>VZQC01007052.1:678177-876063 GCA_009823505.1 Rhizomys pruinosus | reverse complement strand
CACAGCCACAAAAAGCCAATCAATCAAGCCATAGGACAGCACCTGTCTGTTAAGTCCCAGCGGTTCGGTGAGGATGATTAAATCCCATCCCACAGCCACCACCCCAAAAAGCCCAATCAAAGCCAAACACAATGACCATGCGGGAATTAAGGGATTCACAACTAATCAGCCTATGCTTGAGGCACCCCTAGTTCCTACTGTCTCCTGCTTCCTTTTCTGCTCGGCCCCTCAGGAGGATTCAGACGTACGTAACATGATTTTGCAATCTGAGGATATTCTACCGTGTGTTTCTACTAGAATAACTTAGAATCTCAGTTAAAACTATTTTAAAAATAAAATAATTCAATTAAGTGCTCTGATGAAATCATTCTATACTTTAGGCTTCTAGAAATAAATATAAGTATAGCTGCTACGAAAAAGCCTGATTTTCTTGTTCTGCACAGCTTTTAAAAGTTAAGCAATTTGAAGAGGCAGGTGGATCTCTGTGAGTTCAATGCCAGCCTGGTCTAGAGAGTGAGTTCCAGGCCAGCTGGGGTTATAGGGAGACCCTGTCTCGAAAACACAAAAACAAACAAACAAACAAAAGTTAAGCAATTTGAATCCTATGATCTGAAAACATTTGAGTAAATTTAATAGTCCGGGGCTAGAGAGATGGTTCAGTGGTTAAGAACACTGACTGCTCTTGCAGAGGTCCTGGATTTGATTCCCAGCACCAGCATGGCAGCTAACAACTGTCCTTAATTCCAGTTCCAGGGGAATCCAATGCCCTTTTCTGGGCATGGGACCTACCCAGCATTGCATGACATGGGTGTACTTTCTCACATACAGGTGATACACTCATACACATAAAATTAAAAAATAATAAATAAAACATTTTAAAAAATCCAATAGTCCAAGAGGCTTTGAACAGGGCACACTGACATTCACATCCATTGGCATAGATATCCTAGAATGAGGTGCAGAGGGAAAAGTTAAAGACACTGCTGGAGGGTGAATAAAGTCTCCGCCCATTCTGGTGGCTTCTAGTTTTCCTATGAATTAAGGACATTGCTACATGTTGTAAGTTAAAGACTGGGGGAAGAATGATAAGCTTAGAGGCAGAGGTAAATAATGAAAACAGTAGCTTTGGGAATTGGAATGCATTGCATACATAGGATGTCTACAAAGCAGGAACCTTCTGTTCTCATATGGCCAAGAGATCCTGAACTGGGGCTGGAAAGATGGCTCAGAAGAACTTACTGGTTGTTCTAGTTACTTTCAGTTGCTGTGATAAAAACACTGACACCAACTTGAGGAGGAAAGAGTGTATTTTATCTTACATCTCCCGCATAGTCCATCCCTGAGGGAATGCAAGGTAGGAACTCAGGGCAGGAACCTGGAGCACAGAGCATGGAGGCCAGCTGCTTACTGCTTTGCTCCTTTAGCCTGTTTCCACACTGCTTGCTTTTTTATTTTTTTAATTTTATTTATTTTTGTATGTGTATGAACGTACTGTCTGCATGTAGGTTTGTGCACCCCATGTCGTGCAATGCTGCAAAGGTCAGAAGAAGGTCTCGGATTCCCCTGGAACTGGAGTTTTCCTGGAATTGGAGATAAGGACGGTTCTCAGCCGCCATGTGGGTGCTGGGGATCGAACCCGGGTCCTCTGCAAGAGCAGTTGGTGCTCTTAACCGCTAGGCTATCTCTCCAGCCCCCAGACTGCTTTCTTTTATTTTTTATTTTTTAAGGGATTCACAATATAAGAGCACAGTTGTTTTCAGATCACATTGATGTTGCTCACTTTGCCATACAATTAGGTAACTGGTGCTAGCATCCACAGATGAGGGATACCATCCGTTGTTTTTTTTTCTGGGACTGTGTTACTTCACTCAGCATGATATCTTCTAGCTCCAGCCATTTACCTGCAAAGCTCATTATGTCATCTTTCTTTACTCCTGCATAGAACACCATTGTGTAGATTTTACACCATTGTGTAGAAAAATCTACACAATGGTGTTCTATGCAGGAGTAAAGAAAGATGACATCATTTTCTCTATCCACTCGTCAGTTGCCAGCCTGCTTTCTTATACAACACAGAACCACCTGCCCAAGAGTGGCACTGGCCACAATTACACAACTTTCAAGAAAATGTTCTACAGACATGACCATAGGCCAATACAATGGAAGAAATTTCTCAACTGAAGTTCCCTCTACTCAGGTGTATCAAGTTGACAACTAAAGCTATCCATCACACTGCTCTTCCTGAGAACCCAAACTCAGTTCCTGTCACCAGTATGAGGTGGCTCATAACCTCATATAACTCAAGTTCTAGAGGATTTGACATCCTCTTTTGACCTCTATGAGCAAGGTAAGACATGGGTCGACTTATGGACATGCAGGTAATACACTCATATACCTAAAATAAAAATAATAAATAAAATAATTTTAAAATAAAATAAATAGAATAAAATCATTTTTTGCTTTAGGTATTGGATGGATCTGAAATAGCAGAGTTTGAATCAACACCCTTACTCACTGAGTAATCATTTTGAAATTAGGGGCAGCACAAGCTGCTTGAAATACTAAAGGTGAAATGTGGGAGCCTCACACCAATCTCAGACTGAACAGTATGAGTGCAGTGTGCAAAGCCACAGATTCTGTGTTCTTTTCTCCAGTATGATACAAGCATGGAACAAATAACATAATTCCATCAGATACTCAAAGTAAAGGTTAAAGGATTAGTATTCCAAATATTGGAATTTATTCTGTGATAAAATATAAGTTTTTCAATGTTAGAAACAAAAACAAACCTCATAATGACTTAGCATCTTATCATTGGCATATTGATTTTTCATTTTTTTGTACAAGTCAGAGATTGTCATGCAAGATTAAGAGTATTCGCACTCCTTTGTTGAAATAATCTGAATGTAGAATCAGCTCTACTGGGTTATTTATTTACTTGTCTGGCCAGAACAAGGAAATCTGAAAGATTATCACTGTGTATTAGTCACTTTTCTGTTGCTGTGATAAAACCACCACGACCAAGGGAACTCATAAAAGAGTTTGAGTTTACTATTGATGGTTCCCAGGGAACTAGAGTCCGTTGTGGTGGGAGGCATTGGGGCAGAAACTGGAGCAGAAGCCAAGGCTCACATATTCCAATGAGCACAGGAAGCAGAGAGAGAGACTGGAGACTGCAAGTCTTGTTAACTCACTAAGACCACCCCCCCAATGATGTACTTCCTCCAGCATGGCCACACCTTCTAAGGTCTCTCAAAACAGGGCCACCAACTGGGGAGAAAATGTCTGAATACTTGAAGCCTATGGGGGTGTGATGGTTAATCCTGGGTGTCAACTTGACTGGACTAGGGATGAACAAATAAGAGAAAAAGATCTTCAGATTGGAATACCTCAAGCCAGATGGCCCACCCTAAATGTGGGCATTGCCTTCTGCAAACAGGCAGTATAAAATGCCATGGCAGAGGGAGCTGGTCCCTTTTTCATGAGGCTTGCCTCTCTCTCACTGGTGAGTTTGTCTTGGTGTGATCAACCCTTTGGATCCCAGCATGTACTGAGACCAGCAGATCTCCTGGAATCCATTTGGGCCTTCAGCACCAGATTGGGACTACTGAGACATCCAGCCTTGTGGACTGAGCAGTTCCCTGGATTCTCAGCCTCTCCAGTGTGGCGCAGCTACTGTTGGACTCTTTGAACTCTGTCACGTGAGCAAATCAATAAATCTGTATATAGCTATACATTCGTTCTATTGATTCTGTTTCTTTAGAGAACCCTGACTAATACAGGGGGACATACTCATTCAAACCACCACACACTGCCTTTTTTATTTTAAAAAAGTTTATTCAACAGATCAAAGATGGCAGCAGTCTTAAGTTGTCTTTTTACAATTAGTCCAGGCAGCATGGAGAGGTTTCAAAACTTCAACCCTCACTGAGTAACCTAAGAGCAGTCTTCCTAACATGTGTAACCAGAAACTTTTGTGTAGCCTGTTAACTTTGCCCAGATAGGCAAACCATAGTGTCTCTTAATGCCCTGGTGATCTCAAAATGTGTAAATATAAGACGGAACTGCACTCTCACAATCAATAATGATCTGGTATTTTAATTAAGAAATTACACAGCAAGGCACTAGGGAAATAACAGAACATCTAACATCCTGCTTCCTACGGCTCAATGATTTAAAGAAGGCATCTTTAAATCAAAATCTGCTTCCTAGGTTTGAATAATAAAATCATAATGGGGAGATAAGGCTGAAATTAGAATTATGACTCTCAAATATTAACAACTCATGGATTTCCCATTTCCCATTAAGAACCTTATCCATTCCTCACTGGGAATATCTCTTTCCTTCTGGTCTCACATTAAAAATAAATAATAAAAACAATTTAGGAATCTTATTTTCAGTATCTGCTCTTAACTCATATTAACAGTCACAAAAATGATGCAAATAAAGTACTTTAAAAGACAAATGGAACTTTTAAATAGATTTTACATTTTTTAAAGTTTCAGTCATAAGACCAGACCATTAAAATAACTTTATGACAGTGTGATTCTAATATTCCTATACATATTTTCCTATATTTCATCAATATTTATAATAAGATAGAAAAGAAATATCATGTGATTTTCCTAAGAACATGTTCTTTATTATTTATATTCTAACAATATTAAAATTTAACACTTAGGAACTGGAGAGATGGCTCAGCAGTTAAGAGCACTGGCCATTGCAGAAGACTTGAGTTCAAATCCCAGCACCTACTTGGCAGCTAACAATTGTCCATAACTCCAGTTCTAGGGGATCTGATGCCTTCTTCTGTCCTTTGCTAGTCTGCACAACACAGGTGCACTTGCACACAGGCAGGCAATGCACTCATACATAGAAATTTTAAAAATTAAATTAAATTAAAAAATTAAGACTTAGTTGAGGTGTCTGGATATACAACTTTCTGGAAACCTCTAGTTCATACTTACTTCATAGCTCACAAAATGTAGAGGAGAGAAAAATATGCTGCTATAAAACAAACAAAAACACACACAAAAATCCCTATCGGTAAGATTTCCATTCATACTGCTTCTGTAACAATTCTAGGAGGGGATTGCTCTCATCTCATTTCCGTAACAGCAGAAATAAGTCCAGAATTCCAATAGTCTTTTTGTATCTTACAACTTCTACCATATATGACTTTAAAAAAATACATTGATTCAGCGACAACAATTTGTTTCAGAATTACAACATCAGCCAAAAAAGAGCAAGTTTCTCAGCGTTTTCAAATTCCTGGCATTCTTTGAGATTCAGGGAAAATAAGTCAGTATTCTCCAGCCCCCTATTCTTCATTATTTGAGTAGCTAAAATTCTTGTTTAAAAAATAAAATATATGGGCTGGAGAGATGGCTCAGCAGTTAAGAGCATCAACTGCTCTTGCAGAGGACCTGGGTTTGATTCCCAGCACCCACATGGCAGCTAAAAAAAAATATGTAACTCCAGTTCCAGGGGATCTGATGGCCTCTTCTGACCTCCAAATACATTGCATGACATGGGTGCACTTACACAGATGCAGGTAATATACCCCTACACATAAAATAAGAAAAAATTTAAAAAAATAGACAAGTTTAGTAGTACTTAAACAGAGCTAGAGCCTTCATGAAGATTCAAACAATGAATGTTTTAAGTGTGAATTTTAGCAACATTAATATTCTTCCCTTCCATACCTTTCAAGCATACAGAACTGAGAATTGTAACATATTTTTCTAAAGTTAGACATACAAATGGATATGCTTGTTCATAAGAAAAATTATCAGTGATGGGGATAAAAGGAGCCATATTCAAAATGAACTCTGGGTGATAAATTCACAGAGATTTCATGCTCTTAAATTGCATACTTTTTCTCATTAGAGTTCATGAAAAATATACATAATTATTACCTCCTTCATTTCTACCGATATTGCAGAAAAAATACTGAGAGAAGAAAAATACTGAGAGAAGAAAAATACTGAGAGAAGAAAAATACTGAGAGAAGAAAAATACTGAGAGAAGAAAACTGGAATTTAGATTCAAATGTACTTTCTCTTTTGGATAATACATGATTGCAAAGTATCTGTTTTAAACAGAAAATACAATATTAGAATACAAAGTGAAAGTGTCTGCTCAGGAGCAAGTGAATATGAATTTTCAAGTTCCAGACAGCAAAAAAGAAAGGAAAACTGGCAAGTGAATTAGACTAAATGCATATCAAGTCTCCTAGAGGAGGCAGAGTTCCAAAACAGGATGGCAGCAAAGAGAACTCCCAGCCACACAGGCACACCTAATTGAAGTTCCATTCATATACCAGACCAGTTTCACAAAAGGGAAGGAAATCTGTTAAGAAATCATAGTGCCTGCTTTTTGTATAACAACAACAAACAATATTAAAAGAAACAAGATGGAATGAGTTCCTTATACTACCTTTCCCAATTCTAAGGAAGCCCAATGTGGAAAAAGATATCTAAGGGGAGAAAGAAAGAGAATTAAGTCTAAGTCCTAGACTCTAAATCCAATACCAGTTCTACCATGGCAAAGAAGCCCTGTAACTCTACTGCCAGGTGGATGCCCCCGATTGAGCCAGTAGAATTGCATTAGCCCAAAGCCAGGTGGGTGACTAATCGTGGCTGACTAATCACCACCTCCCCTTCAATGTTGGGTAGTAGAGCAAGCAGCAGAATGTCACGGCTAGCACAGTGCTTTTTTCTTGGAGCTCAGTGAGAGACAGCATTGGTAGAAAACTGAAGGCCTCATGACCAGTCTAGAGCTCACAGATGGCATCTTTGAACTGACCCTGGCGTCAAACAGAAACCTGTATACTGGTAAAGAATTGATTTTTGGCCACATTATTTCCAACCTTGGAGTTGGTCTGGGACACACATATCCTTCTCCCAATACTGTGCAAGCCTGGGAGACTAGTGTATAAATGCTTATCATGATCCTTGGTGAACAAGAGATTGTTTCCATAGCCTATTCTCCAGGTATTTTCTGACTAGTGCTTACATATGGGTCTCAAGAGCTGCTCTGGTACCGGGCACAGATCTGACTCATTCTAGTAGGATGGATGGACTCACGATTTGAAATATATTTGCAGATGTGGAACTCAAGTGTGATGCAGTTAAATGTCATAGGTGGTAAAGGAATTATCTACAAATACCACTCCAAAATTAGAAGAATATGGTGATTCAAGACCACATTCACTGGAGGCATCAGATTTCGTCCTAGAACGTAGTTCCAGGTTGGTGAAACCTAACACGCCTATTATTCACCCTTCTGTTGTGACAAAACACCCAAGAATATTGACTTAAAGCATAAAGGACTTATTTTGGCTCCTTGTTTCAGTGAGTTCAGTCCATGGGTCACTTGACAGATGTTCTAGGCCTGGGATGATACAAAGCATCATGGTATCATGGTGTGGAATGTATGGTAGAGCAAACCTGAGAAAGAAAAGGAGAGAGAGAGAGAGAGAGAGAGAGAGAGAGAGAGAGAGAGAAAGAGAGAGAGAGAGATCAGAGACAGAGAGATGGACAAAATACACCCTCTAAGGGCACACCCCCATGACCTACTTTCTCCAACTAGACCTCAACTTGTAAAACACCAACTCCTAATACCTCATTAAGTTATGAATCCATTGTCTATAAAAGAAAAAATAATAAGGAAAACATGAAAGCACATTGCAGAGACTAAGGAGATAGCTCAGTTAGTAAACTTGGTGCACTAGAAGGACTAGAGTTAGAATAACAGGCACCCACATAAAAAAGTGAGGTGCATCTATAATCTCAGTGCTAGGGAGGCAGAGACAGGAGGATCTAAGGGGTTTGCTGGCCAAACAGTCTAGCTAAATTAGCAAGCGAGCAACCCTGTCCTAGTTACTTCTCCTGTTGTTGTGATAAAATACCATGACAAAGGCAACTAAGGAAGGAAGGGTTCATTCTGGTTCACAGTTTAAGGGGACAGTCCAGGGATATGAAGTCAAGGATGGCAAGATCTCAAAGCAGCTGGGCACATTGCATCCAGAGTCATGAAGAAGACAGTGATGAATGCTTATACCAGCTCCATTTCTCCTTTTATGTAGTCCATATACCAAGCCAGTAACAGAGATGCTCTCTCAATAGGCCATGTCTTCCCACATCAATGAACATAACCAAGACAATCCCTCACAGACATGCCCAGAGGCTAACCTAATATAAATAATTCCTTACAGGTGTGCCTGAAGGCCTGACCCTCAGGTGAGTAGAGATCCTGTCAAGTAGACTATAAACACTAAGCATCATAGACCCTGTATCCAAAACTAAGGTGGAGACAGAGAAAGACACCAGACATTGACTTCTGTCCTCCACACATATGCATGTGTGTGCACAGCTACATACATATACACAAACACAAATGTGTATAAGCACATATCAATTACACACACACACACACACAAAGTTACTTCTTTAAAAACTTCAAGAGTAATTATTTTACCATAAAGGAATAATGTAAGAGAAGGAACTATAAAAATTTATAAAACTAATTACATGATGGCTGCAGTAAGACCTTACAGATCAATAAATAGCTTGAATAAGAATGGGTTAAATTCTACAATTAAAAGACATGGGGCTAGAGAGTTAGCTGAGTGGTTAAGAGCACTGTCTGTTCTTACAGAGGACCCAGTTTTGGTTCCCAGCACCCACATGATGGCTCACAACTGTCCTCAACTCCAGATCCAGTGGATCTGATGCCCTCTTCTGACCTCAATAGGCATTGAACAACTTTAGTGCACTTACAAAAATTCAGGCAATACATTCATATACATAAAAAGGACAGGCAGTGACTGTGCAAAAATGAGAGCCAGCTATTACATGCCTATAAGAAATTAACTTCAGCTTTGAGGATATATAAATAAACTGAATGTGAAAGGAAAGGATAAGACATTCCATATAACTGTAATCCAAACTAAAACAAGGCTTGCCATTTTTTTCATTTTTTAAATGCTTTTATTGATGTTTTGTGTATTTCAGACAACATTTTTCAGTTCAGTTTAGGCATATTACCATTTCCCTTCCCCCCACCCCACCCCAGATCATGCATTCTGCCATAAATGTCCTGCATCTTTCTCTCAGTCTGTTTTATGTTTAGGAATTCACATTTTCTTCCATTAATTTCATATTACTCTAAAATATGGATACATATTCTCTACCCATATACAGTAATTACAGAGTCTGAAAATAAGTGGTGGGTAGATTCTAGAGCCTGTTGAGAAATTTACATATAACAACATAGTTGTTTTCAGATAAACAGAAATATAACAATAAGGTTGTTCAGCTTGCCTTTCATCTGGGGATTTGGTGTTAGCATCCACAAATGAGGGAAACCATTTGCTGTTTGTTTTTCTGGGACTGTGTTACTTCACTTAGCATAATGGCTTTGAGCTCCATCCATTTACCTGCAAATTTCATGGTGTCATTTTTCTTTACTGCTGAATAGTACTCCATTGTGTAGATGTACCACATTTTTGTCATCCACTCCTCTGTTGAGGGTCATTTGTGTTGGTTCCAGCTCTCCGCTATTGTGAAGAGAGCTGCAATAAACATGGATGTCCATGTATTTTTGAGGTAGGATGAGTCTTTTGGGTATACGCCCAGGAGTGGTATGACTGGGTCAGGTGGTAGGCTCATTTTGAGTCTTTTAAGGGTTCTCCACACTGCTTTCCATAATGGTTGTACAAGTGTACAGTCCCACCAGCAGTGGATGAGTGTTCTCCTTTCCCCACAACCTCTCCGGCATCTGTTGTCTTTTGTTTTCTTGATCTTAGCTAGCCGTACTGGAGTGAGATAATATCTGAGAGTGGTTTTAATTTGCATTTCCTTAATTATTAAGGATGTTGAACACTTTTTAATATGTTTTTCGGCCATCTCTAATTTCTCACTGGTGAATTCTCTGTTTAGCTCTTTTCTCCATCTTATGAGTAGGTCATTTGTTTTCTTTTTTGTTTTTTGAGTAGTTTATATAATCTTGACATTAATGCTCTGTCAGATGTATCACTGGTGAAGATTTCCTCCTGCTCTGTGGGTATTCTCTTCACTTCCTGAGTGTTTATTTCAATGTCCAGAAGTTTTTGCGTTTGATGAGGTCCCATTTGTTGACTGTTGACCTTACTTCCTGTGCAGCTGCTGTCTGATTTAGAAAATCTTTTCCTATGCCTATGTTTTGTAGGTTGTTGCCAACTTTTATTCTATCACCTTCAGGGTTTTGGGTTTCACATTGAGATCTTTGATCCACTTGGAGTTTATTTTTGTACAGGGTGGGCAGTAGGGGTTTAATTTTGTTCTTCTACAAATGGTGATCCAGTTTTGCCAGCACCATTTGCTGAAGATGCTGTCCTTCCTTCATTGAGGTTTTTTTCCCCTTTGTCAAATATGAGGTGGCTGAAATTGTATGAGCTCAAGTTTGGATCTTCAATTTTGTTCCATCGGTCCATGGGTCTGTTTTTGTGCCAGTACCAGGCTGTCTTTGTGACTATGGCCCTGTAATATAGTTTGAAGTCTGATAGGGCAATTCTCCCTGTATTGCATTTTTCACTCAGGGTTGCTTTAGTTATTCAGGTCTTTTGTTTTTCCATATGAATTTAAGGATTTTTTTTCCAAGTCTGTGAAGAAGCTCATGGACATTTTGATTGGGATTGCATTGAATCTGTATATCATTTTGGGTAAAATGGACATTTTTACTATATTAATTCTCCCAATCCATGAGCATGAGAGATTTTTCCATCTTTTGATGATATTTTCAATCTCCTTCTTCAGGGGTTTTGTTGGCAGCCTACCACACAGACAGTGTGTGCTGTGCCACGCCCTAAGATGGCGCCGACTTCCTGAGTCACTACAAGCCGCTTCCCACCGTTGCCTTTGCATTAGATAAACTGCGCATGACTACTACTCTCTGGGCCCACGCCTTGGGCATGCTAATGAGGCATCGGACGGTGCACCAATCCAGAGCATACCCGAACCCTCTGGACTGCTATATAAGCGGTGCTTCTGCCCCATTTCGGGGTCCTTCTCACAAAAGAGCTGTGCACAATAAATATTACCACAGAAGAATCCTGTTGTCCGCGTGAAGTTCTTGCCGGCGAGACACCACAGCGCGCGGGACAAGTGGTGCCGAAACCCGGGAACCTGACATTGTCGCTGGCGCCGAGAGGACCCTTCACTTTGTTGAAGAGGGTTCAGAACTGTGGCCAGGTAAGTTTTTCTTTAAGTTAAGTTCTGAGAGATATGCTTTTCTCTGACGATCTAGAGGGATTGGAAGCTTGCCTAATTATTTTATTGGCTGTTGTAATTGATCAAAACTGTAAAAAAGAAATTAGGGAAGGACAACAAGCCCTTGCGGACCTTCAGGAAAGCATGTCAGAAACAGAACGGAGTGAAAGGTTAGATGCGCATTCAAAGAAAAAAGAGGATGCTAGCGAGATTATTAATAAAGGTACCTTATACCCATTTAGAGACCTACAAGCCCTGACATTAAATGATTCAGATTCTAATGAAAAATTACCGCTATCTGAGGAGGAGGAATTAGAGGAGGAAGCAGCCCGGTACAAAAATGAACACTTTCGCCCCGCCCGGCGAAAGAAAAGGTTAAAACTGAAAGTAAACAGGTCCCATAGCTTTCCCGCTCCCCTGCCTTCGGCTCCTCCGCCTTATGCATCTGGGAAATGCTCCACCTCCTTTTGTTCCCCGGAGGCGCGACATGCCATGAGGCAAATGTTCCCAATCTGCGTTTGTGTAGTTTGGTGCTTTGTTCAAAGTTAAGTGTTTTCAAAAAAGTATGTTTTGCATGTATTTTTTTACAGTCTTAAATTTTGACTGCTGAGAAGTTTCTATTGTACAAAACTTCATTTAAAAGGTTTTTCTACTGAATCCAGGGTATTCTGAAGATCGAAGCCTGTGTGTAAATGCTACCAAATGGCAAAAACCAACAATAAACCATTTGATTTTTACTTTTTTTCTAAATATCAATGCTTAACCAGAGCTATTTCAATTAATTTGTCAGTAGAGATTTAAAAACAGCTACCCATTTATTCCAGGAGTTAAAAACATAACCATATTCAATGAACCTGCAAGTTAAGTGTTAAAAATATGCTCTGTGACTCTGTACTACTAGTATTAGAACTAAAAAATCTTCCATGCAGCAAATGCTTAATGCTTTCCATAAATGTGGATTTGTCTGCCTTTATGTAATCTGTATTATATAGAGAAGGGAAAAAGTGTTGCTGCAACCTAATTGGTCACCCTTCTGTACTGGCCGGAGGGAAACAGCTTTGCCCCCTTGGACAGGATGCCAGTCACGGGGAGTACGCTGGACAATTAACGGCTTTTTACCTTTTGGAATACTTCTACTACATTTGAACTATGGCAGCTAGCCCAGCTTGGCTGTGAGTGGAAATATTCTGGCCTATGTGTGACCAGCATCCAATATCAAAACTTCACAAGGGCAGCAAATTTGTCTAACCAATTGTCTAGATATCTTTTAGGTAATTGGACTGGAGAATTTGACAGCTTGATGAACCAACTTCGTATGGCTATTGTCACCGTGAACTCGACTAGAGTGGACGCCTCCCTTGCTGAAGGACTGGCCTCCTGGATTACTGCTGCCGTCTCACACTTCAAACAATGGGCAGGGGTGGCAGGGTTTGGCCTATTTCTATGTGGAGGGATTATAATTATGCTCTGGATTATGTGTAGGCTCCGTGCCCAGCATCAGCGCGATAAAGTAGTCATTGCACAGGCCCTTGCGGCTTTGGAAGCAGGCTCCTCCCCAAACATTTGGCTTAGTATGCTGGAGAAGTAGTCAATGACGGGTAAGACCTGCTGCAAGTATTACCAACCTAAGACAGGGAACAGACCAAAAGCTGTCTGTCCACCCCATGACGGGTAAGGAATACCTCTGCAGAGGCAACCTAAGACAGGCATTCTCCCAGCCAATTTTAATAGAGTCTCTGACAGGTCATGTCGCAGCTGCGGCCCAGAGACCTTGCTCTATTAAAACAGAAAGGGGGAACTGTTGGCAGCCTACCACACAGACAATGTGTGCTGTGCCACGCCCTAAGATGGCCCCGACTTCCTGAGTCACTACAAGCCACTTCCCGCCGTTGCCTTTGCATTAGATAAACTGCGCATGACTACTACTCTCTGGGCCCGCGCCTTGGGCATGCTAATGAGGCATCGGATGGTGCACCAATCCAGAGCATACCCGAACCCTCTGGACTGCTATATAAGCGGTGCTTCTGCCCCATTTCGGGGTCCTTCTCACAAAAGAGCTGTGCACAATAAATATTACCACAAAAAAATCCTGTTGTCCACGTGAAGTTCTTGCCGGCAAGACTACAGCACGCGGGACAGGGTTTAAAATGTTTTGTTGTAGAGATCTTTGGTATCTTTGGTTAGGTTTTTACCAGGTATTTTATTATTTTTGAGGCTATTGTGAGTGGGAAGGTCTTCTTATGTTCCTTCTCCACTTGTTTATGGTTGGCGTAAAGAAAGGCTACTGATGTTTCTAGGTTAATTTTGTAGCCCGACACTTTACTAAAACTCTTAATTGTTTCTAGAAGTTTTCTGGTGGAGTTTTTAGCATCCCTTAGGTAAATTATCATATCATCTGCAAAAAGGGATAGCTTAACTCCTTCTTTTCTGATTAGCATTAATTTAATTTCCTTATCTTGTCTTATTGCCCCAGCAAGTGTTTCAAGCACTATGTTGAGGAGGAGTGGTGATAGGGGGCAGCCTTGCTGAGTTCCTACCTTTCAGGGAAATGGTTTCAATTTTTCTCCATTTAGGATGATGTTGGTAGTGGGTTTGCTCTATATGGCTTTGATCATGTTGAGGAATGTTCCCTTCAGTCTAATTCCCTGTAGGACTTTAACATTAAGGGATGTTGCATCTTGTCAAAGGCTTTTTCTGCATCAATTGAGATGATCATGTGGTTTTTGTCTTTCAGTCCATTTATGTGTTTTACAATATTTATTGATTTACATATGTTGAACCATCCTGGCATCTCTGGTATGAATCCAACTTGGTCACGATGGATGATCTTTTTGATGTGGGTCTGTATGCAATTTGCAAGTATTTTGTTGAGAATTTTTTCATCTATGTTCATTAGTGAGATGGGTCTATAGCTTTCTTTTTTGCTTATATCTTTGCTTGGTTTTGGTATTAGAGTGAAGCTGGCTTCATAGATGGAATTTAAGAGAATTCCCTCTATATCCTTCTGAACAGTTTGAGAAGCAATGGTTATAGGACCTCTTTAAATATTTTATAGAATTCTGCTGTGAAACCATCTGGACTGGAGCTTTTTTTAGTTAGGAGGCTTTTAATTACATCTTCAATTTCCTCAAATGTTATGGGTCTGTTTAAACTGTCAATCTCTTCTTGGTCAAGCTTTGTTTGTTCCCAGGATTTCAGATATTCATATCCATTTCTCTTAGGTTTTCAAATTTAGTGGAGTATAGGTTTCTGAAGTATTCTTTTATGATTGTCTGGATCTTTTCTTTGTCTATTGTGATGTTTCCACTTTCAACATAAATACTATTGATTTGGAGTTTCTCTCTCTCTCTCTCTCTCTCTCTCTCTCTCTTCTCTCTCTTTTGGTTAACTGGGCTAGAGATCTGTCTATTTTGTTTATCTTCTTAAAGAACCAGCTTTTGGATTCTTTGATTCTATGTATTGTTTTCTTTGTTTCTATTTCATCGATTTCTGCTCTGATTTTTGTTATTTCTCCATGTCTGTTGGGTTTAAGGTTTATTTGCTGTTGCCTCTCAAATGTTTTTAGCTGAAGTGTTAGTTCATTTAGTTGTTCCCTTTCTTTTTTTATGAACTTAGGGCTATAAATTTCCCTTTCAAGACTGCTTTTAAAGTATCCCACAGGTTTTGTTGTGTTGTATTGTCTTTTTCATTCAGTTCCATGAATACTTTTATTTTACTCTTTATTTCTTCCCTGACCCATTCATTATTCAGGATTGTGTTGTTTAGTCTCCATGTGTTCTTGTAGCTAGTTGGGCTTATTCTGGTGTTCATATTGAGCTTTATTGCACTGTGGTCTGATAGAATGCATGGAATAATTTCTATCCTTTTGTACTTGTTGAGGTTTCTTTTGTGCCCCAGTATGTGGTTGATTTTGGAGAATGTTCCATGAGGTGCTGAGTAGAAAGTATATTCTCTGGTGTTTGGGTGGAATATTCTGTAGATGTCTGTGAGATCCATTTGGTGTATTGTATTGTTCAGTTCTGATATCTCTCTGTTTATTTTTGTCTTATTGATTTATCCAAGGGGCTCAGTGGGGTGTCGAAGTCCCCCACTGTTAATGTGTTAGGATTAATCTGTGTCTTGAGGTCCTGCAGAGTAGCGTTTAAAAAGTTAGGTGCACCAGAGTTTGGTGCATAAACATATAGGATTGTAAAGTCTTCATGGTTAATTGTTCCTTTGACAAAAATGTAATGGCCTTCTTTGTCTCTTCTGATTAATTTTACTTTGAGATCTATTTATGATATTAGAATAGCCACTCTGGCTTGTTTCTTGGTACCATTCACTTGAAATATTTTTTCCATCCTTTTACTCTAAGGTGTCTGTTCTTGAGGGCAAGGTGGGTTTCTTGTAGACAACATATAGAAGGATTCAGTTTCCTAATCCATTCTTCCAATCTATGCTTTTTGATTGGGAAGTTTAGACCATTAGTATTTAAGGTTATTATTGAGAGATGTGTTTTTCTTCATTTTACCTTTTTTTTTGCATTCTTGGTCTAGGTTTGTATGTACTCTGTTATGCTTTTGTTGCTTTCTCTTTAATTGCTTAGGGATAGTTGCTCCTTTCCTCTGTTCTTTGGATTGCTTCGAGGATTTTCTGAAGTGTTGGTTTCTTAGACATGTATTCTTTAATATTGTTCATGTCATGAAAGATTCTTCTTTCTCCAAGTATAATTGAAATTTTTGCTGGGTATAGTAGTCTGGGTTGGCATCTAAAGTCTTTTAGTACTGGGGATACTTTGGTCCACATTTTTCTAGATTTCATAGTTTGCACTGAGAAGTCATCTGTGATTCTGATGGGTTTCCTCTTATATGTAACTTGTTTTTCTCTTGTGGCTTTCAGTATTTTGTCTTTGTTTTGAGCATCTAGTGTTCTAACAATTATATGGCTTGGGGAATTTCTTTTCTGGTCCTGTCTATTTAGTGTTCTATGTGCTTCTCGTATTTGTATGGGTTTGTCTTTTTTCAGTTTGGGGAAATTTACTTTTATTATCCTGTTGAAGATCTGGTCAGTACTGTTGTCTTGGGATTCTTCTCCTTCATCTATCCCTATGATTGGTCTTTTCATAGTGTCCCACATTTCCTGGTTGTTCCACCTTGTGTTTTTTTAAATTTTTCATAATCTTTACTTGAGCATTCTAGCTGGTCCATGTTATCCTGTAGGTCTGATATTCTTTTTTTCTGCTTCTTCGATTCTGCTTCTCAGGCTTTTTCCCATATTTTCCTGTTGATTGGATGAATGTTCAATTTCCTTTTTCATTTAATCCTGTGATTTCTTTAGTGTTTCCACTTCCTTTTGGAGCCTGTAGTTCTCATCTTGTAGCTCCTTGGTTCGTTGGTCATTTTCTTTTTTCATTTCAGCCTGGGATCTTTTCAGCATTTCTCTTTCCTTCAGGAGTTTGTCATTTTCTCCCTTTAGTTCTTTCCAACATTTGTCATTATCACCCTCTTGGTCCTTCTTGAGTTTTTCATTCTCTTCCCTTAGTTCTCTAATTTCTTTGAATATGTCCACAATTGTTCTTCTAAGTTCCGAGTCTTGGTTTCCTTCCAGGGAGATCTTGTTGTAGGAATCTTCTGTAGGATTGATAGAGTTGAGTGTGGATTTATTATGAGCTTTTCCCATGTTGTTCTTTTCTTTGTGTCTTTGGCATGTGGATTTGTTTGTTTATTTGTTTCTTTGGATTTTGGTGCCTCAACGTTGGCTGCACAGACTATAATCACCAATACGTGCCTGCTAGATCCTCTGCACCACTGCTCCTTCAGTACCCTGTTGGCCAACTCACACCACATGGTGGGCACATGCTGATGGTGTGCTGTTTGCTGTGTGCATGTCTAACTCTGCCCATGTCTCACGCTGGAACCCAAAGGTTGGCTGTTCCTGGGTAATACGAAGCCTCCACAGGCACAGGGGTGCCCAAAGCACCAAGGCAGGTGGGGCTCACTTGGTCTTTCACCTGCTGATGTTGTGCAGGATGCGGGTGAAGTCCGTTCATGCCATGCGCTAGGCAAATGGTGGTATTATGCTGTGTAATGTGTGCTGTGTCTGTGTCTAACTCCTCCCACATGGCATGCTGGAACCTGAAGGTTGGTTGGTCCCGAGTAATACCAAAAGTCTTGCCATTTTTAAAAGAGATTTGTGTGTGCGTGCGTGTGTGTGTGTGTGTGTGTGTGTGTGTGTGTGTGTGTCCTTGGAGACCAATAGGGTGTTGGATCCTCTCGAGCTGGAGTTGTGGGCCACCTTATATGGGTACTGGGAACTGAACTCTGATCCCTCTGAAATAGCCCTAAGCAATCATAACCTCTGAGCTATCTCTCCAGCCCCAGATTAGCCATTCTTGGAACAGATAAAATAGACTGCACATCCAAAGTTGTAAAAAGAGCCAAAAAAAAATTCTCATGTAATTCTAGCTGCCAGTTCAGTAACAGGAAATAACAGTTTTAAATATACATACACCCAATATAAAGCAAATATTCGTAGACTGGAAGGAAGATACAGATAGTAACAACCCACATTTAGTAGTGAATATATCCTCAAGACAGTGAGACAGAAAATCAACAAAGAAACAAAAATAAATTCGTCCCAGATTAAATGGACCTAGCAGACAATTTCCACTCAACAGCTGCCAGATACACACTTTTTCTCATCAGCACATGAAATCTCCTCCAGGATAGACCACATGACAGGTTGCAGAACAAGCCTCAACAAACTAAAAGTAATTGAAATCACCTGGAGTGACCACAATGCAATACAGCTAGAAATTAATCACAACCAAAGCTCTGGAAACTATACAAACACTTGGAAATTAAATAGCTTACTTTTAACATAAAATTTAAAAATTCATTGAAACAAATAAAAATGGAGACCTAACATATCAACACCTATAAGACAAAGCAAAACTTTATAAAAGTCTCTACATCGATGATTTGAAGGTGTGACCTGGGAGCCTCTGAACTGATTGAAGTATCTTCAAACTCCACAGTTCTGCTTTCACTGAAGGAAATTCCCAGGATTCGAAAAAGTAGGGTACCCACCAAAATGTCTCAAACGCTGAAGCCACAGTCACCCAGCATCATGAAGAGTCTACTGTGGAATACACCTGGATCTGCTGCGCCTGTTCTGTGAAGATGACCAAATCACACTTTGAACTTCATCTCAGGAAGGCACTATTGGGAGGTGACTCTGGGGCAGGCGTCAGCTTGGCAGTTGGCCATACGTGACTGTGCAGGGAGAAAGGGCAACAGGCCCCAGGTTTCTGGAGATAAGGTCTTGCTCATGGGATCCATGGTGGAGGCTGATTATACCTTCTGGACCTTTCCTCCTCTGAGAAAGATCTGCCTAAGGGAATAAATGCACAAAACTGGAATCTTCTTAGATTGTGATCATGGGCAGATATCATTCTACACTGTGACAAAGAGCTCCCTCATTTATAATTTCTCTGATCTTACCTTCTTCCAAGGAGCATTTAGACCTATATTTTCTCTTTGTATTCCAAAGAGAAAATATAGGTCTAAATGCTCCTGAATTCGTGTCTCATGGAGACAAGAATTCAGACTCTCTTACTATCTCTCCTCTTCCCATTCCTTCTAGAAATGCTGCTGTTAGCTCTTCATCCTCCTTTGTGTGAAGCTCAAGATCAACAGAGACCTGAAAATTAAGATAAAAACTTTGTAAAAGCATTTGTGTAATTAATCTCTAAAGCCCAGAGCCTTTGAAGTAATGTTTCTTTCAACACTTGTTCAGTGGAAGGAATAGATTTTAGCTTGAATTTCAAGGAGCAAGTGTGATAACTCAATGGGTAAAGGCAGTTGCCTAAAGCCTGACAACCTGAGTTCAATCCCTAGTTCCCACATGGTGGAAGGACAAAACTGACTCCTAATAGTTTCCTCTGACCTCCACCTGTGTATGCATGCACCCATGCACACACATGGGTACATAATAAATAAAGTAATAAAATAAACAAAATGAAGAAATTAATGAGGCATAACTACACTAATTAAAACAATGAATATGTATATAATACATATGTAACATATATATATATATATATATATACATACATACATACATACATGTATATATGGCATGGTAGAGAAACTAGAGAATAAATAGTCATGTTTCCTTAGAACCCAGAGTATGAGTTCAGAACAGGAACATATTTTTTAATGATGCTTTGAATGGAGACATGTTGTTACCAATCCTGCTTCTGGCTTGGACACATCCAATTACTGACCATGAGCATCAAGACTTACTACACATAGAGAAGGGTAACTTACCTTCCCTAGACATTGAATTCGAGTAACAAAGAGATGACACAGAAAATGTAAATATTTTAAATAGATTTTTCAACTATTCCTTTACACTTTCTGGCAAGGAAAATTCAATTTCTTATTTTTAAAATATTTACTTTGTGTACGTGTGTGCTTGAGGGCACGAATATGCCATGGAGCACATGTAGGGTCACGGGACAAATTACAGGGAATCCATTCTTTCCTACCACCTCAGTTCTGGGGACCAAACTCAGATCTCCAGGCTTGGTGGCAAGCACCCTTATTTGCTGAGCCATCTATCTCACTGGCCTCAAAAGGGGTTAGGCAGATGACTGAGTAGGGAAAGTGCTTGGTGTGCAGGCTTGAGGACCTGAGATGGCATCACCAGTACACATGTAAACTCAGGCTAGCAGCAGGAGTAGGGAGATAGACAGGTGGATACAGGTGGATATTGGGGACTTCCTGCCCAGTAGCTGAAAAAACAACGTTCTTGTTCAGTGAGAGACCCTGTCTCAAAAAAAAAAAAAAATGATGGAAAACAGTAAAAGACAGCCGATGTCAACCTCTGGCCATATACACATATCACATACACCACACACAGAGATCAATGAATGTAAAAGTTCAATGCTTTGAAATAACATTGTAATTGTAATTGATAGCTCATATCCGTTCTTTATTTGATAACCCACAGAAAAATGCCTAACGGTTTGAAGAAGCTAATCTTATTTGCATAAGTTTTTTTCTTGTCTTTTTTGAGACAGGGTCTCCCTGTAGCACTAGCTGTTCTGGAACCCACTAAGTAGACCAGGCTGGCCTTGAACTCACAGAGATCCGCCTGCCTCTGCCTTCCTAATGCTGGGATTAAAGGCATGCAGCACCATGCCTGGCTCACAAGGCCAGGTTTATCATATTTTACCTCCTTTATTATTTTGTTTTGTTTTGTTTTTGTTTTTCCAGAGTCTTCCTATAGCCGGAGCTGGCCTGGCATAGATCAGGCTGGTTCGGATCTCACAGAGAACCACCTGCCTCTGCCTACTGAGTGCTGGGATTAAAGGTGTGCACCACCAAGGATCCTTTGTTATTTGATTTATCATTATTTGTTTGAGACAAAGTCTCATGTATCTTAAGATGATCTCCAATTGCTATACAGCCAAGCATGTCCTTGAACACCTGGTCCAACTGCCTCCATCTATTATAATTAAACGAAATTTCAGATAATTCGTACTTGTAGATAATTTCCTATAGACTGCTTTCATTGCTCTATACATTTTTTTGGCATTGATTTGTAATGTCCAATCATCAAGTACAAACCTCATTCTAGCTAGTTTATACTCTACAGGACACCCCTTAAAACCTCTAAGCCCCGCCTTTAACCCCTATAAATATCTTTCTCTGATTCCTTGGTTTTAGAACACAATCAAACTGTCAAAGCCTGGTTTATTATTATCACAGGAAACTCAATTCTAAGTTTTGTTTGGTCAGCAGGGTTTGGGGATGGTCTTCTGCAGAGTTCAGTAGTCAATACTTTTTTGAGCAACAAATTTATAATTCACCTTCATCTATACAAATTGTTTTTCCTTTTCTGTTTCAATAATCCTTTTCTTAAAAAACGTTTTTCCAGATGCATTATCTCTTCACTGTTCTACTTCTGGAGAACAAAATCATCCTGGACTCCACTGAATTGAATTGTGTGCATGTATTCCAATAAAACTTTACAAAAGAGAAAAAAAAAGTCTCCACATCAAAGAAGGTAGACGATCTCAAATACAACTTAAGGAATGAAGAATACAGTAAATTAATAACAAGCAGCAAGATTCAGTCATCAATAGAAAGCCTCCTCTTAGGGCTGGAGAGATATCTTAGCAGTTAAGAACACCGACTGCTCTTGTAGAGGACCCGGGTTCGATCCCCAGCACCCACATGGTGGCTGAAAACCGTCCTTAACTCCAGTTCCAGGGGAATCCAACACCCTCTTCTGACCTCCAAGGCATTGCATGACACAGGTGCACCAACCTACATGCAGACAATACATTCATACACATATGAAAATAAATAAAAAAGAAAGCCTCCTATTAAAATAAACTCAGATGGCCTGATATCCAGACTATGTAAGGAATTCCAAAAACAATATCAAGAGGGCAAATAGTCATTAAAAATGGACAATGGATCTAGACAGAATTTTCCCGAAAGAAGACTTATAGATGAAAAAAAATGCTCAAATTTACTACTATGGCAGGGAAATCCAAATCAAAACTAGCATGGGACAACACCCCATCCACTCATGAGAACAGTAAAGATAACATGTGTGGGGGAGCATCCTTGCAAACTCATTTCCCATTATGGAAAATATGTTCAGTTCCACCGAAGAATAAAAATCAAACCACCATATGATCCAGCAATCCTATTATTGAATATGTATGAGGGAAGTGGAATTAGTGTGTCAAAGACACATCCGTGTCTTGTATTTTTTTTCTCAAAAGTGCTTGGGTTAACCCTGTCTTGTATTTTTTTGTGGCACTATTCTCTATATTCAAGGAATGGAAACAACTTAAATACCCATCAACTGATGAATTAATGAGGATTTGGTACATATATACAGTGGAATAGAATTCATCCATAAAATGGGTCAAATCCAGTCACTTGCAACATGGATGGTGCTGGGGATTATGTTAAGTAAAATAAATTAGACAGAAAAATAAGGATTATGTGATTTCACTCATGTGAGTTCTAAAGAAGCGGACCTCATACAGTTGAAAATAAATGAGTCAGATAAGAACCTGAGAATTGGCCAATCGGTACTAAGCTACCAATTGGGTAAAAGTAAGTAAGTTTGCTATGCCACATCACAGTAGGGTGACTATGAATGACAATAATGTACCTGCAACTCAGAAAGCTAACAAAAAGGATTTTGAAGATTTTACCATGAAAAAGTTTAGAAAATAAACATGTTTAATTTGATTTAAACATTATCTAATATGTATCAAAACATGACATGCTTGCCTCATTACTATGTACAATTTCTATGATGTTATGTGTTAAAGGGAGTGAAAAGTTTCCCTACATACGACTCCTGAGCATAGCAAGACGTCATAAATCTCATGTACCAGGGAGACTTCACTCTTCTTTGAAATGCTAGTTATTACGCCTCAAAATCAGATGACAAATTCTTACTTTATTCTACATGATTTTTCTTTGTGGATGTGTTTTGATATTTCTGTCTTACATTTTAAAACATTTTAACACAAAAATAAGAGATTTATAAAAAACATGGCACTGAGAATGAGATGCCTTGGAAACACAGAACTGAAGTATCTGCTGACCACAGGGGTGTGTGTGTGTGTGTGTGTGTGTGTGTGTGTACATAGAAACTGATTAATCATTTATGAATTCTGTGGCAGTTATTGCATTTTGGGTACTAGGCTTGGCATAGCAGAAGCACTCACCTGACTGGGTCTGGTAGACTGACACAAAGGAAAATAGAGCAGCAATAGGATTTATGGATTTGAACATAAGGCTAAGTTCTGAGTCATTGGAGGGGTTCTAGTGGAAGGGAAGTCTGAGCTGGACTTAGAAATGGGAATTTCATTAGGGAAAGAAGTTTATGGAGAGTAACGTTTGTAGTGTGATCTCCTCTCTGCTCTCAGAGCCTGAGGCACAAGAAAACACCATATATTTGAGAAAATACTAGTGGAAATGGCAAGCAATGGCAAAAAGTGGGGTTTCTTGACACAATTAGAATTAGATTGTGATAGCTCCATTTGTATGTTAGAGTTTGAACAACGGGTAATCGCTGAATGATTTTAAACAGAATTCGTTTTAGCAAAGTAACTTCGGTGACTGTGTAGAATTTGCTAGGGGCATGAAGAGACGGCCAGATTTCAAGGGAGTTGAAAGACTCTTTTTGTAATCTCTGTGACAAGAGTCTATCCAGAGGCATGTAGAATAACTGACAAGGGTGGAGACATAATCCATACAGATTCAGATATTTCGTGTGGGGGACCTGGTTGATTATACGGTGTCTTACCAAGAAAGGGAGTGTGTGGGAGGCTGTGCTCAGGAAGGGTGCCCAAGACAGATGACTTTTAGGTTCTGTGATACCTTGCTTTAATAATGCAACTTCAAATGAACTCAGCTGAATTTGCCTTGGAGGGGCTAGCTGGCCAGGACCAAAGCATTATTTCCAGTGCTAGATTTAGATTAGCAGAAGGAACTTGAATTATCTGCTCTGTGGAAGTCACTGACTACTGAAGAGAAATGTTCCCTGTAGCAGTGCTGGGCACTAGTCCATTTGGAACCAAAGAAAAAGCTGGAAAAGGAAAAGACAAAAACTTCATTTGGATGTTGTAAAAGGAAAAGGGATATTTTAAACCTGACTTAAATAAAGAGGAGTTAATTCTCTGTAGCAAAAGCAAAACTCCCTTTATGTGTAGTATTGAATAAAGAAAAGATGTTTATGTAGAAGTTTTGTACAGTTCTTGACTTCAGGCCTAGATTCACAATGTGAAATCTGTAGAAACTTTTCTAAGTTGTCTGGTTAAATGGAAAACTTATTTCTGTGCTCTTATGAAGAATTAATGAACAGTTTCATCTGAAGCAAGTAACTGAGAATTGTATTGGTTTCTCTGCAGCATCTGTTGGGGGTAAAAGGACACAGTCAGGCTTCTGTGGGTTTTAAAGGGGTCTCTGCTCTTGATCTTGCCTTTGAATCCCTATGTTTGAGAACATCTAAAGCAGGGAAAGACTTTGGGGTTCCAAGGAACCTTGAAATAGTATACAAAGCTGACTCCTTTGTCAAACAGAGAGTTCCTGAGCTATAGCACTTACTAGCATTGGAGTCTTAATAATAAATCCTGGGGTGCTTCTCCTCCTCCTTTTCTCGTGGCAACTTGGGGAGGAGACTTTGGCTCAATGGTTTCTGACTTTGTGACATATTTGATTCCTGGCTATAGGCAGAAAATCCTCTTGTAACAAAGCTATATATTCTTTCCTTTCTGGTTTCACATGGGCTGGCTCACACAAAGTGGCTGTCCTTCTATGAAACTGAAAATAGTTCTGCCTTATTTGGCTTTGCATTGCAAGCAATGGATGATAGCTCTGTGATTTAAGAAGGACGTTATCAGAATGCTATAAGACAGGAAATCAGGGAAGAATAGGCAATGGGAACACAGACAGTCTTACCTCAGAAATGTGCGCACCTGGACACTGGCCTGGATCGACCTCCCTGGATGGCCTCTGGGGCATCAGTGCTGCTGGTGGGTGCTTAGACGCAAAGCCAAACCACCTTAGTTCTTCTGTATTTTAAAAGAAGCTAAGATAAAGAGATTGGGAATGAAAATGGATTTATTTACAAAGTAGACAAACTGAGGGGAGAAGGGAATTTAACTCCCTCCTTACCATGCCTGTGGCCATCTTACAGTTTATAGAAAGGTGCGAGTCAAAATGTAGAACAAGCATGAATTTAATTATGAAACAGGATAACCAGCTCTTTGGTGGCAAGGAGGAGGCTGCCTCCATTTTGTTACAGAAATAGTTTGTCTTTGAATCTGTGCCAAGGAAGATGGAATATTAAAGATCCCCCCTATTTGAAAGAGAAAAGAATAGAGTTTTGTGGAATGTAAGATCCTCACACTTTCCAGGCCTGGCAAAGTTCTTTGTCCCTAAATCACTCTTTTGATAGGAGGAAAGCGGAGACTTTTGTCTTTCTTTGGAGATCAGCTTCAGCTTCCACTCTGAGTTTGCTGTTAAATACACCAACCTCACAAGTGAAGAGAGCTGATGATCTGCAAGCCCCGCTTCAGCACAGGATTATGGTCAACGTGGAGTAAGTACCTCCTCTCCAGCCAGGGAAGCAGTAGAGGATCCTGGCTCCAACACCTCTGCCAGTCACCGTTACCAACCCTGCTGCTGAGCCCTGACTGTACCACAAAATCCCTTGATCCCTGCATCACTTGATGAATGTTCAAAGCTAAGGAGAAGCACCCTGTGTCTGAGGCGAGGACCCATGACATATGGAGAGGGCACACATAGCCTCCTCTGAACTTTGTACACAGACGTGTGTGGTACTTCTCCAAAATTCACAAAAAGGAAGATTTTTTTCCTTAGTCAGAAAGGATCTGTGCAGCTAAGAGATGACGAGTATTCCTTGCAGTTTACGGTTCCAGGCTACACGTTTCCATCTAGACCTGTTTACATCAGCATATTCCTCAGAAGACTTGCAGAACTTGAAGCAAATTCCAGTCCAGCATCTTTAAGATGTTCATTGCTTTAGTTCTGCACAAACCCACTTCAGACTTTGTTGACTCAAGGCATGCCTTACATCATTAATGACCACCAACCATCTCATCCAGAAAAGATGTAATCTCTCCATGACCCATGGAGGCAGCAGAACCAGGTAGAATCTTCAGTCTGTTCTTACGACAGGCCAGGAGGCTGCTGCTGGCATCCGTGGTTTCGTTCCTGTCCTATTCATTTCCATTTGCTTTGCCCTCTGCTAGCACCTCAGCTAGCTGGGAGCCTCCACCCGGTGGGGTCAATCAACCCCTCATTGCTGAGGGAGCTAAGCTTTTTCTGGTTCTGCCTGAATGGATTGCCAGAATCTTTGGTTAATTTTCAGCAGTCAGCAGTAGAAATGTGAGAAGGTGTTCTGTTTTTCTTCTCTCTGCCCAATAGTAGCAGTTTTGTTTTTCCTTGAGAATCAGAATCAATCAAGCCAGATTAAAACTCCATTCTACCCCCCCATCTTCACAGTTCAGAGAGGTGGCCTAGCACAGGTTTAATTTGCATTAGATGTTGAAAGCCTTCCCCTTTTCTCTACGACTAACACACAGCAGCAGTAGAATGGAAAATAGCATGCATAACCAGGCAGACCTTCTTACCTTTCTAGCCCTTGGTTTCTCAATTGATGCAGTTTGGTTCGGGGGAAACCAGAATTACTTACTCCTTGCTTGATGGGAACAGTTAGTGCAGCACAGAATTGTGCCCTGAGTGTTCAAAGGTATTTATTCAACAGGATACTTCAACCCATGTTCACTAGCCCTTTCTACCTCTTTTAAATCCAGTAGACTCTAGTCTAGCAGCACACTATAAAACTATTATAACTACTGGCCATTTCTAGTGTAAATGGTCAGTAAGAGGCACTGGTGGGCAGGATTCTATGGCTTGGTTTGTTTTGGTGTTTGCAATATGTTCATTAGATCTTATTCTGGGGTTAGTACAAACATCCTACTTTCTCAGGAATTAGTATTTATTCTTGGACAGTGCTCTATATTTCCTATATTTGGGTATCTTTCTTTCCCTATTACACTGTTAATTCAGAAAATGCCAACAGACACTAGTCAGTTAATCTTGAAGCCAGGATCTGAATTCTAGAATATAAGCTCTCTCCCTGATGCAGTAAGTCTCCTCCCCACGATGGTCATATGCAGTTTCATCATCTTTTATGGCCATTGTGATCTTCTTTACTGAAGGAATCTCTTGTATCTTTCCAAATGACCTTGTTCTAGAAACTGAATAAAATGTTAGGGATTTAATTTCTATTTGGGTGGCATTCTTCATTAGATCCTGTCCTTCTCCATTTTTATAAGTTACACTTTGGGTTTTGGTAGAATGTTCATCTACTTCAACCCCACAGATCCCCATAGCTAACAAACCAGGTTGGGGGCTGATAAAATGTCTCAACAGGAGCCAGAAAACTATCTCTATTGCTGTAGTACTACTGCAGTACTACTGCAGTAGTACTGCAGCAATAGTACTACTGCAGCAATAGAGATAGTTTTATCTTGGGGATAATTAATAGCTATCTAATTATACTTAAGGCCTGCTCTTGGCAGTGAAATAATGTAAGGTACTGTAAACGCAGTACCAGGTACACATGGCTGGAGAGGTCATAGACCTTAAAGAAGAACCTATTTCTGTCACTTCCCCAAGCCAACATAATTTCCTACTATATTCTAAATACAGAAGATCCTGGGATATCATTCTAAATTAATTTATATTTATATTTACAAACAAGCATACTTCTTACCACTTATCAATGAACCTTCTTTTTTGCAACAGGTGAAGACTATTCCAAAGTTCCACAACTGGTCAAATGCAGAGAATATGAACTCTGATGTGCCCAGCCCTAAGTGACACTAATACAACCTCTCTACTTAAGGGTCGGGAAACATTGTGGAAGAGGAGGCAGAAAAACCTGGAAGAGCCAGAGGGACCAGACAGCCACTGCTAGCTAATGCATTCTAGACATGACAGGGAAGCTGTGCCAACAGAATCTCTACAGTATGGTAGTCACTATATACATATATGTATATTTATTATTATTTTTTGAGACAGGGTTTCCCTACAGCTCCAGATGTCCTGGAACTCTCTATATAGACCAGGCTTGTCTTGGTCTTTCACAGAGATCTGCCTGCCTCTGCCTCCCAAGCGCTGGGATTAAAGGTGTGCACCACCACACCCTGCTATATACGTATATTTATAAATATATGTAACAATAGAAAGCAAAGGAAAAGAAATTGAGAGGGAGTGGGGGATATGGGGAGAGTGGTGGGGGACTGGGAGGGATGAAAATAATGGAAAGCCAATACTCATGTATGAAATTCTTAAAAATAAAAAATTTAAAAATTAAGAAAAAATCAGCAGGAAAATGCACTTGCTGGGAGCTGAGTTTGATTCTTAGACTCAGGAAAAGGTGGATGGAGAGAAATGACTCCTGAAAGGTGTGCTGTGATCTCTACATATACACCATGTACCCCCTACATCATGCATCATGCACACACAAAATATTAAAGAGAAAGTATATATATATATATATATATATATATATAACTTTTTAATCACTATACATGCTATTCCTCCCTCCCTTTGCAGATTAATCCCACATCATGGACATATTACTGAAATCCAGTAAGCCAGGGCCCCTCCTCCTAGCATGTCCACCATGATTTGAATGTGAGCAGCTCACCCCTCCCAGCCCCCAGGACCTCATGTGTTGAATGGTTGGTACCCAACTCTTGTTCTATGTTGGGAGGTTGTGATCATTTTATACAGTAGGAGCAACTTGGGAGCGGCTCAGTGAAGGTATGCTTTGCAGGGTGTTTGGTCTCCGGCTTCTTCTTGCTTTGTTCTGTGCTCTCAGGGACCACAGGATGAAGGACTTTGCTTTGTCACACATTTTTGCCACCTCTAACCTCACCACAGGATCCCAGCAGTGGAGCTAGCCAAGTGTGGGCTGAAACCTCAGAACCCATAAGCCAAAATGAATCTTTCAGTGGTATCTCTCATGCAAACCTCCATTACCACAATGAAAGGCTGAAGAGCACAGGGCACGGGCAGCAAAGGGGGCCATTGTTTAGACTGTTCTTCAAGATATGGGTCAGAAACTTTTGGAATTGGCTTGTGGGAAGAATTAGGAGTCTGGAGAGAGGACTGAGATCTCTTGGAGAGCTTAATTTGTAACTCTGTTAGGAGACTAAGAGACTGGAATGCCAATGCCGACAGGCTTTCAGATAGGAAACAAAGACTACCGGAAATTGAACTAAAGGCCATTCATGTCATGTTCTGGCAAATAACTTCTCTACATTTTATTCATGTCTTTTTCTTGAGGATCCTGGAACGATGAACCTGGCAGAGGAAATTTCAAGTCAGCCCAGTATCAAGCCTATTGTATGGGTAACCGTTCTTAGGCAGGTTATAGTGGGAATGGGAAACAAAAAAGCATTGGAAAGACCTGATTTGGTCCTTGTCAGGTATTTTCTCATAGCAATGATATTTTAGCATGTAAATAATTAGAACTGAGTATTTGTTTACAGTCCCTGAGCTTGTTCATTTTTCAGCCTATCAACAAGTGAATTTTGCCCAATTAAACCTATCAACACATAAAACATTGTCATCCTCATAGATAGTTCTACTATGTTCTTCCCAGTCTTGGGAAAAGATCCTTAACCTCTAAAGGCTTTGTTCTGATTTTTTTCTCCTAATTAGTTTTTACTGTTCTAGGACATCCTGTAAATGGAATCATACAGTATTTATTCTTCAATGTATATAATGCTTTAAAATTTTTTTTGTTCTATGTGTATGAGTATATTGTCTGCATGTATGTTAGGTGCACCACATGTTGTGCTCACAAAAGCCAGAAGAGAGGCTTGGATTCCATGGAACTGGAGTTACGGATAGTTGTTAGCTGCCATATGGGTGATGGGAACAAAACCCAGATTAAGACAATTTCTCATCACTGAGAAATTGTCTTAATCTGGGTCCTTTGTGAAATAGGTGGAGAGACAGAATTAGACGAATAGAATATTTGTGACAGGAGATAGCTATGCAGCAAAAGAGAAGTTTATAGAACGGTCAGACTCCATAGGAGAATCTTCAGACTTCAGTGTTGGCCTATAAAGAGAGGAGACCGGGCATGATGGGTCCAGTACTCCACAGATGAGATGAGAAATTCCTTAGGCAAGCCAGCATGGAGTCCTCACCCAGAGTTGCCTGTTAAGGGGGTCCCAGGTCTTCATTGTCACATGGCCATTTGGGGTCCCCTATGAAAAGGGGCTGTCAGAGCAAAAGGTGGATCCAGAAAGGCAGTGCTGGGACTCAGCTTGTTTTGATCAGGAATTTTCACATCTTTCCTCACAGTGATTGCATGATGTTCTTCTTCTCTCAAGGCTGTGTGAAAAGTCCAAGTCCAGTTGATCCATATACTGACCAGCAGTCAACACTTTTTAATTCTAAATATTCTGGATATTTGGAGTTTTATCTTTTTTAAAAATCTTTTCTTTGAGACAGGGTCTCCCTGTAGTCCCAGTTGTCCTGGAACTCATTCTGTAGACCAGGCTGGCCTTGAACTCACAAAGATCCACCTGCCTCTGCCTCCCAAGTGCTAGGATTAAAGGTGTGCACCACCATGCCCGACATTGGAGTTGTATCTCACTGTTACCTTTTGCACTTCTCTGATGTTGAGTGAACACTTTTCCATGTGCTTTTCATAGGTGGAGATTTTTATTTTTCTTATTCTACTGGCTATAAGAATCCCCACAGGTCAAATCCTATCTATATGGAATCTCCCTCAATGCTCCTTCAATATCTTTATTGTAGGAAGCTTTCTTTGTAATGAACAGGTACCACATAGCCCTGCTAAGGGAAGGGGAACATAGTACCTGCTTTCAGCCACTGTAGAGAACTGGCCTCTTGGTGCAGAGACCAGCCAGCTACTTCTGTAGCCTGCAATGAGAGGTGTTTCCACCTCAGGCCCTTAGCCTGGGACAACAACACATTTTCCCACTCTTGGCCATGATTTCCCACCTGCCCAGAGACTGCTGCACAGGAATTTCAGGCTGATGGCCAATGGCCTATCTTCAGCCTATGTCCACTCACAATTCACTTCACCACACCAGCTATCCAGGTTGGTGGTCCAAGAACAAGAACCTCTTTCCAAGCCACTGGCCACTCGATGGAAATGCAGGCCTGCTTTGGCTTTTATGTGCGCAAAAATAAAAAACGATGGCTGGGAATTCTGTAATGATGGTAATGGGAATTTGATTTATTGCCTGCTACAGCCTGCTTTTATAAGCCAAATGACTTATAAAAATTCCCAGAGCCAATCACAGGCCCCAACTCCACACCGTTGCACATCCGTTGCCCCACCCAGCATCACGCACCTAGGCCACGTTGTGTGCTCCTCCTTGGGGCGGGGTCAGAGAAATCTCCTGACTCCCATCCACGTGGTACCCTGAGGGGTGCTAGCTGAGAACTAGCCCCCAATTCACACTGGATCTTCCTACACCTTATCCCCAAATTATGTACAAAAGAAGAAGTTTGGGTTCATTAAAAATTTGAAAATGTGAGCTATAAATCTTTCCCTAAAAATGGTATAATTTTAATTTCTCAAAATGAGCTGGCACCCATTTTTTTGAGAAGTGTGTCAAGCCCCTTTGTGGGGCTCAGTTCCCACTGCCCGGTATAGTACATACGGATGGAGCAGCTGCCGTTCCTATGATGCCACTGCTTGGAGCATAAGGCAGACCCTAACTAGAGTGCTTCTGCAGAGCCTTAACGTCAGACACAAGAGGTTTCTCTGGCACAAGACAATGAGAAATATTGCTAGAGAAGAAGCTATAAGGACTTAAACATGTGATTTTATTTTCCCTTTATTTAAATACAGCAGCAAGCAAGGACATGCATTTTAATCCCAAGACACCCATGTGGGTGCTGGGTTCGATCCCCAGCACCCACATGGCGGCTAAGAACCGTCTGTAACTCCAATTTCAGGAGAACTCCAGTTCTAGGGGAATCCGACACCCTCTTCTGACCTCCGCGGCATTGCACGACATGGGTGCACAAACGTACATGTAGACAGTACATTCATACACATACAAAAATAAATAAGAAAAAAATTAAAATGTTACTTGTGCTGGGCGTGGTGGCGAATGCCTTTGATCCCAGCACTCGGGAGAGACAGAGACAGAGGCAGGCGGATCTCTGTGAGTTCAAGGCCAGCCTGGTCTACAAAGCGAGTTCCAGGCCAGCTGGGGCATTAGGGAGACCCTGTCTCAAAAATACCAAAAAAGGAAACGGAAAAAAAAAAAAAAAAAAAAGAAGGTTACTTGTTTTGTGACCCTGTAGAAATTATTTAATTCTCATTTCTTTGGCAACCGCCCCCCACCCCCCCACAAAAAATCCCTTATTACTTCTGTGAAACAAACCATCCTAAATCTTAATGGACTCTGACAAGGGAGAAGATCCCAACAGTCACATTAGTGACTGGCAATCAGTGCAGGCTTGGCAGTGGCCTTCAGTGGTTACAATTCTCCTCCACACCAGACTCCTTTCACGGCTTTCCAGAATTGGCTTTCAGATACGCCAAAAAGGAAAACTCTATAAAGGGCAAGCCCTTTTCAAGCCTCCACTTACAGAATGGGTTCTAGGGTCCCATTGGCCAAGGCCAGTCACATGCTCAGGCCCTGCGTTTTATACAGAATGAAGTTGGCGATAATAGTCTCTATGAAGTCTTTGAAATCCATCATATTTCCCCTCAAACAGTCCTCCATTTCAGTCTTTGCTGAAGTACTGTTTCGTTCTTGATCACCCAGTGATCCCCTTCGCAATGTTAAACCCATAGCGTTCTAAAAGCATCTTTTCTTCTTTTCTGGTTTTCATCCAATGTTTGACTAAAAGTTTTGTCTTTAAATGAGGATATTTAAATGCGTTTTAAAACAAATATAAAATGAAAAACAAGTAAAAATAGATGTGAACTTAAGAGATAAGAGGGAGGTCTTACTTTTTTTCTGTTTTTACTTGTGTAAACATTTAATTACATCTGATAAAAAACCCAATATTTTGGTTTTCCTTTTAGTATTTTAACTGTTTTACTTACAAAACATTTAAGATACCAGAAAAGAATTATTTTGGAATAATAATGACTCTCTCCTCTCTTTATTCAAAAGAAATCTCTCCATATTTAAAACTATACTATTTTCTCAGTTAGTTTGGGCTGCTATAAGTCATTACCTTACTGGGAGGCTTATAACTGGACATCATCTTAGCTCTTAATGCTAGAAGACTGAGGAAAGGGTTGCCACATTTATATTCTGATGAAAGATTCACTCCAGGATGACAGCAACTGATTACTGAGTCTCACAGAGCAAAAATGAAGCTGGAGAGCTATCTAGGATTTTTCTTCCTTGTGGGGGGACTAACCCTGCTCAGAGGCACCACCTTTAGGAATTAATTTTTTTCCAAAGACCTAATGACGTTATGCTTGAGGCCAGGATGTTAACATCCAAGTTTGGGGGGAAGTAAATATTTATTCCATCACTATGTTGGTGGCAATTAAATTCTTTCTTTGGAAAAATTGACTCTGATAAAAGCCAGACATTGATAATTTACAGGTATAAAGGACTTTTAATAGTAATGAGGATTATTTCCTAAGCATATTCCAATTTAGGATAGTAGTGATAAATAATGGGTATAATACATACCAATATGTTTACTTCATCCATAGTGGGCAAATGGTTTATATTTTAAATGCATAGCAGAGGTATTAAGCATAACCTACTGAACAGTTACATGTCCCAACCCCAAATGAAAACTGATTCAAGCATGAGTCACTGTGGTCTTTAAGAAACTAATCAGATACTATTGAAATTAAGTTAGCAATAAGTTATGGTTGGACATTTAGCTTAGAAGCGATTGGTTACTCTGACAAATCCATGCAGTGTCAAGAATACAATGTTTAGGGCTGGAGAGATGGCCTAGTGGTTAAGAGCACAGACTGCTCTTGCAGAGGACCCGGGTTCGATCCCCAGCACCACATGGCGGCTGAGAGCCATCTTTTTAAAAAAATTTTTAAATTTAAATTTTATTTATTTTTGTATATGTATAAATGTACTGTCTGCATGCAAGTTTGTGCACCTGTGTCGTGCAATGCCGCGGAGGTCAGAAGAGGGTGTCGGATTCCCCTGGAACTGGAGTTCTCCTGGAATTGGAGTTTCAGACGGTTCTCAGCCGCCATTTGGGTGCTGGGGATCGAACCCAGGTCCTCTGTAAGAGCGGTCGGCGCTCTTAACCGGTAGGCCATCTCTCCAGCCCTGAGAGCCGTCTTTAACTCCAGTTCCAGGGGAATCCGATGCCCTCCTCTTACCTCCGCGGCATTGCAAGACATGGGTGCACAGACCTGCATGCAAGACAGTACATTCATACACAAAGAATAAAAAAAAAAGAATACAATGTTAATGCTCCATCCTTCTTTGTAATGTGTGAGAATTTTAATTTGCACTTCACTGTGCAGTGACACATGGAAACCAGCTGATCAAATACTTTCTTAGGAATGCATTGTAATTCTTACAAACCTTGTTTTTCTATTCTTTCTAGAAAACGTTTAGAATATGGGAAATTCTAGCCCTTCCTATTATAAGTTTTACTCTCCAGCTTCTGGAGAAACTGCTTGCAGCCACAAAATATATTAGAAATATCCGAACTCCTAGGGTGGTCTGTTTTCCTTTTCTGCAGAAATATATGCACATGCAAAACTGTCTAACCTTCAGTGTCAGGATAGTTAATTAAATTTGAGAAACTGGTTATAAAAGCCAGAGTGTGCCAGAGTTGAATAGCTGCAAGATCAATTTTAATCTTCTGAGTCAGACCATGGCTTGTCACTGCTATACTTGGAAGTGACATAAAGTCAACTAGATCTACCACAGTACAATGCTGATTTGTTCCGAATTCCACTAACTTTAAATTCTTTCTTTAAAAACAATTTTACTTATTATTTTTATTTTATGTATATGAGTGTATCGCCTGCATGTGTGTAAGTGCACATGTGTTGTGCAATCCCTAGAAATGTCAGAAGAGGACGCTGGCATGACCTATGGTTGTTAGCTGCCATGTTGATGCTGGGAACCAAACCCTGGTCTTCTGTAAGAGCAGCCAGTGTTCTTAACTGCTGAGCCAACTCTCCAGCTCTTAACTTAGAATTCTGATGAAAATAAAATCCTTTCCCTTCAAAGGATTGATGGAGATAAGCCAGAGCTAACGTCGTGGCTGTGGTTCTGTGGGAATGGGAGTCTGGCAGTGATGTGGGAATGGGAGTCTGGCAGTGATGTACATCTGGTATCTTCAATGGGGGCCTGATAGTAAACTATACCTGTATCTTCTCAGTGGGCATCTAGCCAGTCATTTCCTTCTCCCTTTTTCTCCTGGCATCTAAACTCTAGTTCTAATTTTCTTTCCTCTAAAGGTTTTTTTTCCCCCTTAGTTATAGAAATAGAGCCTGGTATATGCAGTCATCAATCTGAAGTCACATCCCATCCACATTACAGAGATGTATTCCACTGATTTCAAATTGCAGTCTTCCTCATGTTAAGAGAAGGAAAAATAATTTTGAGATTAGTTTATAAAAACATGCAAAATTAACACTTAAAGATCAATTTAAATTATTTTTTCCAAATCTGCATTTATTTATTTATTTATTTAAATTTATTTATGTATTTATGTATGTATTTATTTAAGTGTATGAATGTACTGTCTGCATGTAGGTTTGCGCACCTGTGTCATGCAATGCTGCGGAGGTCAGAAGAGGGTGTGAGATTCCTCTGGAACTGGAGTTAAAGACAGTTCTCAGCAGCCATGTGGGTGCTGGGGATCGAACCTCGGTCCTCTGCAAGAGCAGTTGGTGCTCTCAACCACTAGGCCATCTCCAGCCCCCAAATCTGCATTTATTACAGAAAACAAAAGTATGGAAAAAAGAAGAGAAATGTTATTTAGAATCTCGTGACATTTTGATACACATGATAAACATTTTGGGATATACCTTCCAGGATGATTTATAAGTAAATACATGTGGGGCAGAACATTTTATTTAGCTACAGACACACTACATGAAACATCATATCTCAATTTGTCTTTTGTTTTCTTGATGCATGTAATTTTTCCTTTTATATTCCAAAATAGCTGAGTGACTTCTTTTATTTGTTAGAGGAAATTAATTACTTTCCTGTGGCAAAACTAGAAGAAAAAGTTGCCAAAGAAACGAGAATGCACCCTGATAGTTTTTTAATTAAAAAACAGATTCATAGATAATAGCTTCAGATGCCTATGAAGAGGAAGACTTCTTGAAAGTGGGTGAGTTAAAGTTTTGCAAACTCCCAGCAATAGATGGTGGAGAGGTGTTGGAGAGGTTTAGCACTAGGAACTGCAAGAAATAAGATTACACCAGTCACAGCGATGGTGTGTCCTGATATCTACTCTTGGGCTTGAATTTGACAACGCAGTGGAGATTCCAAATCATCAGGACCAGGCAGGATTGACAACACACCTTGGTGACCAGTGCAGACTGGGGATAAGGCACTTAAAGAAAAAGGAGCTGTCACTTCCCAGCCTATTAGTTGCCATATGACCGTTTCCTCTGAATTGAAACATTCAATCCAGGAGCAGGAGGGGGCTTCACATGTCTGGGTAAGTGGAAACTTAGAACATTCTTGAGGGCTTTCCCCAACTTTATGAAAGTAGTAGTTGGCTCTGACCAGCCAAGCTGCAGAGGTGACATTTTTTCAAACTTGCTGAGCTGTCTGCATCCTGTGCAGAGAGCTCAGGGCCGAAGCTTCCAGAGTGTCACCTGTGCCAGGGTGGGCTTTTGATCATGCAGCTGCTTTTGAGTCATCTCTGCTCCGGGAAGTAACCCCAGTTAAAATTCAGTTGTCCACCAAGTCAGTACTTTGGTCTGTCCTGGTTTCCTGTTTTAGAGTAGACACAGCGCTAATACCTCTGGGATTGTGATACAATCCTAAGAAGAGAGGCCTATACATTTGACTGAAATGAAATTTCTCAGTGTTCAAGTATGTGGGCTTGGGAGGAATACTATGTTCTAAAGGCACATATTAATGTGATGATTTGGGGTGAATTCAGAGCATATGAGCATTTACCTAAATTCCATTCTGGTTGGTTCATAACCTGAAGGATTGCAAATATTTGGTTTGGTACCCCAATAATGAGTAAGGTGGAATTTCCTTCTGTCTCTAGACTTAAGAAACAATTTGAATTTACTTGAAAATAAAAACTGTGGTATTTCATGAAACAGTACAGGGGATCTGTGAGTAAATTATCACACAGGTTCAGGTGACATTTCTGCCATTACTTTACACAAATGATTTAACCTTCCTGTTCTTCACCTATTCAGAGTCACGATACTACTGATAATCACAGGGCTGTTGTGAGGGATGAATGAATTAGAACAGATCAATGTCTGGTGCTATAATGAGTGGCATATAAGCGTTCGCCAGTTGAAGACTTTCCCTTTTGTTTTTAGCTGGTCATGGGCATTATTTTGAATAGACTGTATCTTAGCTAATGTTATTTCTATGTCTCTGAAGATGATTATATATGACTTCTTTATTACAGTGGTGAATTATAATATTATATCAGGGTTTCATTACAGTCATGAACTTTACTTGGTTATGATATATCACCTGGTTGTATTTTGTTGGATTCAATTTGCTAATATTTTGTTAAGATTTGTATGTATATTAATATTGTATGTCGATTAATTTTGATATATATATATGCCCACATATAAATTTATGTTCTTTTATTGACATTGTCAGGTTTGATATATTAGCTTATATTAATTTCAAAAATAATTTTGCAGAGTTTTCTTGTGTTTTAATTCTCTGAAGTAGCAACCATGAGAAAGGATGACCATTTCCTGAATTTAAGTTAGAATGTGCCACACACTGGTTCTGGGAAGGATTCCTCTTCTTTGTGAGTTTTAAATGAAAGTAATATTTGATTTTAAATTGCAAATTCCATTTCTGTAATGGTTAAGGACTAATTCAGATAATAACAGCTTATTTGGTTAATTTGTTATTTGATTGACATGATTTTATGGAATTAAAATATTGTTATATTGGGGATAGAGAGATGGCTCAGTAGTTAAGAGCACTGACCACTCTTGCAGAATGTTTTGATTCTCAACACCTACATGGCAGTGAATAACCATTTTTAACTCCAGTTCCAGGGTATCTGGGCAAATTCTTTAGCCCTCAAGGCCTAATCCTCTCTGGAGACATTCTCACAGATATCCCCAGATGTGTGCTTTGCTAATCTCCTAGATATACCTCAATCTAATCAATGTCAATCATCACAGATATCAAGAGAAATATGTAGTAACTGCTGTTGGTGGTAAAAGGAGGGCTGGATCCCTTTGGAAGTGATCCACAATGAAGAATATCTTGGGAACCGAACTCTTATATTTTTGGTTGTTAGCCTGAGCCTTTAACGGCCGAGCTATCCCTCCAGCTTTGAAGAACATTTCGAAGTTCACCATGAGGGGACCTTAGTTAAGTGAGATTGAGACACAGAGCATAAAGAAAACATACAAGACAGAAAAGCAAAGCGAGAGAGCATAGAAAGACAATCAAGACATTGGGAGTGTTTAAGAGAATTATTAGCTTTGGTTGGATGAATATGCAGTGTAGGGGCTTTGGTGGGCAGTGTTCTCTTACCTTCTCCACAAGATTCCATTCTCTTTTCCCAAGAATCTGTGACTTGGACACATATCATGGTACATTATATGCTAAGACATGTTGCTGATCTAATTACATTTACTAATTAGCTGGTCCCAGATTTGAGAGTTTCAGGTTTGCCCAAGGTAAGAACATGAGTTCTTAAAAGCAGCAGACATCCTGCTCAGGGTTGTGGCAGAAGAGGTCAGAGCTTCCAGGCCCAGGAAGAAGTCAATGCAGTATTTTTGGCACAGAAGAAAGAGGATCACCAGCCAAGCCACATAAGCAGTTTTTAGAAACTGAGAACAAATTGTGGTTGGGCAACTCAGCAAGGAAAGATGCCCTAGGTGCCACGATTAATACTACAGAATTCCACCAGTAATCTGAATGCAGCTGGAAGTGGGTTTCTCCAAAATCCTCCAGGTAAGGGCCAAGCCAGGTAATACCTTAAGTTTGATCTTGTGAGACTCAGCATGGGGTCCCCAGCAGAGAACTCCTGGAGTTTGACTTGCAGAATTGTGAGCTAGTAAGTAATTCTGTTTAATCTGCTATGTATCAATAGGAACTCAATGCAGGGGCAACCTAAATACAGGACAGAGACAGGCATATGTTAATTGTTGAACAATTAGAGAGAGTGGTTAGGGACCTGTAGGTTGAGGACCAACTCTGGCCAAAAGTGGATTAATATAATCAACTTTCTGAGGTTATTTTTCCCCCTCTTCTGTTGCTTAGTGAGCATTTCATTTTTTTCCCTTCTATGAAATGTGATTGCTTCACCTCTAAAAATCTGTTTAGGAGACTGGAGAGATGACTCGATGGATGAGAGTACTGGTTTCTCTTGGAGAGGACCCAGGTTCTATTCCCAAAACCAGTTAAAGATGGTGGATAATAACCATCTTTAACTCCAGTTCCAGGGAGTTAAAATAAAAATAGAAAATAAAATTTTAAAAAAGGTCTGTTTAAAGCTGAACCTTACATTGTTATTATTAAAGAATATCTAAGAACAATGACATAAAATAAAAGAAAATTGTGGCACTGAGAGTTGTTTCAGGTTTTAGGGAATGGTACCATCCTTTCCAGAGAAACAGAGACCTTAACCTAAGCCACCTGACTTTCAGGCCCTAACTTTCCCTTCACATAGCCCTTGCTTTTAGCCACCACTATTCAGGTGGCTGTCTAGGCATTCATTATTCTCTCCCACTCTGCTCACATGTATATAAAAGCCTCTGCTATTTTTTTCAATTAGCATAATTTAGGTTGGAGCTTCAAGCAAACAGGTTTTTTAAAAAAGCATAGAAAGTATCAACAGTGTAGGGAATCCAGAAGGCAGAGTACAAAATCTGAGTTTTCTACCACCCATTCTTTCTGGATTCTGGGGCAGGTATCCAGTGGTTCAGGAAGTATCTCACATCTGGGCCCAGCTCTCTGGGCGGTCAGTATCAATACTTCCCATTTGGACATGGTCTTGTGTGGTGGTTTGAATGAGTGTCCTCCATAGGCTGTAAGTATTCAGACATTTGTCTCCAGTTGGTGGCACTGTTTTTGGAGGTCTTAGAAGGTGTGGCTGTGCTAGAGGAAGTACGTTATTGGGGGCAGGCTTAGTGAGTTTAACAAGCTTCATGGTCTCCATTTGCTCTCTCTCTGCTTCCTGTGCTCTTTGCGAGATGTGACCCTTGGCATGCTGCTCCAGCCCCGGCCACCATGCTTCCCACCACAATGGATTCTAATTCCCTGGAACCGTCAATCATAAGCTCAAATAAACTCTTCCTATTATAAGTTCCTTCATCATGGTGTTTTATCACAGCAACAGAAAAGTGACTAATACAGTAATTTGGTACCAGAGAGTGGGCTGTTGGCTGTGAAGAACCTGACCATGTGGATGTTTGGAGAAATGTGGAAGACTTTGGAACTTTGGGCCAGAAAGGCTGTTAACTACTGTAAGCAGAGCTTAAAGGGCCATTCTAGTGGAGGCCTGGAAGAAAGCATTGCTGCAAAAGATGTGGTTCCAGAGGAAAATAAAGTCTTAGGCAGCAACCGGGATATTTTGATAAAGAGTCTGGCAGCAGTTTGCCCACAGCCCAGATGCTTGCCTGATGCTAAGTTGAAAAGCAGTGGACTGATGTCTTTGGCGGAGGATATTTCAAGACAGCCTAATGTAGAAATGGTGGCATGGCTTTTAATGGTGAATATTATACAGATCTACAGTGAAAAAGAGCAGATGGGGCAGAAAGAAATGCAAAATGTACAGTTTGGATCTGATAACTGCACTAGGAAGATTAAAGGTGGGGCCAAGGCATGTGAAGGAGAGGTTGGATCTGAAAACTGCACTAGGAAGATTAAAGGTGGGGCCAAGGCTTGTGAAGGAGAGGTTGCTTTTGATAAGGAGTTTAAAGTGATTAAGGAAGGGCTTCGAGATTTACAAGTAAACAAAAGAATCAGTACCTTCAGGGCAAGACCACACCCAGCTAATCCTCCAGCAAGTCCAGGGCAGAGAAAAGTAGCAAATGTGGTTGAAATGGGCCAGGGTCTGGCCCGAACTTGCAGCCAGATTCGGCAATTTCATTCACGTGGTGCTGGCTTTAGAGACATGAAGTTTGCAAGAGTGAAGGGGTCATCAGCTCTTCCTCCACGGTTTCAGAGAGCCAAAGAGGCCAGGAAGAGTACAGCAGGGGTGTCCCTGAATAAAGAAGGCCGTGATAGGCCACTGCGTGAAGCTGTGAGTATGAAGCCTGGTTGGCAGCGGAGACCCCAAGAAGACTTTCGAGATGCCAGACCTGTGAGATATTTGCCAAGGAGAGCTGCATACGGGGAGTGGTACCAGCCTAAGAAAGAGATGTATGTTGCAAGCAAAGCTGGAAGAGCTGAGCCGTGTAAGCCCTTTGGAAGTCAAGTCCCAGAAGTCGCATGTGGAGCTACAGGACTTGGCGTTTGCCCTGCTGGTTTTCGGTCTTGTTTTGGTCCAGTATTTCCTCACTATGCCTCTATTCCTCCCTTTTGGAATGGGAATGTGTATTCGGTTCCACTGTACATTGGGAGTATGTAATTTGCCTTTTGATTTTACAGGAGCTTACAGTTAAGAGATTGGCCTGAGTCTCAGAAGAGACTTTGGACTGTGGACTTTTGAATGACATTGAAACTGGTAAAGACTATGGGGACTTTTAAGGTTGGACTAAATGCATTTTGCATTTTATATGGTCAGGAGCCTATGGGGGCCAGGGAGTGGAATGTGGTGGTTTGCATGAGTGTCCCCCATAGGCTGTAAGTATTCAGACATTTGTCTCCAGTTGGTGGCACTATTTTTGAGGTCTTAGAAGGTGTGGCCATGCTAGAGGAAGTACATTATTGGGGGCAGGCTTAGTGAGTTTAACAAGCCTCGTAGTCTCCAGTTGCTCTCTCTCTGCGAGATGTGACCCTCTGCATGCTGCTCCAGCTCCAGCCACCATGCCTCCCACCACAATGGACTCTAATTCCCTGGAACCGCCAATCATAAGCTCAAATAAACTCTTCCTTTTATAGGTTCCATTCAATAGAAAAGTGACTAATACATCTCATAAAAGTATTTATGTATATGTTGTCTTAGAAGCATATTAATTATTCTGAAAAACTTCATTGTTTTCTGATCATAAGAGCAGCCTTTAATGTGTAACATTAGAATGATTAACCTATAAGGAAAACTGAAAATTCTATGATTTCATGATCCATTTACTTTATACATGGATATGTATATATATATTTAAGTTTTATATATCATTTTTACTTTTTGTGCATATGAGTGTATTGCCTGTATATATGTAAGGCACCCATGTTGTACAATGCCTGTGGAGGTCAGAAGAGGCATCGGGTCCCCTGGACCTGGAGTTATGGAAGTTGTTAGCTGCCATGGCCAAGTGCATCCAGGGAACTGAACCCAGTTCCTCTGCAAGAACAGGCAGTCCTCTTAACCACTGAGCCATCTCTCCAGCCCCTACATTTTCAGATGCTTTTTGTTTATGTGTATTTGTGTGAGTCTGTGTGAGTGAAGGCCATGTCTGTACATGCCCACGGAGGCCAGAAGATGGCATTGAATCCCTGGAGGTAGAATTACATGCAGTTGTAAGTCACTTGATATGGGTTCTGGGAACCAAACTCTGGTTCTCTAGAAGAGCAGCAAAGAAATGAGATAGTTTCTCATTTCTTCCCCATCAAGACCAGAACAGTAGGGTATCCTTGGTCTCCCTTGGGATCCAATTCTTATATCACAAAGTAAAAACCCAGGGCAGCATAGTGTTTTCCTGTTAAGGCTCCTGTCTTCTACCAAAGAGGTGTGTCTTTCTCTGTGTAAAGCACATTTAGTGTGGCCAGAATGAGGTTAAAGACAGTAGTCTAAACACATAATTGAAGTCTTATAACATAGACTATATAAATATACAGTAAGGGCTTGTTCTGTTCAGATGAACGCAGCCATTTAACATTAGGGAGGAAATGAAAATAATGGCCCATTAGTGAAACCTATAACTCTTATACAGATATAGTTGGTATTCGAAAGCTAGGGAATAAACCTCGTAATCCCTGTGCCTTAAAGGTTCTCTTGGTTGCCAACAGAGGAATGAAAGCTTTCCATGTCTCAGAGGTCTGTTAAAATACTAGGTACGTAGAAGGAGTGATACATGGAGGCACAGAGGAACAGACATACACTGATGTGTTACTGAAGATTCATCAATTATATCAATACATGTCACCTGAGGTGATGGGGGGGCAGAGGAAATGAAATCCAAGATGAAAGAGTGGAGTGAAGGAAAGGCCCACTGTGCAGTGCATTGTCTAGGATTACATAGAAGCTGAGGCTCACAATGGAAATAGGAAACTAAAAGTGGGAAATTAGTAAAAGAAAGCACTCAGGAATGCTGAACATAAATCTCACCTCCTCCATGGTTTCCTAGCACTCAGCTCTGCTTCCTAGGTCTTTCCAATTTGTTCTTCAGACACTCTGGTCAAATAAATCATTATCCCACCAGTGATGATAACTGTTCCAAAGGGCCGACCATCAGAACCACCCATTGAGTCCTCCACCTCTAAAGTATGCCAGAATATTCTTGGCCCATGCTTGGGTGAATAAATAGAAAGGAGCATTAAGTCCTGAGGACTGGAAAATGAGTTTTTAAATGTGGCTGAGGCGGCATCATTTTCTCTTTATCCTAGGAGATCATTAAAAGAAAACAGAGACGCAGGCAGTCTGCCTTTCTCCGAAAGTGGCCGCAGGAGTGCTTTAAGAAAGAGAATCCATTAAAGCTATGACATGTAATCCCTTAATTCTGGATATTAATTTAAAACATTAGAAATATACAACTAAGACATTTTCTGTTATAGTTTAACGTTTCCTGGATTATAGTTTAAGAACATTATGTTCTCTTGGAACAGTTAAAGGATTCCTTAGTTAAACATCTAAAATTAACTATTTTAAAATTTTTGTATAAATTGGTTTGGTCATTTCAAATTTTTAATGAAGAAGAATGTTTTGGGGGCTACAATTTATGTATTTCTAGCTCAGTTTTCCTTAGAATAAGCTTCCATGGTGTATTTTATTGAGCCTTTCAATTATTATTCCATGTCACATTTGTTTTTCATACAGCATCCTGGAATTAAAGCAAGCACAAAGTAAGTTTCTGTAATGTGTACCTGTCTTTGCATGATGAAACCCCTCCTTGACCCAGTTTTTTTTTCAATCAGACAAGGGCCTACAAGATGACTCAGTGGATAAAGGTACTTCTTACCAAGCCTGATACCCTGAGTTTGGTCCCCAGGACTCACATAGTAGAGGAAGAGAACTGATTCCCACAAGTTGTCCTCTGACTTCCACACATGCACCGTACTTCTTGACTGTGACCACACACACACACACACACACACACACATACACATACACAATCCAATAATTATTTAAAATTAAAAAAAAAAACGTAAAAGTCAACCAAGTTCATTTCTTCAAATGAATATTAATAATAACAATAAATTTTACTTTCCAAATCACTTTAATTTTAATTCTCTTAAAATTATGTTTTCCGAGCATCCCTTTTCATTATCATAGAGTTCATAACATGTTCCCAAATTATATAACCTTAGGTAAAGCAGTTTACAATGCACATTACTGTAAATGTCTTGTTTACTGAGACCAATGATTCAAAACAGATTTTAGCTCACAGAAGGAAAAAATCAACTTACTTCTTGATTCCTTATGTTGAATCTTTTCATGTTCACCCTTAAATGTCATTTTAGGACTCAGGATAAATTTACGATTGAGTGTTGAAAAGAAGATACACAGTGAAGACCTCGTGTGGACATGGCTGCCAGGTGCTTATCCAGGCTCTCTTTTTACAGGAACCAGTGAGGATATATCCCAGTGTTCTTTTCAATTTGATTTGCCAGGCAACTGAATACTTACTGCCTGGTGCATTATGGACAAAATTAATACATGCCTCTGTCAGGTCTGGTCCTTTAAAACCATCTTCTGTTCCATTGCTATAGTCATTCTCCACATCAGTTTGCTGGGTTTATTTCAAATTCCAACAGGGTTTAAGGGATAATTGAATCACATGATGGAAAATGTCTTGGTTCTTAAATGACCCTCAGCAGGAACTCAGAATTACACTTTATATGAGTGACAGGTCAACCCATGCTCTGTACACAACCAATATTTGAAAGCTCATTTATATGGAAACTAGTGATTTATCCTAAGGAATAAACTGAAATCAAAGTTAGGATGTCAAATAGGCAGATTTGAAATTCTGAATCTTATTTTTCTAGTACTATTGTCAAAGTGAAAGAAACCAGGTTTTTATAGAAGTGTTGGCAATTTCTTATTAACCTAAATCAATGCCTATCTGCTATAGATGCAAAAGCAATTTAGTGTATGCTGTCTGAGTGTCAAATATTCCTACAATGAACAGGGTACAGCTTGTCTAGGATGTCCCTTAAATATGCCTGGGCAGTTTTCTCCTGCACAGAAAGTTTCACATTTGGTTTCCAAAAAAACCCAAAAAAACCCAAAAAAAACCAACAACAACAACAACAAGAAAGTTGTGAAAGAATCTGAGCCCAGACTCTACATTGCTTCTGCCATTTTGAGAACTCTCTATCACTTGGGCCTAAATGAATATCTTTTTTTTTGTGGTATTTTTTTGAGACAGGGTTGCCCTGTAGCCCCAGCTGTCCTGGAACTTGCTATGTAGGCCAGGCTGGCCTTGAACTCACAGACACCCTCCTTCCTCTGCTTCCCAAATACTGGGATTACGGGTGTGCATCACCACACCCAGCAATGAATATGTGACAATTAAATCCAGCATAATTGACCCCATGTCAGTCAACTTGACATATAAACACATTGCTGTTAAACCACAACCTTTCTATTTATTGTCCCTCTCTCTCATATTAGTATTATATTATAACACAAAACAGTACAACTTTAAAGTCCCACAGTCTTTATTTTTTTATTTGTTTATTATATTTAAAGGGATTCACAATATAAGACCACAGTTGTTTCAGATCACATTGATGTTACTCAGTTTGCCATACAATTAGGTAATTGGTGCTAGCATCCACAGATGAGGGATACCATTTGTCGTTTGTTTTTCTGGGACTGTGTTACTTCACTCAGCATGATATCTTCTAGCTCCAAACATTTACCTGCAAAGCTCATGATGTCATCTTTCTTTTTTTTTTAAATTTTATTTATTTTTATATGTATGAATGTACTGTCTGAATGCAGGCTTGTGCACCTGTGTCATGCAATGCCTCGGAGGTCAGAAGAGGGTGTCGGATTGCTCTGGAACTGGAGTTACAGACAGTTCTCAGCCGCCATGTGGGTGCTGGGGATTGAACCCGGGTCTTCTGCAAGAGCAGTCAGCTCTCTTAACCACTAGGCCATCTCTCCAGCCTGATGTCATCTTTCTTTACCTCTGCATAGAACTCCATTGTGTAGATGTACCACATTTTCTCTATCCACTCATCAACTGATGAGGGGCATTTGGGTTGGTTCCAGCTCCTTGCTATTGTGAAGAGAGATGTAATAAACATGGGCGTGCATGTATCTCTGCGGTAAGATGGGTCTTGTGGGTACATGCCCAGGAATGGTATGGCTGGGTCAGGTGGCAAGTTCATTCTAAGTCTTCCAAGGGTTCTCCACACTGCTTTCCATAGTGGCCATACGAGCTTACATTCCCACCAGCAGTGGATGAGTGTTCCCCTTTCCCCACAACCTCTCCAGCACTTGGTATCATTTGTTTTCTTGATCCTAGCCAGTCTTATTGGAGTAAGATGATATCTTAAAGTGGTTTTGATTTGCATTTCCTTAATTATTAGAAGTCCCATAGTCTTTAAACAATTTAAACACTTTAAATGTTCAAAGTCTTTCTTAAAATTCTCTTAACTATGGGCTCTTGTAAATTCAAAACAAGTACTGTCTTATTTCAAAGGGAAGAATCAGGGATACACCAGCAAAACCCAAGTCCAGCTAAGTAGCTCAAGGCTAGACATCTGAGATTCTCTCAGGATCTTCTGGGCTCCAACGGGCTTAGGCAGCATCTCTTCTCTGGCTCTGCCATCCACAGCACACACAGCTTGTATCATAGGCTCAGGCCGGCTCCACTCCATACCTGCACCTGCCCTTGCCATCTCCAATATGTCGGAGTCTCCGTTGCAACTGAGGCTGTACCTTCAGAACCAAAGACCATGTATGGCCTCACAGATCCTCTCCAGGTTCCCTTCGTGCTTTCAAAATCCTCAAATTGTTTTTGGACTCTAGTATTAGTTTTTCTTTGGTTCTATGGATTTTTAATCTATCTTAATAATGTCAGATATTCATATCCCTACAATGCTGCGAGTTAATTATTTAAAGTATCTATCCATGCATACATATATACATACATCTATATTAGTCAATGTGTGTGTGTGTGTGTGTGTATTTATTACTTCTTTAGACTTGTGCTGACCCCAGAAGGTGCTGCTTACTCTAGGTGAGGGCCTTCCCCCTTAGTAAGTTAATCATTTCAATAATACCATCGCAGACCTTTCCAGTGACTATTTGATTCTAGATCCAGTCAAACTGACTAGATTATCAAAAAAATCTATCTTTTGTCAAATAGAATGAATATATATTAAATGAAGAAAAAATATACATATGAATGAAAGGGGCTTTGTTAGACTGGCATATACAATATGATCTGGGTAGTCCAACAGTCCAACAGTGACTGTACACTGGAAAGGCTGAAAATCCAGTAGCTGCTTAGTCTTCCATGAGGCTGGATGCTTCTGCAGTCCCAGAATAATACTGAAAACCTGGAGTACTCCTAAAGAGCTTCAATTCATGCTGGAAAGCCTAAGAGGGTGGATTCCAATGTTGCAGAAGGACTTCAGCAGCTGTGGGAACATTGGGGTTAATTTATTCACCAAGGCACAAAGTTGCATAGCAAACAGCACTGGTTTTCGTTCAGGAAGGTGCTGTCTACTCTAGGAGAGAGTCTTCCTCCTCAGTTTATCCTTCCAGAAATATCCAGAGACCCAGACCCACCCAGTGACTAGTTGATTCCAGATCCAGTCATATTGATAATCAAGATTAATCATCACAAGTCTGTCTGTTAACTTGACAGCCAATCACATCTTATTTCATGTTTAAATTTGAGATGAAGACAATGACAAAGTTATAATTGCACCTAATGTAACTATTCCATGTACACTAAAAACACATCATCCCCCCCCCCCAGAATGATGGGAAAATCCCTGGAGAAATGCTTTAGTATTTTAGTATCCCATAATTTGAATATGATAGTAAATAATATATACTATAACACCTACTAAAATTATCTCAATTATATTACATAATAAAGATATAGAGGAAAGCAAATACAAATATCTGCTTAATATATGTGCATACATGCACAAACATATTCTTAACAAAATAAGACAGAAGCCTTCAGGGCAATTAGAATATGGCCTTAGCCAATATTTATGACCACCTTCTCTTCATTGCATAATCCTCCACACTCAGCAAGCCCCTCAGTAGGCCTTGGGTCATTACTTGCGGTGAATATGATTGTGACATACACCTTCATTTCTAAAGGGCCTGGGTCACATATCATTCTGCTTGGATCAGATTGTTGTAGGTTCCATGTGCCCTTAATCAAATTGCCCTGTAATACTAAGAGATACCTGTAAGGATCTGCCTCCTTACCTCCATTGTGGGGAAGCAGTCCCATCTTCCCCTAGTAGTTTGGATCAGTCGCCCTCGCTAACATGGTAGGTTCTTTCTTAGCCTGTTGACTCCAGGGCATCAGGAGCCCAAAGTGACCAGAATGCTCAGTTTCTAGTTCAGTGGAATGTTTATTGTGGCCCTTGGCAGAAGTACTCTCCCTTTTGCAATAAAAACCTTTAGGATAAAAGGGAATAAGGCTGCAGGAATAAGAAACAAAAAAATCTGGTAGTGGGTTGTTAGGAGGGATTCATCATTTCCAGTCACTGATTATTCCTGAATCTATGGATCCCAGCTACAGAAGAAACAGTGACATACTTTTTTTTAATTTATTTATAGGACATGTTTCTGATCTGGCCACCACGAGAGGCACTGACTGCTCCCCACCAGGGAACAAGACCAGCAGATCCTCTTCGAGAATTTTAGCACACCGGGACAAGTAACCATGCCAGGATGTGACTCTAGTCTTGGGCAGTGACATATATTTGATGCTGATTCAGAGCATGTACAGTGTTCCAAAGAACTCTGCCCCAGGCCTCCAGCTGTTGCCACCTAGCGGGAACTAAAACTGCCCATTCCACCATTCAATCAAACAAGATGCTTCAGGATGTTGGGAAACAGGGAAAAGAGTAAATTTAACAAATGAGCCCACTGGTACGCTTTTTCAACTGAAAAGTGAGTTTCTTTGTCAGAACCAACACTGTATGAAATACCACGATGAAAGGATGAAGTAAGTGTCCTGTCAGTCCACAGATGGAGTCTTAGCAGAAGCACTACTGGTAGGAAAGGCAAACCCACCTCCTGAGAAGGCATCCATTCCAATAAGAAAAAAAAAAAGCACTGCCCTTTCCACAATAGAAGCGGCCCAGTGTAGTCAGCCTGCCACCAAGTCTCTGGGTGATCATGCTAGAAAACTGTGACATATTAGGGCTCAGTGCTGGTCTCTGCTGCTCTCAGATTCAGCACATAACACACCCATGGCCAGGTTAGTCTTGGTGAGTGACAGCCCATCTTGTTGAGTTGTGCATCGCCTCCGTCCCTGCCATCATGGCTACTTTGTTCATGGGATGGCCTGGCAAAGAGGGTGACTACTGTCCACAGAACAGGTCATCCTGTATACTTGATTATTGGACTCCTCCTATGCTGAGGTCCAAAAGTTATGTTTACAGTATTTGAAGTCTGACCATTGCCATTGTGTTTCTGATAATGCCATCACTGTTGATCCACATCTTGGCTCAGGTTGGCTTTCAGGTTGGTAGCCGCGGTGTAAGTGGGGTCTTCCAGATTTCCTTTGCTATTTTCTTAGGAAAGGTTGCCGGGGCTTTATTATCATCCCAAAGGAAAGGTACATAATGTGAAGTTGATTATCCTTTTTTATTCCATCAGCCATACCTCCTCAAAGCTGTGTATCACATCTTCAGAATAGTTTAGTGTCTTTAAAATGCAGACCATGGTCATCTCGTCCAGTCCATAGAGACCATCATTATACAGTTGCTATTTGTTTTCATTGTCACCCTAAATTGTCACTTCATATGACATTATCAGGCAATCATCTCCATTGTATCCATCAGAGCTAAATGATGATACTATGCATTCTTGGTTGTGTGCTTCAACCTATTTTGGATAAAATCAATTTTTTCAATTCTTAAACTCTTCCCAGTATAACTTTGTCAAACTTTCACTATTCTGCCTTGTTCTGAAAACATTTGTGACAGTGTTTGGTTTTGGAAATGGGCATACAGCATCAGCTTAGCCAATCCAATGGGACTCGAAGGAAGAGTGCTGGTACTGCCTAGGGAAGTGTTTGAAGGGTTTGTTCTTATAGAATGCCACTTCTTTCATTGGATCTTTTCCTTTATTTTCCTTTTTTGAGTCAGGGTCCTGTTATGTAGTCCAGGCTGACCTCAGGTGCATCATTTTTCTGCCTCAGCTTTTGGAGTGGGTTTTCACGGACTCTTAATGTGTTTATAAGTTATATGGGCCCAGTAACTCTCATATTGTGAACAGGGTAGTAGTCAGCTGGTCTGAAACCAGCATTCAGAAAATTCCGAAGCCAAGCGAGTGCAGAGGAAAAGTGATCTCGGAGTGCTGGACACAGGGTCTGTTCAACTTAATGAGAGCTTGTTCTTGAGGAATTAAAACTTGTGATTATTTGAGATAGGTGAAAAAGTATTTCTACTCATTGCAGCCTAAAACCTATAGCCACCAACCTCTTCTCTAAGAAAATTTGAGGTTCACAGACAGTACACTTATCATTGCATATAGCCAATTGTGGGCGTAGGTCTAGGATCCAGCTTCCCTGTCATGATCCTCAGCTGTTCACAAAAGAAAGAAGCCCCTTGCTTCACACTCCCCTTCACTTTACAGATTTTAAGAAGTCATTTTCATGAGCTGGAGATTAACTTTGGAAGTCTTGGCAAAGCTTTGATCCTGATGTATAAATTTATCCTTTTCTGTTATTTAATTTAGAGGTAAAATTTAACATAAAATTTCAACAGTACAGATGAATATTTCAGAAATATTTAGAAGGCTAAGCTATTATCTGTATTTTATAGTTTTGGAAAAATATTTTGAAGCATGTGGTAAAATAAATGATTGTCAGTATATAAAATCTATGGATATAGATTTTATATACTGTATATATATATATGTATATACATGTATATCCATGCTGTACTATGCACATTTGTGATATATAAGGTGTCCTTTGTTTGCTTGCAAAAACTTTTCATGCAACCCCTTCAATAAATGAGACCTCTGGTGTCCACTGGACATACTAGTTGTTGACTTAGTGTAGCTCCTAAGAGGTGCTCCAGAAATCCTCTCCACAGCCCCATGAAATAAGCATTCTATATAATTTTTGAGGTGGGAAGCCTACTGAGCTACGCGACCAACTTAAGTCCCTGCAGGTGCTGTGGGAGCCAAGCATTATCAGTAGAAGCTAGTTCGATACTCCAGCTACAGCACTGACCTCTTTCAAAACCAATATATATATATATATATATATATAGAATATAGATATAGATAAGGAGATATATATGATTTCAAACAGTCAACATCAGAACCAGCTCTTCAACAAGGCGCTCTTGGGAGACTGAGTCTGACTAAACCAATCACTTAAGTTAGCTGGAGATGGACAGGCATATGAACCAATGTATACATAACAGTGGACTGATGCCAGAGGGCCTGAATCATGGCTAGTGGAACTGTTGAGCTTTCTGATTTGTATGAAAATCTCCACACTACCATGGACAGTCTTAATCTGTTGTCAGTTTCCTAACACTGTGGCCAGGAAATCAACTTAAAAAAGGAAATGTTTATTTGCTTCCCAGACTGCAAATCCTCTTCTCTGTCTCTTGTGTTCCAAGAAACAGCGAAACATTGTAGCAGGGAACATGTGCCAGAGCAAAGCTGCTTACCTCATGGTTGGCCAGGGAGGAAAGAGAGAGAGAGAGAGAGAGAGAGAGAGAGAGAGAGAGAGAAGCTGGGGACAAGATACACCCTTAAAAAACACACCCTCAGGTTACCTGCTTCTTCCAACCAGAGCCCAATACCGCCCTCTTCTGACCTCCGTGGCATTGCACGACACAGGTGCACAAACCTACATGCAGACAGTGCATTCATACACATACAAAATAAATAAAATTTAAAAAAGCCCATTCTACTATGAACTCATCAATGGGACTGATCCACTGATGACATTAGCACCATCATGATTCAGTCACTTCAAAACAGCACCACCAGCTGGACAGTAAGCCTTCAGCATACACCTTGGGGACTTTTATATCTGAACTACAGCACTGATTAACTGACCATTCTGATTATTATGGGAATAGATCCTAAGAACCTGATTTTATCCTGATCACATGAAAGGTGGAATAAAGCTCAAATGGGGATTAGTCAGGGAGGAGTATCATGCATTTTCTACTTGCTTGTGTTTATTAAGGATTTGGGCTAGTTTTTCCAGTGCCTTGCTGGACCTGGTTTTAATACTAGAAGGGATGTATGATTATACCTGCATCTTATGAAAGCCATACCATTTAAATTATCAATACTAAATGACTCAGGGAACAATGAAGTCAACTTCTAAGAATTGCATATACTTCTCATACTTAGAATTTTGGTAGTTGACACTGCCAACAAATGACACACTGAGAGGTAATGGGACATTTCAATGGTAACTGTCAGCGCGAAAGGAAGAGAGAAGGTAGATACTGTGTTTAGACTGTCTAACTATAGGATGAAGAATTTAGTATGTGTATGGTTTTGGAGAGACTGTGGAGAGAATTTTTAGGGGAACCGTTGGAAAGATGATGCTGTCTTCTAATACTAAGTTTAGAAACTCTAAGAGAATTTCTTGGGTGGAAACCCTGTTGTGAATAGCCCATATTTCCCTTCCAGCCTGTAGGGATTCAGTAGGGGAGGGCAGCGCCTCAGCTTTGAAGCCAGGCCGGTGATAATTGCATGGTTCTGGATATTTACTCTCTGTCTCAAGTCCCTTGGAAAGAGAGGGATAGAAGATCAAGGTCATCACCATAGAAGATGCAAATTCAGCATCACTTATGGTAAATATGAGCTGTCTCCCACAGGCTCCTGTCCCAGCTTCTGGTGGTGTTTTGGGAGGTGATGGAAGATTTGGAGAATGGGAACGTGGCTGGAGGAAATAGGCCATTCCTGTAAGAATTGCATCTGGTCCAGAGCCCCTTCCTCTCTTTCTCCTTTCTATCTTCTGGGATGTGAACTTCTCCACCATACCTTCCTCACTATGATGAGCTGAAGCCTCAGAAACAGTGAGCCAATGAGTTTCTTCTCCTTTTAAGTTGTTTATTTCAGACATTTTGCCACAGTATCGAGAAAGCTAACACAATCGCCAAACAAAATAGCAGGCGGGGAGAAATATGTTTTATGATTACACACTAGGAATGAGTCATGTTTATTTGGCTTCTTTCCACAAAATGTGGCATCAATTGCTAGCTAGCTTTGAAGAATCAAGTGTATAAGCTCTTTAGGATAACAGTAGCTTGAGGTCTAATGTAAGAAAAGACCATTTGTAATGTCAAACTTTAATTTCTATGATACTTACTGAAAAGTTTATACAGTTGCATAAAGAAAAATAGCTTAAGTGACTGTTCTAGATGGACTAATGGAATAAAACAAATATGCCAATTGTCAGTGTCTAAGTGAGCTGGTTCAGTTTTTTTTCTAATACAACTTTCTTTTACATCATCATATAACCCACCCTATCTATCATGATAACTTTATGCTTGGATACCATTTTAATATGACTTTCATACACTTATGGTTACTGAGCCTCAGTTATGTCAGATATTTCAACTAGATATGGAAGTAGAACTTACCTGTTATAAATATCTCATATCTCATAATGATAACCTCTTTTCTACTACTGTCAGGCTAATGTAACACTGTGTGTTTGTTATAATTAAATTCAGTGAGAGAAACATCAAAGCAGTATTTTGCTTCAGTAAAACAGGTGTGTTTTTTCATTCATAGTTACTTCCTGGATCCTTATTTATTCATCATTTAAAAATTTCCCAGAGAATAGCAGGGCAGTGCCTCCATTTTTCTAGTGTCAAAACCTAATACTTCAGCAGCCTCAAGCGCATTAATTGTATCTTTGATTAATAGACTTCTTATCGCAGTGTATTTCTGATGTGTATTAAGAAAATGTTTTGCTTAATTTAGAAAATCAGGAAACAATTTATTACTGTTCATCTTGCAGTCTTGGAGGAACAATTTCTAAGTACCATTATCTTCAAATAGATTAGAATCTTAGGATTTTAACAAAGAAAGTGAAGTAAACAAGTTTCCAGGGAAAAAGCAACAGATGTGGTAGACATTCAAGAGACCCTGAGGGAGGTTTCATGAGACTAAGAGTCCTCTGGGAAAGTGGGAACCCCAACTACAAGGAGGAGACAGATGGAAAGCAGAAGCCCAGTCTAGTGTAGGAAAAATTTGCATATTTTAAAGAGAGAAAATTAAAGAAAAATAAGGATGGGAAATCTTTAATGAATAAATATACAAAGTATAGCTGGGTGTGGTGGTGCACGCCTTTAATCCCAACACTTGGGAGGCAGAGGCAAGTGGATCTCTGTGAGTTCAAGGCCAGCCTGGACTACAGAGTGAGCTCCAGGCCAGCTGGGACTAAAGGGAGACCCTGTCTCNGATTTCATGAATTCTGTCATATACGTTAAGGCTTATCGAGTCATGTTAGTATACTGAGACATCCCTCAGTGCAAGTTCATCCACTGGGGTCTAGTTGGCCTATATAGAGTTTCTCCCTTAAAGTTCAACTCTGCATCACTCAGCAGTAACCAGTGCCAATAGTTCTTCAACTCTGAGAATATATATATATTATATATTATATATATAATATATATATATATATTATAGGTGTCAAAAATTAAAAGAGATACAAACTTGTGGCACTAATCTGTGAGTAGTCACAGCTGCAGAACTGTCACCATGGTCATCAGTCAAAAAGAAGCAGGGCTTTTAAGATGCAGAATAGGAGATAGCCGTCATTGTACTAGCTTAAGCCTGATAAGCAAGCATGTGCAGCTGGAAGAGGCTCTGTATTCTATTTAACACAAGGTGCATGGTGCAGTGGAAAGGGAAGTGCAGTGCTCCTGTGGCTTCTAAAGGATTTCCACCTGATCTGGCAAGTTACTTTTGGGCCACAGATGCCTCAAGGGATAAATGGGATATTTATTCTAAAGTCTTTAAGGTCCTTTTAGGCATTTAAAAGTAAGAAAACTGGTTCTTGAAGTTATGCACAACTTATCATAAGTAAATACATGTAAATAAATGTCTATTAACCCCCAAATTGGGCACCAATTGGTCAGAGAAAGGTTTCCATCCAGGTCCAGCTGGAAGAGTCATGAGTTTGTCATGGCTGCTCGTAGGAGCATGGGCGATCCAAAAGCACCTGCATTCCTGAAACATTCACTGCAGGATGGGTGATGGCTCATGAAGGCCGCATCACTGGATTCCCAGCTCTTGGTCATTGTTCTACTTCTGAAACACACAAGATCATGAGCAGCTGAGGAGTGGGGAGTGCAGGAGGCAGTGAGGGCTAGAATCTCTGGTGAGGATCTGAGGACCGACCATCCGCCACCTTCTCCCACTTAGTCTTATTATTGACCTAGACAACACTGAATTGTTTTGCTTATTTTGTTGTCATGATTTGAGGCCGGATAGCAAGATATTCTGAAGGTATTTACTCAGATGGTCTGATAAGTCTGCACACATTAAAAGCCTACACAAAGATGATAATAGAAGCTTTATTTATAATGTCAAAATGTGGAAACCAAGGTTTCCTTCAGTAGGTGAATGGATAAATGAACAGTGACACATGTATACAATGAAATACTGTTCATTACTAAAGAGAAATGAGTTTTCAGGGTACACTACCCATGAACAAAAGCAACTCTATTTCTACTTACAAAAAGGAAATAATCCTTCAATAAAATTAAGAAAGCAATTCGATTATAGCAGAAAATCCACATATTTTACATTCAAATTTCAGTTCCAAAATGTCCAGTGAGTTTCCTTGTTGCTCAGAATGACGTTCCAACGACTCGTCCTGCCACCTTTGCTGCTGGTCTCAGCTTCCACTGTCCCTCTCACTCTTTACTTCAGACCTATTGGCATCTTCTGCTCCTAAACCTTGGCAGGTGTGTCCTTGAAACCTTTGTCTCAGAGAGCTGCGTGGTCTGCCCTGATAGTCTCACTGTGACAACATCTCTGATTGAGTGACACTGTTTCTAGGTATCCTTGAGCAGATGTGCCACGGTGTATTGAGTGCCAATGCAGATCTCTTGCTGATCCATACTCTGAGAGGGGAACCATCAGATTCTTGGCTAGGTTTTAGAAATCCTATGCTGACTTTTTTCTGATAAGTCCCAGGCAGATCTTTTAGTCCCTCTTAAGAGGTCTCAGAAAGTTACTCATAGTTGATAGTATTTAAGATAAAGATGCTCCAGATCTCAATTTTTGACATGTCGATGTTCTGCCAGGAACTTTATTTAGTTCCTGGAAAATGGTAAATTCTCAGAGGACAGCCCTTCCAGACCAGACTTTCAGTGATGCAGCTCAGAATGTTACTAGGAATCCGAATCATCTAGCATGCTTTGAAAATCAGTCCCATAATTATGCGAAGAGCTCCTTTAATTAAATCCATGTTTCCAGGATGCATAATCCAAACTGAAGCATTCCAGAAGTGTACTTACCGAAAATAATATATTGTGACTGTTTAAACCCCAGTACTTGAAATCAGCTGCACTGTAGCGGGACCTCCACTATCAAGATCTTTTTCTCCTGATTGAAAGTCCTATTTAAGAAGGATTACCTCCCTATAGTGGGATCAATTCATGCCATTCCTTCTTTCTGAATTTTTTTCATAGGCTGTATAAATTATTCTCTTCTGATGAAATTATATTACATATATTTATCTTTAGTAGTATTTATTTTCATAGATCAAAGATACTTTTAATTCTCAAAGTTATTCCTCATTGCGATCCTGTGATTTAACTCAATAGTGGATGAAATTCTTGTTTGAAAACATGTTAACAACTTAGGCTTCCTGAGAGATTACATGCCTTTCCTCATGCAGCACAGATTTTTCTGAGATAGCAGGATTTTGCCTCAATCTTGAGTCATGTCCTTTGGTTGAGTGTTGTGTAAATGCACCATGAGTTGGCTTAAATGAAAGGAATACATTTTTCTTAATATATATATATATATATTATATATATATAATATATATTATATACATTATATAATATATATATATATATATATATATATATATATATATACAATTTTTAGGATTTTGAAAGGCCAGGTTGACATTTCGAGATTTCAAAAGGCATCAATGATAGACTCTTTCTTTCCAATGAGTAGAACTCCTAAGGCGAAGGAAAGTTCAGTCAGTATTGAAAGTTGTGTTTGGCAAATATTTTTGGAGAATGTTTAAGACATTTTAGAAATAATTCCTGCTAAATCTTTTATTTGGAACACACCATTTTCTTTGAGTCTGGAAGTGATTAAAGATCTTTTGGGTCCATCTCATTAGACATTTGACCATATAAAAAAGGATGTATTTTAGAAGACAGATGTCCAGCGATCCACATACAAATGCAGACAAAAGGTGTGAATTACAAAGGTGTTCCCACAGACACCCAGCACACACACGCTCCTTGGGGAAAGCCAGAATCTGCAGCCATCAGCTCCTGCTCAGGAGGTGCAGCCTCAAGTTTGTAGTTTGCTAAGCCTCTCCGATACCTTTTTATACATTCAGTTGTGCCCAGTTTTCCATTATTGTTGGCAAGACATCCCTTGGAATGTCTGTTCCACTCAGGAGGTGAGCTGGTGCCAGGGTTCTGCAAGAAAGAGACAAAAAGCAATCTGTAATTTAAATAAAAGCTAGTGGTACAATGAAGCTGGCAAGGGAGTAAACTGTTCTTAAAATCTCCACCTCCTGAGTGAAACTCAGTTTCAGAAGGATCTAAGGTTCTCCAAACCCTTTCAGGGCTCTTGTTCTATAGTAAAGATCCTCAGAAAAAGATGGCTTCTGTAACCTCAGTCAGAAGTTGCTTGAGTTACCGTGTCAGTAAAACATCATACAGGCATCTAAGCATGTACTTTTTAAATTAAAAGTTGGCTTTGCTCGAAGTAAAGTGAGACAGAAATGGTCTTGGATATATTTTCCATAGAGGCACCTGCTTTGGGTGTAGCCACACATAGGAGGATTTTGGCATAATAAACTGTCTAACCTATTCAAGGGATGATATTTTGGATACTATTCATGGCACCTTTTAAAGGGAATTTTTAGTGTTCTGTCTAGACTTATATTCCAAGGTCAGCACACAGCCTGAGGATACTGTTCTTGGTTGAAATAAGAGAAGAGACAAGGAAATTCCAATTAAAATCTCACCCTGTTTATTGAGGCTGTGCTGGGAATACAGGACCTTTGGGGAGAACACTGTTTTGAGAGGCCAAACATGTCTTTATCAGCCAAATGAATGCCTTTAAGACTGGTGCACAATTTGTAGCCTCATAATGCATTTAAGATGTACTTTTTAAAATATTTTATTTATTATTTTATTTTATGTGTATGAGTGTATTGTCTGCATGTATGTAAGTGCACCCATTTTACGCAATGCTTGCAGAGGTCAGAAGAGGGTGTCAGATTCCCCTGGAACTGGAATTACAGATTGTTGTTAGCCACCATGTGGGTTCTGGGAATTGAACATGGATCCTCTGCAAGAGCAGCCAGTGCTCTTAATCAACCTCTCCAGCTCACATTATAAGATTTATAATTATTTTATGTATCTATATGCCCAAAACATCAAATTTGATGATTAAAACATAGAAAGTTTACTCAGATTATTTCATAAAATGATCACAATTTAGGTTGGGGAGAAGGCTTATCAGATAAAGCATGTGCCAGGTAAGCTGAGGATGAGAGCTCAGGTCCCCAGAACCTGTGGACAATCTAGACAGCATGGTGTCCAACCTACAGTCCTAATACTCAGGAGGTGGAGACAGAGTCACTGTGCTCCAGGTACTGGCCAAATACCTCAGTTTTTGTCTACTTTATTCCTTACTCATATGACATTTTGTGCATGAGTATGTTCCAAGTAAGAGCTAGTTAACTTAGCCAAGAGCTACCATGTGATGGGGCCAAGACTTGAATCCTGATGAGATGCATGATGCATGCTTTTAAAGCACAGGACAACAATGTCTAGGCAATGCCCTCTATTTTCCCTCAAATAACAAAAATCTTACATTTTGTTAAATCTGATGGTTTGTATATCTCTAAAGAGATGTGATATAGATATCGGTGTAGGGACAGCAATTCACCAGTCTCCTGGAAACACAGAGTATGACTTCCACCTGGTTCTCCAGCGTATCTTTAATGTAAAGCAATGCAGCTCCCTGTCCTGAAAAGACAGTATTTAGTTACTAGCAAAGGGTGCTTCCATCACTCTGAATAGCCACATACAATATGAAGGCATTTGGAAAACTATTTACTGGGTATGAAAACTATACATTGACATGTGTATAAGAAAATTGCATCATTTGTTATTATTTGTATTTATAACAACATTTTATAAACTGTTGTAGTTATGGTTCTTTAATTTTAGACTTAAGCTATGCCATGTTTCTGGAAACCAGAATGAAACTGTTATGTCATATTTCATGCTCAGTATGTTACTTAGAAAACATATTTTCTGAGGTCAATCTCTGTGAGTTCAAGCCCAGCGTAGTCTACATCGTGAGCTTCAGGACAGCTGGGGCGGCTACAGGAAGACCCTGTCTCAAAAAAAAAACAAAAAAAAAAAAAAAAGGGAAGTAAGGAATAACCAACCAATGCTCTGAAGTTTAACATGAAAATAAAATAAAAATGGCTGCTGCAAGGATATCTTTAAAAAAAAAACATATTTTCCTCGAGTTGTATGTGATGTCATAATGAAGAAACATAGCATTCTTGTGTGGTGAAGCAGAACACTGCACACACACACACAAAAAGCTGATGAAACCCAAGGAAAATAATTGTTCAATCAGGAGTGCTTCTGTGATAAGCCAGATGTGTCAAAAGTAGTTAGTGTTCTTTTATACAGAAAACTAGAGAGAAAAATTAAATTAAATAGTGTCTCAGGAGATGTAGAAATGATCCTACTTGAAAATTTAAAAGCTTTTTTATAAGAAGTCATGTCAATTAATAACTGTCATTAATTCTACAGTGCTTTTTTGTATCAACTTTTAAGACTCTGTCTTTTCTCACAGATTCAGATTGCCTCATTTTCTGAACTTTCAAATTCTTCTTTCATCTCTGTTCCTAACCATGATCGAGATTTTCCTACCTTATAACCTGAATCCCAGTAACCCTTCAAGCTATCCATCCCCGTCTCCTTCTGGTCATCTCTCTCCAAGTCTCCTTAGCACATTGCTCTTGTTATGCATCCTAGTTTCACTACTGCTGCTGTGATAAAAAATACCCTGACAGAAAGCAGCCAGGGCCAAGGGCTTACTTCAGCTCACAGTTTCAGGTTTCAGTCCATCGTAATAGGAAGCCAATGTGGCAGGAGCTTGAAACCGCTGGGCCCAAAAAACCCGGTCAGAAGCAGATGGAAATGAGCATGTGCAAGGCTCTCTTCCTTGCTGACACCCAGCTGCTTTTCTCCACAATCTTACAATTCAGAACTAGGGAATGGGGCCACTCTCAGTGAAGTGGGTCCTCCCACAACTATCAACTTAATTAATCCAACCCCCCCCCACAGATCAACTCAGTGTAGACATTCCCTCACTGAGACTCTTCCCAGTGATTCCAGGCTGTGTCTGGTTAACAATTAAAGCTAACTATCATATTAGGATTATTAATAAGACTCCTCAGTCCTACATTCTATCGCCAATTTCGGAACCCCCTCTTACATAGTGGATCTGAAAAAGTGTCCTTGTTCCTTGTGGTGATGCAGCACTGGTTTCTGTGGTACTTTACATCTGCTCTTGGCTTTACTTCAGTCTGCCTCAGGTACCTTTGCATTCACCAACTCCTTAAAATACTGCTTTTCCTCAGCACTCTGTGGCTGACCGTCTTTTCTCATTATGTACTTATCTCTTCTGCCCTCACTCATTCTGGGCTTCAGTGACCACTTAAATCAGGAAACTTGTTTTATTAAGAGTATCATTTCATAAGATAATGGGGTAAATTGCTCAAGTAGACAGGAAAAAACTCAACCCTTTATGAGCCTAACAACAGAGTTTCATTCTACATAAGGAAAAAAAAAAAGAAACAACTGTAAGAAAATAGACAAATGCACAATTTTAGTTGTGGAATTTAATGCTCCTTTCTCAAAAGGGATTTTCAAATATTTTCTTTATTATTTTTATTTTATGTGTGAGAGTATATTGCCTATATGTATGTAAGTACGCCTGTGTCATGCAATGCCCATGGAGGCCAGAAGAGGGCTTCAGATACCCTGAAACTGGAGTTACAGTTTTTAGCTCTCATGTGGGTGCTGGCAATTAAACTTAGTCCTCAGTAAGAGCAGCCAGTGCTCTCAATGCCTGAGTCATCTCTCCTGCCTCTCGAGAAGTGATTTTAGACACAAAATTAGTGTATAGAAGATTTCAACCAACAAGGCCATGTTGCTACCATGAGGTGCGATACTTTATAAACATACCATAAATGATAACAACAGGGCAATATACTAGGCCTGGCTTTCTGTTTATTGGAGCTATACATTCCACATGAAATGGGAAAAGGAAAATTGAAAGGAAAAGCAGAAGCTACTTATCTGGAGATTTTCCCTTTCTAACCCCTCCTGAACTAGAACGTCTCACACAACCACGAACACATGTTATCAATCTAAATCTAACTCCACTGGTTGTTTATAAGACAAATGGGATAATTCTTTTTTTTTTTTTTTTTTTTTTTTTTTTTTTTCAAGACAGGGTCTCCCTGTCCTGGAACTCTCTCTGTAGACTGGGCTGGCCTTGCTCTCACAAAGATCCACCTGCCTCTGCCTCCCAAGTGCTAGGATTAAAGGTGTGCACCACCATGCCTGGCCTGACAAATGGGATAATTCTTTATTCTCAACAAATATTATCTGATTGCAATGCTTAATATTCTCACAGCACACACACATACACACATACACACATTGTTCAGGGCTATATGATTAGGTTACAAGAGGGGGCCTTTGCATTAGAAACAAGCTGAGATAATATTAAATGATTTGAAAACATAATATTAACTTTGGTTGCATGTGAGGGAAAGGTCATTCCCATAAACATGTTAATTCAATAATTTTCAAACACACACAAAAGCTGTAGGGTGCATGGTTTCACTGGGCAATTAACTCTACCACATATTTGGGAAGAAGTATTAATCCTTAATGTAGTATTTTATAAACCAGAGGAGTGGAGGACACTTTCCAACTAATTTTAAGAATTCAACATTACTATGTGTCTTAGGCAAGACATTTAAAGAACAAAAATCCTCAGGCAAATATTTACCTTGAATGTAGATATAAATAATAACTCCGACATACATTCAAAGAGAGTAACCATCATCAAAGTTTCACTTAGCCATTGAAATTAATTAATATTAATGTAATTTGTAGGAATGAGACTTTGTCTGACTTGAGGTAAGGAACTGCAGACTCTGTCCCTGGGCTTCCGGGCATTTAAGTTTCTTCTGTGAGTTATCTGTAGCTCCCTGAGGTTGGGGTATTGCAGTATTTCCTGCCTCACCTTTCTCTGCAAAGTTCCAGACCCTGAGGGCCTCATCCTTCAAGATATTTTTTTATTTAATTTTTATTGATGCTTTGTGCATTTCGTACATCATTTTCCAACTCAGATCAGGCATTTTTCCCTTTCCCTTCCCCTGCACCCCCACCCCATCCCAGATCATGTATTCTGCCATAACTGTCTTGCATCTTTCTCTGTTTTTTTTTTCTCCTTTTTTAGCTATAAGTGATAATCCATGAGTACAAGCATCCTTCGTGCAAAGCCAATCTACAGGCTGTTGTGCCCAAACCCCCACAGCCCCACCATCCTTCAAGATATTAAGCAAAATGTCACACCTCTAGTTTACTGTTTACACAATCAGGAGCTCTGCTGCCCCCTCTGGTAGGAGCCAAGATGGCTCACCCTCCCCTTCCTCCTGACCCCCACTTCTTTGCCCAGAACGCAGTAGCTTTTAGTATATAAACACATTGCTGGCATGAATAAAAACTGAGTCTTTCTCCTGGTCTCTCTGAGTCCGTTTCCTTTGTCTTCAGGTGACTTCTCCCAGTTCCCTCCTCCCTCCTTGCCAGAAGCTCAGCCTAGGAACTGTTAGCCTGCTGGCAGGAGACAGCTCTGAGGCTGTAGCCTTGTGAAGCTGTGAGCCTGGTTCTAGGAGGGAAGAACATGGTGTGAATTGCAGCCACACATGATTAAAGGACCAACAATTTATATATATATATATGTTCTAGGTTTGATTATTGTCACTGATAAAATGGGCTTGGAAGCCCCTGATTGTAATCTAAGCATTTGGGTGGTAGAGACAGGAGTATAAGAAATTCAGTCATCCTTATATTCATGGCAAGTGTAAGGCTAGCCTGCGATACAGAAGACCTTGTCTCAAAAAAAATATGGAGGTTTCTAAAGAAATTAATAATAGAAGCAAGGCATTCCCCAATGGAAATGAAATAAGCACTTTGTGAAGATGTGTGTGTGTGTGTGTGTGTGTGTGTGTGTGTGTGTGTGGGTGTGTGGGTTCCATATTCATTGCAACATTATTCACAGCCTACATGAATAAACAGATAATGAAACTGTGGTACATAATACACAATTGATATTGGTCATCCCTAAAATAAGGTCTTGCCACTTTACCACAATTTTATGATAGGTGAAGTAGACCAAATGAAGAACAATGTTTTGCTATATCACTTACATGTGGAATTTATATTTTTTCATATATATAGAAATGAAAAAATAAAATGGTAGCTATGTGAGTCTGAGATAAAAATGGGTAAATACAAGGAGGTGATGCAGAGAAGCAGATTCATTAGAGAAGGAGGTCTAGGGATCTATCAGAGACAGATTTTATTAATCACATTGTATATGGGATTTGTATAAAATTAGTACATTTTAGCTGCTCTTGTCAAAATACCACACACGCACACACCTCTTCTACCTGGGAACTCTTAAAAATATATGAAATTTTCTCCTTTATACCTTAAATCTTATTTTCTTCTAGGCTGATCCAGCCTACTGTTAAAGAGGGAGGAGTTATGATAAATTTTAAACAACATAAGTAAAGGACAATAGTTATGTTTTGTCTTTCTTAAAGTATTTCCCTTTGAATCAACTAACACTCTCAGTGCTTTTCAATACTAATGATTCAACACAATGTCAACATGCTTTATAGATATTAAGGGAAAGTTCTATGTAGAAGGACTTCTATGAACTATCCATTTGTATACCATATGAAATTTCTCATATGTTTAGAGGTATTTTTAGATACATATTTTGGCAGAGTACAATAGAAAACAAATGTTGTAATAACATCAGTTTTTGAAATGTAGATAAAATATTCTCTATTATCTACAGGGGCTTGGTAAGGGTGAATGAGAGAAGTAGTTTATTTTCTCCAGAGAACATCTACATAGAAATAAAAATTTTAAATGCTGTTTCAATAAATGGCCTGGAGTAAAGTTTCTATCCCTTATGACAGCCAACTCTCTTGAGTGTATCCCTCTACTGTAAACCTAACTTGCAAAGTAATTTAAATAGCTCATGAAACCAAATTTCTGTGGAGAACTGTGAGACCCTCTCATAAAAACGACGCAGATAATTCAAATCAGTTCCAAATGTTGCAGGCTTCCCTTAGTGTTTATCTTGCATTTTGATTCACTAGTGAGAAGAAATGGCTGTGTATACATAAGGAATAGTTTCCCAAGTGTCTCAATTCTAAAATATCCTATGTGTATCATGACTGCTGACAGGCTAGTCTAATGGCATTTTGAATTATATTTTCATTACACACTATTAATAAAGACTGCTTCTGTTTGCTTTTCATTAGTATGCAGTTAAGCATTTTATGTTGTCCACTATAAGAATGTTTGCTTTCCTGAATAGACATGGATCTCTTCCTCAAGGGAGAAACTATATATGGCTGTCTTCAAAACAGTAGAAAGGTAAATTTCACATTTTTACCTGGTTCTAGAAGTTTTAGAGATAGGAAACAGGTAAATGTAGGCAAGAAGGATTTTAAATAGACATTTTGTATGCAGAAGCTGTAGAAAACCCAGATCTCCAAACAAATCTTCTGAGAAAGGATGGGTGCTGCTTGTAGGTGTGAGGTGCACGACATGTCACTTTAATGTGTACCATCTCCATCAGTTCTTATTTTGTTATTCCAGGCCTGCAGTGTCTGAGCCTGACAAGGCCCTTCCTTTCACTGCTGAACTCATGATCACAGCAATCATGTTCTTGAACTAATTCATTTCTTCCTATCCATCAAGCACCTCTTTTATCTGGAGAGTTATAAAAGAAATCAACTTTCTGAGTAAATTTCTAGGCTATAATTCTCCTAATTTCTGGTTGATACTTTTCTGATCCAGAATGATCTTTTGTAAGATTTCTTTTATTTTTATCCATGTGTATGTGTGTGTTTCTGTGTGGGTGTGTGCCATGTTTGTGCAGTTGTGTGTATTTCTGTGTGGGTGTATGCCATGTTTGTGCAGTTGTGTGTGTTTCTGTGTGGGTGTATGCCATGTTTGTGCAGTTGTGTGTGTTTCTGTGTGGGTGTATGCCATGTTTGTGCAGTTGTGTGTGTTTCTGTGTGGGTGTATGCCATGTTTGTTTGTGCAGTTGCCCACAGAGGGCAGAAGATGATGTCAGATCCCCTAGAGCTGGACTTACAGGTAGTTGTGAGCTGCTAGATGTGGGAGCTGGGAACTGAACTTGGGTTCTCTGCAAGAGCTGCAAGTGCTCAGAACTGCTGAGCCATCTCTCAGAATAATGATTTTTCTTAGGGTAAATTTGACATGAAACTTCCGGAGCCTCTATTTGTGATACCCAAACATGGACAATTATCAGAATAATAAAGAATTATTAGATTAAATAAATCATGAAGAATTAAGAGGAAAGATAGACTCATGAAGTCTGGATTGAGACGTAAAATCCGACTTAGTGATCACTCTCCTCCTCAGGAGTAGGAAATAGAAACAGCAGTCTACAGAATGCAGAGTAAATTCCTGGACATTGGGCCCTGAGCTTTCCCTTATGCGGGCTGATGGCGTTTCCTTTCTTATCTTCAAGACGGATCTGAAGAATGTGGTACTGCAGCCATGCCGCAGTGCGTCTCATGTCTTTAACTGTCTATTAAAGCAAATATTATTTTTATTTTACGTGTATGAGTGTATTACCTGCAAATGTGCACTTGTGTCATGCAATGCCCATGGAGTCAGTAAACCATATCAAATTCCCTTAGAATTGGAGACACAGACAGTTGTTATCTGCTGGAAAATGAAGCCCAGTCCTCTTCAAGAGCAGATGGTGCTCTTAACCACTGAGCAATCTCTTCAGCCCCATATTAAGCAATTTTAATTCTTCATTAGTGTTGCCCTGGCTTCTCTATAGTATCCACCCCCTTGTGAAATCTTTGTGTACTCAATTCAAGTGTCAAACTAAATAGAAATCCTTCATATGTTTGATCAAGCTGGAGCGGGCACATAGCTTGGCTATATCATCATTATTTAACATTGTAGTTAGAAAATTCACAAACATAAAAGTCTACATGACCAGGCTGGTGACAAAGGCCATGAAAGTTAAGAAGATCAAATAAAAATTTTAAGCCTTAACGTGTAACGGCAGTTACGGGAATATAGATGTAGCCGAGTTGGTAGAGTACTTGCTGAGAACTCATGAAGCCTTGTGTTCAATTCCCCAGGAACCCATAAAATTAGGCACCTTGGGTCATCCCAGCACCTTGGAAACGGAGACAGGAGAATTAAAAGTTCAAGGTTGTCATTGGCTACATAGTGAGTTTACTATGCCCAGCCTAGAACACATGAAGTCTGTCTCGAAAACAAGGAAGCAAAGAAAAAAAAAAAAAAAAAACTAAAGAACAAGGAAAATAAAACAGCAGTAAGGATCATTTCTGTAAACAGCTACATGGAAAACTGTAAAGTGGCTACTTTATTCCTCTAAAGGCAATGTTCATTCTCTCTATTGTACTTTATGTGTTATGTCTATGAGATACATTGATATGCTCAATGGGAGGCATAAACCAGCAATTGCATCAAAAGGAAGAAAATGGTGTTTAACTACCTTGTTGCCCCCCACTCCTAGACATATTAACTCCTGTCAGCATCTCTTCAACACCTTTCTTGATGTTCTTGGGCTATTATCAAAGTCTTTCCTGGTCTTGGTACCTGAGAATCAGGGTAGCCAGTTCTACCATATTAGGGTCTTTGGGTTGAAGTTTCTCGTTGTGGCTGTGTAGTTGTCCAAGAAACCTCATTTTTGGGAGGAGGGGTGTAGAAATGTGTATCACTAATAGAATGTCTCCAAACTGGATTGATAAAGCCTCTTTTTGGCTCCCAAGAGGGATCGATCCCCTAACGTGAACACATATGGCTACCTTCATACAAAATGCCTTATGGTGTGAGAAGACTTAAAATTCATTTTTATATCCTCCTCCTCTCTACCGTCAACATAGACTTAACGCCCTTAAAACCAAAGACCTGTTGGTACCAGTATCTTGGGCAATCTGTATTTTGCAGTGGGTCACTGGGATGGAGCTCCTCCAAAGAACAGTGGTTCCTTTTCTAAAATACTGGATATTCAGAGTGGTAATTCTGCCATTTTTATTTCATTTCCTGAAAACCAGGGGCAGGTTATAAATGTTGTTAAACAACATTCTTAATGTGAAATATCAAGCATCACTAGAAACTTTCCCTGTTCAAAGCACTGTATGAAGACCTTAATGGATTTTATAGTGGTTTTTAATTTGGGTAGTCCATTTAAGAAAGGGGAACACTCATAAACTCCTGGTGGGAATGTAATCTTGTACAACCATTATGGAAAGCAGTATGGAGAACCCTTAAAAGACTCAAAATGAACCTACCACCTGACTTAGTCATACCACTCCTGGGTATATACCCACGAGACTCATCCTACAGCAAAGATAAACGAACAGCCATGTTTATTGCAGCTCTCTTCACTACAGTGAAGAGCTGGAACCAACCCAAATGCCCCACAACAAACAAGTAGATAACAAAAATGTGGTACATCTACACAATGGAGTACTATTCAGCAGTAAAGAAAGATGACATGATGAACTTTGCAGGTAAATGGATGGAACTTGAAGCCATTATGTTAAATGAAGTAACACAGTCCCAGAAAAACAAGTGGTGAATGGTTTCCCTCATTAGTGGATGCTAACACCAAATCCCCAAATGAAAGACAAGCTGAACAACATTATTGTTATTTTTCTATTTATCTGAAAGCAACTATGTTGTTATAATATAAATCTCTAAATGGGCTCTAGAATCGATCCACCACTTTATTTCAGATTCTGTAATTACTGAATATGAGTGGAAAGTATGTATTCATATTTTAGAGTAATATAAAATTAAAGGAGGAAAATGTGAATTCCTAAATATAAAAAAAAAAGACTGAGAGAAAGATGAAGGATAGTTATGGCAGAGTGCATGATTTGGGGTGGAGTGGGGGGAGGGAAAGGGGAAGATGTCTAAATTGAACCGAGAAATGATGTCTGAAATACACAAAACATCAATAAAATCATTATAAAAAAGAAGGATATTTGAAAGTTCTTTTCTGTTAATGATAGTTTGTACACATTCTGCTTGAAATACCATGATTATTTATGAAAAATGTCTTTAGTAAAGCTGGATAAAGCTTGGCTTGGGAAAAAGTAAACAGATAAATAAATTAATCTATCCCTCAGTATCAAATATAAGCAGACTAAAATTTGTATTATATTATAGATAATTTATAAAAAAATGATGACTGCATTGCCGGCAGATGTGTAAATGCACCAGTGTCTTGCAATGTCCGTGGAAGCCATAAAGGGGTGCTGGATCCCTCGTGGGTGCTGGAAATTGAACCCAGGTCTTCTACAAAAACAACCAGTACTCCCAACCACTGAACCATCTTTCCAGCCCTAATGGTTATTTATTTATTTATTTATTTATTTATTTATTTATTTATTGGTCTTTCTTATTCAAATTTTTCCTATAGCCCTAGTTGGCCTGGGACTTGCTATTTGGACCAGGCTCACCTTGACCTCTGCTTGCTTCTCCCTCCTGAGTGCTGGGATTAAAGGTGACTACCACCCCCAGCTTATTATGGACAATTTAAACAACACAATTAATAGCATGGCCTTACACCTAACAATTAGAATTTATATAGTCTAAGGCCGGGTATGGTGGCACATGCCTTTAATCCTAGCACTTGGGAGGCAGAGGCAGCAGATCTCTGTGAGTTCAAGGCCAGCCTGGTCTACAGAGTGAGTTCCAGGCCAGCTGGGGCTACAGGGAGACCCTGTCTCAAAAAGACATATATATATATATATATATATATATATATATATATATATATATTCTTTGTAACTATACATGGGTCATTTATAAAAAATGTCTATGTTAGGTTAATAAGGCAAATTTTATTACATTAAGACACTTGTATCATAAAGACAGCTTTTTGAACATGACATAATTATAGAAGTACATAAAATACATTTAGTTAATTTAAAACAGTTTTTAATAACTATGATTAAAGAGACTGGATGAAGAATTGAAATGTGTAGAATGAAATACTGTTGGAGATACTATCCATAAAAACGAATAGGGAGTTACCAAGATAGTTTTAATTTATAGATTTCATGCACATATAATGAAATGAAAATATTTTTGGAAATGATGAAAGCAGAAAGCAGTATAGAAAATAAGCATTATTTGGGGTAGCATCATCATTAGTTGAAAATAGCGGCACACTGGGCTGGTGAGATGGCTCAGTGGATAAAGGCAGTTGGTGCACAAGCCTGACACCCTGAGTTTGAGCCCCAGGATGCACAGGGTAGAAGGAGACGGCTGATTCCTGCAACTTGTCCTCTGATCTCATATGCATGCTCTATACCCCCATCCCCACTGGCACAAATACAAAATAAGATGTTTAAAGTAATTGAACACTAGCAATTATGATTCAGTATGCACAATAAAGGCAATTATCAAAGTCTAAAGTACAACATATAAAAACTTAAGATAGAAATTGTAGACAAAATGATCATTGGTAAAGCCGGGTGTGATGGCTCACGCCTTTAATCCTAGCCCTTGGGAGGCAGAGGCAGGCGGATCTTTGTGAGTTCAAGGCCAGCCTGGTCTACAGAGCTAGTTCCAGGTCAGCTGGGGCTACAGGGAGACCCTGTCTCGAAATGACAAAAACAAAACAAAACAAAACAAAAGATCATTGGTGGAAGTAAACTGGAAAGACGTTATCACTTACTATTTGTGTTGATATTGAACAAAGTCTTCAAGTTTTCTGAGCTTTAACTTTTGTAATACATATCTATGAAATTAATACAGTCATAATTATCTTCTACTAAGTAAGAAATAAATAAAGCTGGGCAAGGTGCTTGTGTTCCTAGCTACTTGAAAGACTGGGGAAGGCGCAGCACTTGAACCCAAGGTTTTGAGAACATGGGTGGCATAGAGAAAACCCACCTCACAAAAAGAAAAATATAATTTAATGATGAATGTAGTAAACTTATAGCATGTGACATATAATTTATAATATGTTTAGTTCACTTCTCTTTTTCTTAAAATATGTGGTACCATTTATTCAGTCATCCATACTTTCAATAAGCAAAATCTCCTGCTGTGTTTAAACTCTAATACTAATTAAGAAATAAAATCTTTGAGCCCATTTTCTATAGTAGATCCTCCAAAGGATAAAAGAAGTGTGGATATGGTTTGCCCCGTGCCTCTCACATGACAGCTGCCAAACCTCTTGCAGAATTTAGCTGTGGGTGAAGAGAAGTAAAGGAGAAAATACACACCAGAAAAAGAGACTCTAATATGCACTCGAGTCAGAAGGAGTTGGATTCTAACTCTCTGGACAGCCTCCTTCCTGTCTTCACTGGCTGGTGCTCCATATGTCTTCAATTTTAAACAAAACCACTCCCGACAGGAGCTCTACCTCAAAGAAGCCTGGGCGTCTAGATCTTCAGGGTCCTTAAAATACATTGATTCTGACAGGATCTTGAACACCTGCAGTTATTTCAAAGGAATTTTGATCCAACAATAATTTACACAATTTATCATCTAGAGACGCCAAAAAATTTTCTAAAGCCTGTGCTGCAGTTAGAAGAAAAAAAAAATAAAATGAAACAAAAAAGATAGGACTTTTTGTAATTTGATTTTTATAAGAAACATCAAATTTTTTGCTTTCTTTCTGTCTACTCTTTGCATAGTTGAAACATAACTGATTTATTTTTCAATTGTACTGTGTGTTTGTGATTCGCATACACGAAGTGATATTCATTTCTTTCAAGGGATTTGGGTTTCAGCTTTATTTTTATCTCAGATGAGATCCTCTCTGGAAATTTATGTTAGTAACACTAATGACAGAACTCCATGAGTTTTCCTTCTAACAACTTCATCCTTCGATTTGAAAGTATATAATGACTATTAAGCATCAGAAAAAATAAGGATTTGTAGTCATTATAATCCTAGTCAAAAATGTTTTTCACCTAATTTGAGGACTCAAGACAAGCTAGGCAGAAAAGATAGTCTGCCGTGATTCCCTTTGTGCAAAAACTTAGTAATACTCAGGGGTAACTCCTTGGAGAAGAAACAATTCTTGACATTGGGGTCTCTCAGAAGTCAGGTTGGTTAAGAGAAGCCAGGAAACTATTGAGGTCATTTTTATTATGATCAGGATAGAATTCATGCATATATAGGAAGATGATTATAAAGTGGAGTTGATGGGATTAATGTATAAAAGGCTCTGAGGAAATATTAACTAGAAAGTGTGCATTACAACTTATTTTCTTTTTTTCAAAGCCAATTTTTATTTAACTTTTTAAAAAATTTTTATTTATTTTTGTATGTGTATGAGTGTACTGTCTGCATGTAGGTTTGTGCACCCATGTCGTGCAATGCTGCAGAGGTCAGAAGAGGGTGTTGGATTCCCCTGGAACTGGAGTTCTCCTGGAATTGGAGTTCTGGATGGTTCTCAGCCACCATGTGGGTGTTGGGGATCGAACCCCGGTCCTCTGCAAGAGCAGTCAGCACTCTTAACTGCTAGGCCATATCTCCAGCTCCCAAAGCCAATTTTTTATTGAAGCTTTGTGCATTCGCAACATATTTTCATATAACATTACCTAGCATATATCTTTGTAGCCAATGAAAATTATCTATATTAAACACAGAGAATGGAGGGAATTATTTGCTGTGACATAAGAAAATATCTTCAAAAAATTTAAAAATTATCTGCATTTTTTTGTGTATGAGTGGATTGCCTGCATGTATGTAAGTGCACTGAATGTGTGAAATGCCTGTGGAGTCCAGAAGAGGGAGTTGGATTCCATGGAACTGGAGTTTTGGATGGTTGTTAGCTGCCATGTAAGTGCTGGGAACCAAACCCAGGTCCTCTGAAAAAGCATCCAGTGTTGTGAACCACTGAGCTATTTCTCCAGCCCTGAAAACATTTTTTTCCTGTTTTTTGAAAAACATTTTTATTGGCGTTTTGTGCATTTAATACAACATTTCTCAGTCCAATTTAGACTCATTCCCCTTTCCATGCCCTCCACCCCACCCGTGTTCATGCATTCTGCTATACATGTCTTGCATCTTTTTCTCAGTCTTTTCTCAGTTTTCTTTTTTTTTTTAATGGAGAGGTTTATTGTTTTGGGCAGAAGTTTACTGTTTCAGTCAGTCCTTTTGTTGCTGTTCCCTCCAATTTGTATTGCTCCAAAATATGCAACTACATTTATGGCACACATATACCAAACTTATGACATTTGAAAGCAAATTGTGTGTTAATTCCAAATCATGTTTAGGAATTCATATTTTTCCCTTTTAATTTTATATTACTCTAAAATATGCCTCCACCCATATACCAAAGTTACAAAGTTTGAAAATAAGTGGTAAGTTAATTCTAGAAGCATTAAGGGATTCACATTATAAGAGCACTGTTACTTTCAGATAAAAAGAAATACTATATTAATGTTGTTGAGTTTGCCTTACAGCTAGGGATTTGGTGCTAGCATCCACATATGAGGGGTACCATTCATTACTTGTTTTTCTGGGACTGTGTTACTTCACTTAGCATAATGGCTTCTAGTTCCATCCATTTACCTGCAAAGCTCATGATGTCATCTTTCTTTACCACTGCACAGAACTCCATTGTGTAGATGTTCTACATTTTCTCTATCTACTTGTTGGTTGAGGGACACTCGGATTGCTCCCAGCTCTTTGCTGTTGTGAAGAGAGCTGCAATGAACATGGCTGTGCATGTATCTCTGTGGTAGGATGAGTCTTGTGGGTATACACAAAGAGTGATATGACTGGTCAGGTGGTAGGCTCATTTTGAGGCTTTTAAGGTTCTCCACCCTGATTTCCATAGTGGTTGTGTGCATTTACATTCCCACCAGCAGTGGATGAGTGTTCCTCTTTCCCCACAACCTCTCCAGCATTTGGTATCTTTTGTGTTAACAGCAGAAGAATATTGATTCCATTGAATGGTGGTCTACCTGCTACTCCTGGGGTGGCCTGGATAGGTAAGCCACCCTCATTTTCTGCACATTCTTAGTGAAAGCCACTAAGGAATTCATCTTCCAGCACAGGTATTTCTTGTAGAAATAGAGAAATATTTATATTTTCCTCTTTTGCAATCTTTTTTTCAACAGAAGTGATACACCAACAGAACAGAATTAAAAAACAACATCAGGGGCCTGGACAGATGGCTCAGTGGCCAAGAGCACTGGTTGTTCTTGCAGAGGACCTGAATTCAATTCACAGCACCCACATGGCAACTAAGATTCTATAACTCCAGTTCCCGGGATCTGACATCTTCTTCTGACCTCCATGGGCATTGCACAACACAGGTTCACTTATATGCATGCAGGTGATACATTCATACACATAAAGTAAAAGTAATAAATATTTTTTAAAAATCAGTGTGTCCTCTCAAGTTAAATACCTGTGTCAAATTTCTGGTTCTTTATTCCCCCAAATCCTTGTCTTTCACTGTTTTTTATTAATCAGTTAGGGTTCAGAATGAGTGGTTAAGGATAGAGCACATGCAGAAATAAAAAGTGCCCATTTCCAGATTGTAAAACTTGCCATGGAAATCCTTGCCAGCACCATTTTCATTTAGCTCTTCCAAACCTCAAGATCTGGCTTTCCTGTTGGAAATGTATAATTGTAGCAAATATGCACCCAAGAGACTTTGCTCTGCACTTCCAAAACCCATGTAGACCCAGAGACATGAGCGGGGGTCAGGGGGCACAGGGGGTGGCCATGGTCTCTAGTCTGAATGAGCACAAGAGGTCAGAGCTGGAGTGAGGCTGCAATGTGCTTGGACCACGGCTTCTTCCCTTTTGCTTTCTCTGCTTTTCTTTTTCTTTTTTAAAGGCCAGATTGATTGACCTTCCCCAAAGCAAAATGAAGAATGTTGTGGTTGCACTTGGGAGGTGAGTTCAAAAGCTTTTCAATGCTTGAATAGCATGGCTAATTTTTATTTTATTTTATAATGGAAAAATAGACTTAGCAAAATCTCAATCCAACTTTTCAAATGGATACTATTGAATCAAGTGCTTTAAGTTGATCTTCAGTTTTGTGGCTTCAAAAAAAAATACCATGTCCATTCTGAAATAGGGCAAAGTTTAAACACAGCTTTCTGGGTGGCTTGACATAGTTCTGAGCTAAAGACTGCTCTCACAGCTTGACCAAGATTACCTCCCTCCTCCTGCTGTTCCTTTATAGTGGCCTTGATTGCAAACCTGCTATTACAGCCTGGGCTTCTTAACCCTTTCAAGGCATCTGCCCTGCCTTTTGTACTTACTCTGTCTTCTTGGCTTTTTTTGTAGGGTTCTCACATCCCCCTGATAATTGAGAGCTTTCACAGAGCAATAGTAGCATTTATTATGTTGAAGCTGTTAAATTATTAACTTATTGCTTTTAGAGCATGCCCAAGATTTTGTGAGTGAAATATACTAGTTCAGGATATGGAAACTGATGGTTTGAATGAGAATGACCCCCATAGGCTTCAAGTATTCAGACATTTTGTCCCCAGTTGGTGGCACTGTTTTTGGGGGGGGTGTTTAGAAGGTGTGGCCATGCCAGAGGAAGTACATCACTGGGGGCGGGCTTAGTGCATTCAACAAGGCTTGCAGGCTCCAGTTGGCCCCTCTCAGCTTCTGGTGCTCATTGGAGATGTGAACCTCGGCTTTCTGCTCCAGCCCTGGCCACCATGCCTCCCTACCAAAATGGACTCTTAATTCCCTGGAACTGTCAATCATAAACTCAAACTCTTCCTTTTATAAGTTCCCTTGGTCATGGTGGTTTTATCACAGCAATAGGAAAAGTGACTAATACAGTATTTGGTACCAGAGAGTGGGCTGTTGTCTGTGAAGAACTTGACTATGTGGGTGTTTGGAGAAATGTGGAAGACTGGAACTTTGGGCTAGAAAAGCTGTTGACAACTGTAAGCAGAGCTTAACAGGCCATTCTAGTAGAAGCCTGGAAGAAAGCATTACTGCAAAGAATGTAGTTCCAGAGGAAAATAAAGACTTAGGCAGCAACCGGGATATTTTGATAAAGAGTCTGGCAGCAGTTTGCCCACAGCCCAAATGCTTGCCTGATGCTAAGTTGAAAAGCAATGGACTAATGTCTTTGGCAGAGGATATTTCAAGATAGCCTAATGTAGAAATGGTGGTGTGGCTATTAATGGTGAATATTATACAGATCTACAGTGAAAAAGAGCAAATGGGGCAGAAGGAAATGCAGAATGTACAGTTTAGATTGGAAAAGTGCAGGAGGAAGATTAATGTTGGAGCCAAGGCATGTGAAGGAGAGGCTCCCTTTGATAAGGAGATTAAAGTGATTAAGGAGAGGCCTAGATATTTACAAGTAAAGAACAGAAACAGTACCTTCAAGGCAAGACCACAACCAGCTAAACCTCCAGCTTTTGAAAGGAAAATACTGAAAGGGGTGAGAAAAGTTTTGAATGTGGTTGAAGTAGGACAGAGTCCATCCCAAACTTGCAGCCAAACTCAGCAGTTTCATTAACATCATGCTGGATTTAGAGGCATGAAGGATGCAAGAGTGAAGGGGTCAGTTCTTCTTCTGTTGTTTCTAAGAGCCACCAAGGCCAGGCAGAGTGCAGCAAAGGCATCCCTGCATAAAGAAGGCCCTGATAGGCCATTGCATGAAGCCGTGAAGCCTGGTTGGCAGGGGAGACCCCAAGAAGACATTCAAGATGCCAGAGCTGTGAGATATTTGCCAAGGAGACCTGCATACAGGGAGTGGTACCAGCCCACTGGTGTATGGTGGAAGAGATGTATGTTTCAGGTAATGCTGGAAGAGCTAAGCCATCCAAGCCCTTTGGAAGTAAAGTTCCAGAAGTCATACATGGAGCTACTGGACTTGATGTTTTCCCTACTGGTTTTCAGTCTTGTTTTGGTCCAGTATTTCCTCACTATGCCTCTATTCCTCCCTTTTGGAATGGGAATGTGTACTCAGTTCTGCTGTAGAGTTTTGAATAGAACTGAGACTGGTAAAGAATATGGGGATTTTTAAGGTAGGACTAAATCCATTTTGCATTTTATATAGTCATGAACCTATGGGGGTCAGAGAGTGGAATGTGGTGGTTTGAATGAAAATGACCCCTATAGGCTTCAAGTATTCAGACATTTTGTCCCTAATTGGTGATGCTATTTTGGGAGGTCTTAGAAAGTGTGGCCATGCTGGAGGAAGTACATCACTGGGGCAGGCTTAGTGCATTCAACAAGCCTTGCAGGCTCCAGTCACTCCCTCTCAGCTTCTGGTGCTCATTGGAGATGTGAACCTCGGCTGGCTTTCTGCTCCAGCCCTGGCCAACCGCCTCCCCGCCACAATGGAGTCTTAAACTCTTCCTTTTATAAGTTTCCTTGGTCATGGTGGTTTTATCACAGAAACAGGAAAAGTGACTAATACAATTATGGAACTATTTGGCTCTCAAAACTTTCTGTCCGCTCATATATAGTTGTTGGTGACTGTGGTGGTTAGTACTATCAGCTTGACAGGATCTAGAATCACTAGGAGACATCCTGGGCATGCTTATGGGAACTTTCTAGATTGGGTAGAATCATTCCATGGGTTGGGGTCCCAGACTGAATTGGGAGAAAGCAAGCTGAATCCCAGCACTTACCTCTCCTGGTCCCTGACTGTAGATATCCTGTGACCTTCTGGCACCCACCCCTTACTCTTGCCCTATTGAGATGGACTATCATCAAACTGTGAGCCCAAACAACCTTCTTCTTCCTTAAGTTACTTTTGTCGGGTATTTTGTCACAGCAAGGGCACAAACAACTAATACTGAGGATGTACAACTATAGGAAAGACTAAATATTTCAAAATTAAAGTTATTCTAGGTATTCTACATATTATTTTTTTGGTCTTTTTGAGACAGGGTCTCCATTTAGTATATTATCATTTTAAACTATTTATATTTATATGTCATTTAATATTAAGATACAAGGTACTTAAGTTTCCTTTTTTGTATAGTAGAAATAGAAAACATGTTTCATATAGATTTATGATGCAGACAACTAGACTTATCATTGAAGATACAGCCCTATGGAAAATTGTCTTTTAGTATAAATTGATATTATTAAGTAAATGAATGTCAGTCCTAGAACTATAGAATCCAGAGTGCTCAGGTGATCAAGGAAGTAACCTCCTGGTGCACCACAGTGACTGGTGACCTAACTGCATCTCTTCCCCCAGGTGGCCCAGGGGCTCGATGCAATCACAGTCAGGATTTTATTACAAAGGCAAACACGACCTACTCCATTTTTAGCAGCAAAGATCATCAGGATCTCACTCCCATAAGAAGTTCAGTATCAGAAAGAATCAATCATCCTGGGGAGTAGTTGCCTAGGAAAATGCCATTAGTCCAAATGGAAGGAGTGTCCCTGAACTGCTTAAGAGTCTACATTCATGCCAGTTTCATACAGAGCATTGCAAACCAATTCTTTTGATCTATCTATCTATCTATCTATCTATCTATCTATCTATCTATCTTCTATCTATTTTCTATCTATCTTCTATCTATCATCTATCTATCTGTCTATCTATCTATCTATCTATCTATCTTCTATCATCTATCATCTATCTATCTATCTATCTATCCATCTATCATCTATCAATCTATCTATCTCTCCATCTATCATCTATCAATCTATCTATCTATCTATCTATCATCTATCTCCTATCTATAATCTATCATCTATCAATCTATCTATCATCTATCTATCTTCATTATCATCATCATCATCTATCCATCATCTATCAATCATCCATAATCTATTATTTAACCATCATCTATCAATTAATGTCTATCTAATTTATTTTTCAAGTAGTACTGTCCTTATAGTTGTGCTTAATGTAGGTGTGCTGTGAAGCTAGCAATTTGGTGATATTTAAAGCTATTACATTTTAAAGAAATGTTTGCTTTTTATTTAGAACAGATATATCTTCCGAAAAAATAATGTATGATGTGTGGCACTGAAAAGAATCCTAGCAAGGCTAGGGAGATGGCTCAATGGGTAACAGTGCTTGGTGTGAAACATAAGGAGTGGCTGTGTATACCTCTGTAGCCCCAATGCTAGGGGCAGGGTCCAGAGACAAGCAGATCTTTGGGACCAGCTTACACTTAAGATCATTGAGAGACCTTGTCCCAAGGGTTAAGGTGGAGAGTGATAGAGCAGGACACCTGACATCCCCTTCTGGCCTCTGCATACCCATGTGTATACATTATACATACATACATACTACACACACACACACACACACACACACACACACACACACCATGTACAATCATAGTTATTTCTGCCTCTTTTCAGCTTTCCTGAGTTATTCAGGTCTATCTCCAAACTTGTATATCTCCAAACTTGCATTTTCTTCTCAGCAAAGCACAAGTTCTAAGGCTAGACTCTCCATTCTAGAAGGCTGTATGAACATCTGTATGAATATCTGTTATTTCCAGAGAATGCACTTATTATCAGTTCCAAACAGTTCACTCATCAAAGCATTTGCCTGCATATGCAGATCTCTTTCTGATAGGAGTCCTAAGATGTAGAAGTTCCTTCATTTCATTGTAATTCAGTCAGGTTTTGGCAATTGTCAGTTACTGGTTTATTAAATGTCATCTAGCTCTATTTCTCTCTGGCTTTTAAACTTGGATTTCATTGTCTCTCTTTTTCCTGTGCCCAGTATATTGTCAGATTCAGTCCACTCTGGCCTTGGAATATTACCCTTCAAACTCTGTTCTTTCTGTTCATTAATCTGATGCTGTCAAAACTGAAGCCCAATTTCGTGTCACCTAAACTTTTCTACCTCCTTCCCTCCTTCATGCAGGAGCAGCTTACTACTGTAAGGTAGTATACGAGTTACAGTTTGAGAACTCTGTTCGAATTTTAATTTCAGTTGTTTTGTGGTATAATCTTTAGCAATTTATTCTAATAGTCTTCATCTTAAAATAATTAAATAATTATCTCTTCAAAGGCCTTACTATTACATATAATTCTAAAATTCTGTTTGGCAAGATATCTGCACTTATGAGATGCCAGGATCAATTTTACCTTCCTTTCTTTGTGGAAGATTCAAGATAGTAAAAACCTTATGTAGGTCACAGTAAGGAAGTAGTGCATTGTAAATAATGGGGAATTTAAAAATGGCAATGAAAAAACCTAAAATATCATTTATTTGTTATTATATTCTGAACTTACACCCTGAACCTCAGTGATAAAGTGCCTCTCTAAAAATCATTTTTCATGAGCATCAATTTCAGAGACATTAAACATTTATATCATCCTGCTGGACATGTGCACAATGCCTGTAATCACACCACTCACCAGGCAAAAGCAGTATGAGTTCAAGGCCAACCTAGTTAGCACAGAGTGCTAACTACACATCTGTTAGTCTCATAAATGTTTTTAGTTTTATTTTATTGTGTTTAATTTCTAATACTTCTAAAGGTGTTTTTCTGTTAAAAGAGAAAAACTATATGCATACATATTAGTATAGCACAGAAATGAAGAGTCGCAGAATAATCTGGCTGATTCCTTTATGTAAAGTTACATTAAGTTCCTTTAGTGTCTGGCACACATGGCTTGGTACCTTCCAGAATGCCATCTCTCTGTCTTCTGTTAATGTGTCCCCCGGTGGAGAGGCTTCATGCCCTCACACAGGTCCTCTCAGGTCCTGGCTGATCTCTCATGCCTGCTGTCCCCAAGACTGGACTTCCTTGTTCCCTTTTCTCCTCCTGTTCTAACTACACAATGGATGAGACTCAGCTCTCTGCTGTCCATTTATGAAGCTCCCTTGATGTTCTCAGGGAAACAACCATGCTCTTTCCTCAGAATTATTATAGCTCAGGGCAGTAAAAATTTCCTTTTCTTGTGAATTCCTCTATCTCTCATGGTATTTCCCATTTGCTTTTCTGTTCTGTTGTAATAAGTTACACAGACAGTTTTTCCTGGTTTTTATATTTACACACATTTTAATATCAAAAATTAGATTATTTTTTGAAAATTTTATTTTTTTGAGAATTTTAGACAATGTGTCTCGATTGTATTAGGACCCCTTCCTCCATCTGCAGTCTTCTTACAGCCTTCCCCACCACATTTCAGGTATTCTGTTGTATATGTTAAGGCCTACTGAGCTGAGTTTGTATTCCCAAATGAGCTTAGGTCTGGACCCATCCACTGGAGCCTGGCATCACTCTCTTAAAGAAAACCAACTCTCCCTCTTTGGAGTCTTGGGTGGCCAGTAGTTCCTCAGCTAGGGTTGGGGCTTCTTATCCATTTGTCCACTTCTATATTGGGTTTTTGTCTGTTTGAGTTTGCATGCGTCTTGTGCATACTGTCCAGAGATTTGACATAGGTGTCCTCCCCAGGGACAATGCACTCTGAGTCTCTGATACTCTGCATTTTGGCTAGTTGTGGTTTTCTGGGTTAATCATCAACTGTTGCCCGAGGAAGCGTCTCTGGTGAGAGTTGAGCAATGCCTTAATATTCTTTCTGATTCCTGTTCTACTATGTTCCCTGAGCCTTAGGTGTAGAGGTTGCATGGTACATGTGTTGCCTAGAGCTGAACATCTCACAGACACTTATTCTCTGCGTTTAACCTGTTGTGGAACTTTGTAATAGTGTTTCTTTTTTCTTTTTGGAGTAAACACTCTAGGTGGAAGATTCCGAGGTGACTCAGAGTCAAGGGGAATGCTTCTCCTCTGCTTCCTGCTTTCCCCTTGCTGTCTGACATCCTTTCCCACAGGGATGCTCACTTAGGCTGGGATCGGGCAAGCCCTGCAGTCTCAGTTATGTGTTATATGTGTACCTGTATTAAGTGATCTAGAATGAAGGCTCTAATGAGCATCCCTCTTTCAAGCATGTCCAAAGAACTAGGTTTTCTTGGATAATATTTGGCAGCTTGTAGAGAATTTCTCTTTTTTTTTTTCCCAAATAATAGCTATAGTCTTACTTGGAAAATTTGGAAGTCCTGACTATGTTAACTTCAAGTAGAGCCTCTTAGAACTGGAAAAATGATAAATTTCCCTAACTCTTTTGTGGTCTTGGATATGCTTTCTGAAAAATGACTGCCATTTCCAATATAATTTAAGCAGGATTCAGGGTTGTACCATGATTACCCCTAGAAGGACTGATCCAGACTGCAAAATTTCATTCTTTGCCTCATAAACAATTAACTGAACTTCTAACTGAAATAAATGTCTATTAATCAAATGTTTACTGTGCTTGATAGCTTTAGTGTCAACTTGACACACCTGGGTTGAGGGAGCCTCAACTGGGGAATTGGCTCCATTGGATTGGCCTGTGGCCACATCTGTGGAGTATTGTCTTGATTGTCGAGCAGTGTGGGAGGGTCCAGTCCACAATGAGTGGTGCCACCCTGGGCATGTTGTTGTGTACCGTATAAGAAGGCAGGCTGGGCATGAGCCAGGGGAGCAAGCCAGTGAACAGCATTCCTCCATGGCCTGTGCTTCAGCTCCTGCCTCCAGGTTCCTGCCCTGAGCTCCTGCTTTGGGCTCCCTAAGTGATGAACTGTGACCCAAGAAATGTAAGCTGAATAAACTCTTTCCTCCCCAAGTTGGTGTCGGTCAGAGTGTTTTGTCACAGCAATGGAAGACAAACTAGAACAGTTACATTTCTGTTTCTTCCTGGCTTGAGTTTTTCCTTGTCCTCCAGCCACATGCATGCCCTTCAGGAAGTAGGTGGGCTTCAAGACAAACTATTAATGTAATCCCTGATAGTACCACTACGTTGTTTCTGAGACAATATCTCTTGTAACATAGGCTGGTCTTGAACTTACTATGTAGCTGAAGATGACCTTTAATTCTTGATCTTCCTGCCTTTGCCTCCAAAATGCTGAGATCAATAATCATGTGCCATTGGGTCTGGGCTCATAGAAATCTTTTATCCCACTTGGCAATATCAGTTACTCAGAACCTCATGTCCTCTTCCGTATAGCACAGATACACTTTGCTTAAGTCTCAAGATGCTTGTAGATCTATGGTCAGAGCATCCTTGGGGTTAGTAATCATGTCTCTGCATGATTGCAGCCACCTTTTATTATTACAGGAAGAGCCCTGTAATAATTTTTCAAACAATTTCTTCTTACAGAGTCTTACATTGTTATTTATTTGATGGTTGAGTCCAGTGTGGCATCAAAGATTCAAAGTCTCCTCTAGTTTAAAGCTTTCATCTGCCTTGGCTTGGTACTGCCCAAAATTGAGAAGACCCCTTTTGTGGAGGCTCTAGTATTTTCTAAATTATTTTTATTTTATATGTATGAGTGAATTGCCTGAACATATGTAAGTGCACCCATGTCTTGCAATGGCTGCTAAGGTTGGAAGAAGGCTTTGGCTTTCCCTGGAACTAGAGTTATGGACAGTTGTTAGCTGCCATGTACATGCTGGGAATCTAACTTTGTTCCTATGGAAGAGCAGCCAGTGCTCTTAACTAATGAGCCATCTCTTCAGCCTCAACTCTAGCATTTTTATAACTGACCAGTGGGGAGGGGATTTGTGGAAGGACTTTGGCTGACATTGCTGAGATTTGGCATTGGTGGTTGCTGGGCCTCTTCTTCTTGACACATGTCTATACCAGTGGGAGCACTGATGTAATCTTCTTTCTTCCAGCCAGCTGCCTCAACCTCCTGGTCCTTGCAAGTCTACCTTTGGCTAAATCATTCTGTGTTAACTTCCTTCTGACTCTCTTCCTTTTGAGGCTGAGTCCTTTTCAAAGGTCTTTTAGGCCAATTTCCTCCTAAGGTATTTAGCTAGGGGAACACTTACCTATCATTGCAAAATTGTTTACCACCAGTTCACCTTGTGCTTTTCTGCCTGGCTCCTCTCAATCAGTAGGACATTATATACCTCAGTAATGAGAAGAAGCTCAGCTCCTTCTGTCTCCCCGATGCTGTGAATGGATCTCCTACTGACCTCTGATTTGGCTCCACATCTCTCGTTTCTCACAAGAAACAGTCAGGGATTCAACTCCAGCCCACACAATTCTTTTATGCTGTGATACCATCCACCTTGCCAACCTTTTTTTAAAAAAAACCCTATTGTTTATGGGAGTGAAGATTTCAAAACCTTTTTTGTGGCAAGGCCTTCATAAATGGGATATGCCTTAATTTAGAATAGGAGGATATGCACCTCTTGTCTTTGGATCTTTGCCAATGCTGTGCATAGAAACCTTATTACAATTTTTTCCTGAGCTTTTGTGTCAAGTGGTCATCAAATTTTCAAGTCAGACTCCCAACAAAAAGAATGGTAAATTTGATAGGCCAGATACAAAATATGACCTAGAGAAAGGATCACTGATGAGATGGGAAGCTTCAGAAGTAGAAAACAAGCGCTTAGTTTGTGGTTCGGGACAAAAAGTAATAATATTCAGGAACACAGTATTCTTGAAATGGAGATTGGCAAAGTGTCCATACTTTGAAAACAACAGAGATCTCCAGGTCAAGAAGAGTAGTAACAAAGGCAGGGAGAAGAGAGTTTGAGGTATATAGAGGGGCTCTGTGAGCCTTTACATGTGAAGTCTCAACACTGCACACTTCTCATGTGGATTTGTCATTAGGTCCTAAGCAACAGTGTAGAACCTGTGCCCCCAGTAAAGCCGCATATTTCCACTTGTAGTGTCCTTGATGACCTGATGGGGTAGCCACTCTGAGATGCAGAGGAAGACATTACAGGGCAGGTGCTTTCCTCCTCTTCCACGTCTGCGTTTCTTAGAGGCACCAGAGACAAGTCGAAATTTCTTATTAAAAATTTCTTATTAAAAATGAGCACATTTGTTTGCTGGTGAAGTTCAAGTTTTAACGTGTTTTAAATACACCATTAATTCTACATAGGTAGTCACTAAAATAGCACATGTGTCAGCATGTTCCTAGAGTCACATCTGAACTCTGTGACCACCATCCAGGCCTCCCAAGACAGTCATAGCTTATCAGCTACATGCTGGACTCCATATCAGGATAGTTTTCCTCTTAGTTTATCCTGTTTCTCCCCTTTATCTGCAGTCTTATGTGTTTATTTCTTTGTGGTTTTTGTCATGTTTCTTTCCCTAGGCATATACACTTTTACATTTCTATGTTCATACAGAAGTCCATGTGGACACATACATTTTTGTTATACATAATTTTGTGGTCTGTCTCCCCAAAGCCAGCAACACGGGCTCTTATCTGCTTTGTTTCTTTGTCTTTAAATATGCTTGGTTGCCTGCTTAGCTGATAAGGCCAGGCTCATTAACTCTGATGTAGCACAGAACCCTGGAATAGTTGTCTATTAAAATCCCTACCAGGTGGCAGTCTTTGGATCAATTTAAATTATTTCACTAATACCCGTTGTCATAATCCTTAAGACAGATAATACCAGTTTAAAGATGAGAGGCCTAAGGCTCCAAGAAGTGGAACAAAATCCTTCTTAACTCTCTTCCCTGAATAGCCCTTGAGCTTCATGATGTGTAAAGTTTAGTATATTAAAATGATTTGCCATCAGTAAAAAAGGCCTTGGAGATCTCTTGGGAGGCTTATAGACTTAAATAGCTACATTTAGCTATATTCAGTCACTTTGTTTAGGTCACTGCCACAAATGTTATTGTAACTCATTTCTCTTTTTCACTTTTCACCTGAGCTGTGTTCAAATAACAAGTTATAAAATACAGCTCAGCAGGTGCTCACACCCACAGGCCAAGCTTAGACACTTTCCCCCCAAAAGCATTCATTCTTCTGCTGATTAGAAAACTGAGGAATGGGATCTGGTGGGGGCTGAGTCACAACCTGGGGTTACTTGTCACCACAAGGCCAAACTGATGGACCAGTTCTGACTTCTACCACAGAATCTTGTTACCAAAACATACAGAATTTGTAGACAGAATTCTGTGTTACAGTCCAGAGGCAAACTATTCCAGAATTATCAAATACATGTAAGCACCAAGCACATTTTGCTCCTTTGCCCTTTTGAACATACTAACTTCTCACTTTGGTCCATTCAGAAGGTCTCTTTTATTTGTCCCTGTGCACAGGATTCCCACTCTGTCCACACAGTTTGTCCTCCACTTTCGTGACCAGGCCATTGTTTCTTTTAATACAATCTCAAGATGTTCATGATGGATTCACTTTGTTGCCTTCAATACAATGTATTTTAAATGCCTGGTCCTCCTTTGATGTGATTCTCCACACTAATGATAGTGACCCTTTGGGAATCACCTCTAACATTTGACATTTTTGCTTTACTCTTGTCCCTTCCTTTGTGTGTCCTGTTTGAGGTCATCTCTTCATGAGAGGATAACCTGCCATATACCAGCTTTCATTTCTATAACGTGACCGTCATTCACACAGTTCACCCTCGCTAAATAATAGAAATGTATATTGTTAAAATTGTGAGATTTGGGGTCAATGCTTGTCTCTGTTTGTAATTAGATAACTGCAGGAAAGCTATTTAACCTACTTCGCTTGCTCAGTTGCAAAAATGTAAGAATAATGTGTGAGCATTCAGTGCTATACATTTGAATCCAGCATTTCGAAATGAATTCTCTGGGTCTTGAGAGATGCTCAGTGGTGAAGAGGGATTCCTTCTCTTCCACAAGACCCAAGTTTGGTTCCCAGCACCAATATGGGGAGACACACAACTGCCTGAAGCTCTAGTTCCAGGGGATCCTACATCCTCTTCTGACTTCTGCACAGACCTCAACTCATGTGGCATCCACTCTCACACACATACCTGTAAATAAAAAATAAAAATAAATCTTAAAAATACATTCTTAACTTAAAATGTGCTCCATAGACATTCTCCTTTCTACATCTTTTCACAAATATCTTCAGAACAATGATAAGAGCCATATTTACAGTTCTTTATAGTCCTGACCCCATATTATGAAATCAACTTTAACCCTGTTTTTATGTAGTAATCATCATAGGATGGCCTCAACTTGCAGTTCTGCTTACTCAGAGAACAATGGCCATGAAGATTCCTTATGACCCTCCGTTTCAAAACTATAATTTCATTGTTGCATAAACCTTCCAGACTCTGCCAACTTGCACTTATCATAACCTTTCCTCTTGTTGCTGTGCGTGCCTGAGGAGCAGCTGACGGTGCACACGTTTTAGAATTAAAGACATGAGTACTAGTTGAGTAAAACTGTGTAGGATATTTAGTATCTCTGAGCCTCAGTTCCTCATTTATGAAAATGAGAGTGATTATTTCTATCTTTCAGGATTGTTTTAATTTTTAAAAAGTTGTGCAGGAAAGGCTGATGCAGAGTATTTCCTGAAATGATTCTTTTCTACACCATTTCTTTGCTACTGCACACTCACACCAATTTTGCTCAAATATTTCCCTTAACTAAAACATATATTTGATAGTGTTTTAAGATAATATGTGAATTAAAGCTATTATAGTTTACAAGGAAACTAAGCTATTAATTCTAGACTGAGCCCAATTAGGCAAACTTTCTTATAAAAGTTGTTCTTGGGCTGGAGAGATGGCCTAGAGGTTAAGAGCGCCAACTGCTCTTGCAGAGGACCCAGGTTCGATCCCAAGCACCCACATGGTGGCTGAGAACTGTCTGTAACTCCAATTCTAGGAGAACTCCAGTTCCAGGGGAATTCAACACCCTCTTCTGACCTCCACGGCATTGCACGACACGGGTGCATGAACCTACATGTAGACAGTATATTCATACACATAAAAAATAAATAAAATTTAAAAAGTTGTTCTTGTATTCAAAGTCAATTTTAGATCATTAACATTTTGGTTGTTAGCCTTCGTCTTTAACGGCTGTGCTATCCCTCCAGCCTCAATTTTAGATATTTAATCTATAATATAAGGAGGTAAAGGTGAAGAGCGCAGACCAAAACAAACAGAAATCATTTCTTATTCATATCATGCTACAAATGGATCTGACATGATGCAATCTATTTAGTTACTTTATCTCTGAATACAAAGAATAGTGTCTGAATTAGGAAGCTATGGCTCTTCTTCCATGGTTACTGCTGGATTTTTCCAAGGCAACATCCCAGTTGGTGGATTCAATTTTATTTATTTATTTATTTATTTATTTATTTATTTATTTATTTATTACATACAGAGCAAGCAAGGTAGACCTTTTCCATGTTGTGCAACTCCATACATACCTAAAAATGTTACATCCAAATTTTTACAATAAGTTTATGACTGGGCTTGGTAATGATTATTCATTGCTCTTTGCTGACTTGCCAAGAGTACCAAGGCATCTTCAGTTTTCTGTCATTCTTTAGAGGCTTTTCTAATTTCAAAAATATTTGATACAAAAGAAAGGGGAAAATTGCAACAAAGTAGCTTTCTGCAATTGCTAATGGGATCACTCAGTTTTGAGAAGCAGATTTTGAATCCAGGTCTAACACTCTTAAACTCCTTCTTTTCTTTATCATAATTTGCTCAGAGTATGTCATTGTTCAGGAAATTGAATAATTTCCTGGGTAGGTATTTTTCTTTTTTCCATCACTATTTGGCCTGGTGCACAAATGGCACAAGCCATCAATAAATGTACTACATAATACAGTCAATTTTACTAGTAAAATGACATTATTTGAAAAACATGTTATTCTTTTTACTTTATGTGCATGAGTGTATTGCCTGCATGTATGTAAGTACACCTTTGTCATGCAGTGCCTGCAGTGATCAGAAGAGGATCCCCGATCCCTGGAATTGTAGCTATCCACAGCTGTTAGCTACCATGTGGGTGCTGGGAACCGAACCCAGGTTCTCTTGTAGAGCAGCCAATGGTCCTAAGCACTAAGCCATCTCTCCATCCTCATAAAATGACATTATAATGAACTCTTCATATAAAAATTACCTACAAGGATTGACTGAAGAAATATATGGGGATTACCAGGCAATAAAAAACCCGGAAGCTGAATGACACAATTAATTGAAAAACTGAAAATTGAATTTGATTGTAATACTGATGATTATATTTATTGTTAGCTCTGGATTATGCTAAAATTGTTCCTGAAGTTTTTAGTAAGCTTCTGAAGTGTCAACATTCACAGGCATGAATAAGAAGAGATGGTTTCTGGCCTGAAGCCTAGCTTCTAAAGTGTTTTGAACTGGAACAATGTCTTCACCTTTTATTTCGGTATTCTGCCCTGCAACATTTTTGCAATGAGTGCTCAGTTACTTCCAGAAACTGAAAATTCCTGTCTTCAAAGATAAATCCAGGCATGTATTTTCAAACTCACATTTCAGATACAATGGGGTGAGAACTTGGTTGACACTTAGAGGCAATCATGGTCTTTCTTGAACGGTTGGCTCTGTGCTAGTGCAGATGGTTTTCTGTTACAGGTCTGAGGCACATCGGTGCAAGCTTAAGCTCTGCCCTGTTCACCTGAATTTTCCCCGCCTGTTTTCTAGTATTGAAGTTCTCTTAATAAATTGCCTAGATTTAAATTCCACACTTGAAGATAAGAGAAATGGGGATTAATACACAAAACTGCCTTTGAAAGAGCACACTGACTCAAAGTTACACTGAAATATCTGGGCATATCAGATCTTGGACTCAAAGTGCCTTCTGTTGTCCAAGAAAAGTGAGAAGAGAAGATATTCATAGAAGTAAGTATGTGAAAACAGAGTCCTAGGGCGAAAATAACTTCCTTTTTTCAGCTAAAAGTAAATTCATTTTAGCTGCATGAAGTGTGGAAGGTTTTCTTTAACTTGATAAATATAACACTTCTCACTCTTTGTTCAGAACAGTTTATTCTGGGTTGTTAGATCGTCTATGTATACCTCAGTCTCTTTGTACAGGAAAAAATTACCAAATAGAAAATGGAGAATGTGTATATATGTTGCTTTGAGTTTCTGCCTAACAATGCTTGCATTGCTATGGACAAGCAGAGATATCTGAAGACAGGAAGAGTTTTGAGATTCATAGAAAGTAAATTTTACAATCTTAATGCTTAATGGTCTGGGAAAGATTCCAGAAGGATTATTAAAAGATTCTATGTGTTCAAAACCAAGTGGGAATCATCGGGCTTATGGGGAAATAGCATAGTCAATTTTGGACCTGGTCCCTTTTGATTGTGAATCAGGGCATAGTGTGGTCATGGCGCTCTCTAAATTCAGAAAAGCATCTGAAGGTGAAGAAATCTGAACTGCACCATGGTACATTTAGGGGGATCTATAACCTGTTGGAGAACCATGTGCAAAGATTACCTGTAAAACCGTAGTATTATTGGCCCTGTGTTATTCAGTATTTTCAACTGACTTGATAAAGATATTGATAATATCAACAGCGGAATTATCTGACAATGGGACCAGTGTTCAAAAGTCATTGGCTAGCATTCTGTACTTTTCACTTTTAGAATAAGAGTAATTTAGAATTCCAAATCTTTCTGCACACGTTTAAAATGAGTTGTGTATGGTTTAAGAGAAATGTGGGAGAAAAGTTTGGAGGCAGAAGTACCACAGGTAGAACAAGCAGGGTGACATAATGCTCTGTGTTGCTCTACTGGCTATCTGTACAATGTCAATGTCTTTTGTTTGTTTGTTTGTTTGTTTGTTTATTCTATTACTTTTTAATTTTTTTTCATTTTTTAACAATAAGTAATAATTTATGAGTACAAGCATCCTTCATGTAAAACCAATTTGCAAGCAGTTGTGCTCAAACCCACACAGCTCAAGGGTCCTACCATCTAGCTGGTGGGCTTGTATGTTCAGTCAAGTTGATCAGATAAGTGTCCAGTCTATATTGCTGTAGTTTCACCATTCACCCCAATCACAGCCTTACATTCTACCATGCCCCCTCTTCCGCAGATTGTTCCCTAGGCTTAGAAAAGGGGCATAGGTAGATGAGAAGCAGTCTACTTTCTCTGGAGCTGTCATTTTGGACTCTGGCCAATTCTGGCTGTTTCCTTTCATGGGCTGACAGTTTGTTCAGGAATAATCTTTTGATCCTCCTAATGAAGCACAGGCAATTAGATATATAGGTATTTAAACAGTACTAATTGTTATGGTAGGTTACTTTGGTATAGACACAGATATCTGGATGGTATGTTAATCTATGAATTACATTTTTTTCTGTAAAATATGACAGGGTCTTACTATGACTTATAACATCTCCTAACCACTAGAGGGTGTAAGCTTGTGGCATCAGCCATGGGTTATTCCTCCAAGGAAAGAGCTAATAGCCAATTAGATTTGGGATATACAGGCATATGGCTGCCACTGCTGCACAGTATTTCCAGGCAGGTGAGGTGTAGCTGGTGCTGACAGAGGAGTCTTGCTTGACTCAAGGAGACCTATATTTGCTTTATTGGTTTAATGGCCTTTGGTAACACTCTCTGGTATTCCAGAGACCAACTGTACACTTGCAAGTGCGGTCTCAATACATCTTTCCCATGCTTACATCAGGTCTTCGACAACAGGGCCTTATCGCCTCTCTTCTTGCAGGTATCCCAGTTTACAGGCAAGAAGCCTTTACCTTTTGGGGGTGCTTGGATTCCCTGGCCAACATTTCCTTGGTAGAATAACCCATTGCTGATATCAGAGCTCTTCTGTATTAATATATTATTCTTAAGTGCACAGCTTAAGGAGACTTTAGTATTATATTTGGTTCTGAATAGAGAATAATCCTTTTCACAGTTCCTATGTCTATTAGTCAATTAAAGAAGGCAACTGCCTTCTTTAATTAATCTTCAGTTTTATAAGAGATTACCTCTATGACAGTTGGCTCCAATTTACAGTTAGAGAACAACCTCATCATCATCACATTCCTCCTTGTTCTATGAAGAACAAGAAAGTCTCTCGTATTAAAACCTTTGTGGCACCTAGAAGGTAAGTTTCATTAGGACACATTATAAATAGTTGTTACAAGTAGGATCCACAGAGGGGTTTGATGCCTGTAGCAGTCTGAGGCTTTTCTTCCTTTCAATGTTCAGACGGGCCAACCTTTCTTCTGGCACTTCCTGGTACATCGTACATAATGCAAAGCTGTGTCTTTTCTTTCTTAGCCGTTAAGTTGGTGACGTTTTGACCTGTGGGAACATACAAATCTTTTCCCGTAGTTTTAAGATTTGAATTGCAAAGTTTTTGACAAAAAGTTTTCATATATATCTGTATCCCCCTTTTTATTTTAGGTTTTTGTTTTTTGACCCATGAGTCTCAAAAAGGCATCATGAACTTTGCAGCTAAATGGACGGAGCTAGAAGATATTATATTAAGTGAAGTAACACTGTCCCAGAAAAACAAAAGACGAATGGTATCCCTCATCTGTGGATGCTAGTGCCAATAACCCAGTTGAAAATATTTCTTGTGGAGAGGGATGCATATTAAAAGAACAACAACAGAAAGACTGCATCAGAAAACTGACTGAAATGGTGAATCGGGAAGGGTGGGAGGGGCAGGAGAGGGACACGGATCTATATTTGATTAATGTATATTTAATTGACATGAGTTCAACAAGTATCTAATTTTGCCCAGACTCTGCCTACAGGTTACATGGTGTTTTAGGACTTAGTAAAACATTTTTAGTAAGTATATTAAACAACATTGTTTTAAAGGTTCTGATAAAAACGGTAATGCACCTTAGTTAATTGGAAATATAAATTGTTGTCCACATTTGTTTTACTTAAAATCTGTATAACAATAACTTGGGATTGGCACATACAAATGTTCTCTATAATTTTTCTGTTGTACAGTATCATCTTGTAGCATTCTCTTTTACCTGTAGGATGATTTAACTTAAGAATTTAACTTTGCTTCCCGAGTTAATGACATACAGTCACCCAAAAACAGCTTGGGTGAATTTGATGAAATCTGCACCTTGATTCCTGCCTATAGGTACGTGCACTATAACTGCCTTTTTGAGACTCATGGGTCAATGCCATTTGTTTCAGACATGATGTCACCCTTAATTGGAAAATAGACAAACTGTTACCTGACTACAGAAAAACCTCAGGTGGGTAAAAAAAAAAAAAACCACCTTTGTTCATATTTTGAAAATTATATATAAAATCTAGATGCTCTTATTTTCTGAATTATCTGAGATCTGAAATGGATCAGTAATATGAAGCATTTGGATAAAATTTGCTCAGGTCCAGACAGATTCACAACAGAATTCTACCATTCCTTCAAAGAAGAACTATAACCAATACTGTTTAAATTATTCAAAAAGATAGAAATATATATTGTGAATGCTTCCAAACTCCTTCTGTAATGCTATTGTTACTCTAATAATCAAAGCAAGTAAAGACATGACCAAAAAAGAAAAGAAAAGAAGAAAAAACTACAGGCCATTATCTCTGATTAACATAGATGCAAAAATTTTCAATAAAATATATCAAAGAGATCATCCCCATGATCAGATTGCCTTTAGTCTGGAGATTCAGGGTGGTATGACATGAGTAAGTCAATAAATGCAGCAAGTCATATAAATGGACTCAGATAAAAATGATATGATCATCTCAATAGATAGAGAAAAGGTCTTTGACAAAAGTCTACCATGCCTTCAGGATGAAAGTTATAAAAAAAATAGGAGTGGAGGGAACATACCTCAACATAATAAAGGCTACATATGAAAACCCACAAATAGTGTCACTTAAGCTGAGCCAAACTCAGAGTGCTCCATTAAATCAAGAATGGGAAGGGGTGTCTACTACCCCACTCCTTTTCAATGCAGTGCTTGAAGCCCTAGCTAGAGCAATAAGACAAGACAAGGGAAGGAAATTGAAGGGATATTCATAAGAAAAGAAGTTAAATTATCCTTATTTGTATATGATATTATGCATAGGAGATCCCAGTGTTTTAACATAAAATTTTTAGAAACATTCTCATCAAAGCAGCAGGATACAAAATTAACTTACAAGAAGAGCCTTTCTATCTACCAACAATAAGAAGGCAGCAAAAGAGATTGAGGAAGCACCCTTATCTAAAATACCCTCAGGTGACAAAAGAAAACGTTGGCAACAACTTATAAAACATAGGTGTAGGAAAAGAATTTCTAAATCAGAACGTGGCTGCTCAGGAAATAAGGTCAATAGTCAACAAATGGGACCTTATTAAACTCAAAAGCTTCTGTACAGCAAAAGAAACCATCAAGAAAGTGAAGAGAAAAACCACAGAGTGGAAGGAAAACTTCACCAGTGATTCATCTGACAGAGCTTTAACATCCAGAATATATAGGCTACTCAAAAAACAAAGAAGTGGGGGCTGGAGAGATGACCTAGCGGTTAAGAGCGCTGACCACTCTTACAGAGGACCCGGGTTCGATCCCCAGCACCCACTGGCTGCCGAGAACCGTCTGAAACTCCATTCCAGGAGAACTCCAGTTCAGGGTAATCCGAGACCCTCGTCTTACCTCCGCGGCATGCACAACACGGGTGCACAAACTTGCATGCAACAGTACATTTCATACACATACAAAAATAAATGCCAGGCGTGGTGGCGCACGCTTTTAATCCTCAGCACTTGGGAGGCAGGGCACTGGATCTCTGTGAGTCTGAGGCCAGCCTGGTCACAGCGAAAGTTCCAGGACAGCCAGAGCTACAGGGAGATCCTGTCTCAAAAAGACCAAAAGAAAAGAAAAAAAAAACAAAACAAAACAAAACAAAAAACAAAGAAGTGAAAAAAAAATAAAACACAAATGACCTCAAAAGATGGAGTGAAGAGCTGAACAGGGATTTCACCAGTGAGGAAGGAAAGATGGCTGAGAAACATCTTAAAATGTGTTCAACATCATTAATAATTAAGGAAATGCAAATTAAAACCACTCTCAGATATCATCTCACTCTGATACGACTGGCTAAGATCATCTAGCACTTGGGAGGCAGAGGCAAGTGGATCTTTGTGAGTTCAAGGCCAGCGGGCTCTACAAAGTGAGTTCCAGGACAGCCAGGGCTACAGGGAGACCCTGCCTCGAAAAGAGCCCCCCCCAAAAAAGAAAGATCAAGAAAACAAGACACCAAATGCTGGAGAGTTTGTAGGGTAAAGGAAACACTCATCCACTGCTGGTGGGAATGTAAACTTGTAAAACCATTATGGAAAGCAGTGTGGAGAACCCTTAAAAGACTCAAAATGAGGCTACCACCTGACTCAGTCATACCACTCCTGGTTATATACCCACAAGACTCATCCTACCACAAAGATAAACGCACATCCATCTTTATTGCAGCTCTCTTCACAATATCAAAGAGCTGGAACCAACCCAAATGCCCATCTACACAATGGAGTTCTGTGCAATGGTAAAGGAAGATGACATCATGAACTTTGCAGGTAAATGGATGGAACTCAAAAGCCATTATGCTAAGCGAAGTAACACAGTCCCAGAAAAACAAATGGTGAGTGGTTTCCCTCATTTGTGGATGCTAACACCAAATCACCAAATGAAAGGCAAGATGAACAACATTATCGTTATATTTCTGTTTGTCTGCTATGTTGTTATAATGTAAATTGTTTAACAGACTCTAGAATCGACCCACCACTTAGTTTCAGACCCTGTAATTACTGTATATGAATGGGAAATATGTATTCATATTTTACAGTAATATAAAATTAAAGGAGGAAAATGTTAATTCTTAACATAACAAAAGACAGAGAAAGATGCAGGACAGTTATGGCAGAGTACATGGTCTGGGGTGGGGTGGGGGGAAGGGAAAGGGGAATATGTCTAAATTGAACTGAAAAATGATGTCTGAAATGCACAAAGCATCAATAAAAGCATTATATTATATTAAAAAAAAGAACATCTTGCTGAGAATATTTGGAGAGTCAGTATGCCCTTGAATAGAAAATCTACTATTGTCTACACATAGTAGAAGTAATAATGTCTGGAGCAAGATGTGGAGGGCAAAGTAGTTTCCTACTAAAAAAAAATAAAAATAAAAAAATACCCTCAGGAAGCAAAAATTTAGGAATATACCAAGGAGGTGAAACACTTCTATAAATGAAAGCTTTAAATCTCTGAATAAAGAAATTGAGGAAGATAGTAGAAGATGGAAAGACCTCCTGTGCCCATGGATTGGTATAATTAATACAGTGAAAATGATTCAACCTACCAAGAGCAATTCACAGATTCAGTACACTCTCACTCAAAATTCCCATGACATTCTTCACATACATAGAAAAAATGATCCTAAAAATTATACGGAAGCACAAAAAAACCCAGGTAACCAAAGCAGCCCTAAATAATAACAAAATAACTCTAGAGGGATCACCATAACAGATTTCATTACAGCTATATTATAGACGTACAGAAATAAAAACAGCATGGTCCTGGCACAAAAACAGACATAAAATAAACATAAAGGCATTTAATCACGGCCACCTGATTGATAGCTGTCAAAGATGTGAGAGATACACACAAGAGGAAAGACAGCCAAGAAAATGGTGCTATGAAAAGTGGATGTTTGTATATAGAAGAATGAAATTAAATGCACATCTATCACCTTGTACAAAAATCAACTTCAAATTAATCAAAGGCATTAATGTGAAACTTGAAACCGTTAGAAGACAACACAGGCAATATGTGAGACATAGGTGCAGAAAAGGACTTTCTGAATAGGACCCTATTTGCTCAGTTAAGACCAGTGATTGACAAATAAGACATCATTAATAAAAATCCTTTGTACAGTAAAGGAAACACTAGCCTGAAGAGGAAGCCCATGGAATTTGAGAATCTCTGCCTTTATCAATCTCATAAAGGATTGATATCCAAAATACCCAAAGAACTCAAAAAACAAAGACTCAAGAAACAAATGATCCAATTAAAACACGGGCTATGGCTCTTAACAGAGACTTATAAAAAAAAAAGAATGAGAAATAGTTGGCCTGGAATTCAATTATGTAGAACGAGCTGGCCTTGATCTCAAAAGAGATCTGCCTGTCTTTGTCTCCAGAGTGCTGGACCACTATGCCTGGTGTGCTAATAAATATCTTTTAAAATGTTCAACATCCTTAACAATAGGAAAATGCAGTTAAAAGTACTTTAGGATATTACAGTAACCATTATGTAACTGCATTTCTATCCAACCATTATTGGGCATTTGGTGGGCATTTAGTTTATTTTCAACTTTTAGCTTTTGTGGTGAATTTGTCTATGATCACATTTGTCTGTCTTCTTAGATCACATGCATGTATGTTTCAGTAGTGAAGGTATGCAGAGTAGAAGAGAATTTCTGGGTGCTGTGGTTTAAGCATGGATATCTTAAGGCTCACGCTTCAATGCTCAGGCCCCAGCTAGTGGCCCTCTTTTTGAGGGAAGAGTAGAAACATCAGGGTGTGAGGCCTGTTTGGAGGAAGTAGGTCACTGAGCCTCTGGGTGTTTTGTCCTTGACTCCTTCTGCTCTTCCTTCTGCTTCATGCCCCTTATGAGGTAAAGAAGCCCATCTGCCCCTTGCTCTAGGCATCACAATGTTCTGCCCAACCACATCTGCCAAATGACCATGAAGTGAATCTATTGACTCCATGAGCTAAAATAAATATTTCTTATTTCATGTTTTTTTCTATAAAATATTTTTGTCAGTGTGATGAGAAAAGTAACCAACTCTCAGCCCTAGCACATGAAGCTAAATTTTATTCAATATTCAATAAACACTAATGGGCATGCTTTCCAGTAGTTCATGAGAGTTCTTGTTCCCCACTTTGAAGTTCTTGTCAGGCATATTACCATGTTCCTACTTAGGATATTATAGTACCCCATTCATTGTGGCCTTAATTTGTATTTCCATGTTAATAAACTTAGACACATTCCTTGTTTTTAATAGCTCTTTGAATTTTTCTCTTGGATATAGCTACTCAAGTATCTAATCTACATGTGGTATGGTTTCACCTTTTCCATTTTGATTTGTAGGAGTTTCAAAAACAAGCACCAAAATAAAAAGCAAAAATCACACATATACCCACCCCCCAGATATATACATGCATGCAAGCCTGAACCAAACCAATTATTGGAGGTAGATACTTTTTGCCCCATGAACAAAATTCTTAATTTTAATGTGGTCAGATTTATAAAATTTCCTCTGAAAATAATGTTTCTTCTTTAGTATGCCTTCTTTGTCCTAGCATATTCAATGTCTATGTTACATCCTTGGAGTTTGTACTTCTCTTTCCTTGGCCGTAATAAAATATTGGACAAAGCAACCTCGACAATCCTGCTTGTCTGCTTATCTCTATCCCTTCTCTGAGAGCCACCTGTTGTCACAGGATCTTCTTCCACAACAGCACAGTGTAGAAGTTTGAGGGAGGGGACAGGAAAGTTTCAAGCCGTGTGGACAGAGTTAGTGACTAATGCCCAACCTTCCTGTCTTCCAACAGGATGCTTCCGAGACATGGCCCCAGTGAGAATTATTTCTGTCCTTGCCTGGCTCACCTGCCTCCTTATTTCCCCCTTTGTGTTCTACGGGATTGTCTTCTACATACTCTGCCTGTCCAAAGGATTTTTTTCTGGAGAAACTCGTGTACTTCTATTTTAACTGTCTTTATATCCTGGGATTCATAATTATATTCACTCTCTAGCAGATTCACTGAATTCCCTACCCCTCCTGCTCTTAGTTCTAGGACGTACACTCCTTGGCAAACTTTAACTGTTGTTAAACATGACTTTAACTGTTGTTAAACATGACTTTAACTGTTGTTAAACATGACTTTTAGCCTATTGTTTATCCTCACTGAGTTATCACAAATCTGAGAGAATCTACTTATGTGTTTATTTGTGAGTTTCAATTAATAGAACTTCAATATCATGTCATCAGGAATTTGGCCTATGTTCTCTGCTTCTGAACCCAAAGTGCCCAGAATACTGGTAATGGTAAGGGATTATCAGTTTGATGATTTTACGTTATATATTTACATCTGACCACAAAAATACTATTGTTCTTCAAGTAGCTCAATTTTAAGTCAATTTCTTTTAAATCTTGGGAAACTCCTAATTGACTCAGTACTTGATACTGATAAAATTTCTTGTTGACAAGGAGCCCAGAAAGTACGGTGCATCTGAAATGTTACATTATTTTTCTCTTGAGAACAGCTAGAATATAGTTTTTATTATGTAATCCATTTGGAGCAACAATTTTTAATTAAAAATGTGTATATGTATATTTTTGTTTTATGTGTATGAGTATAATGCCTGCATATAAGTGTTGGTAGCTGTGTTGTGCAATGCCCACAGGGGTCAGAAGAGGGCATCAGATCCCTCTGAACTGGAGTTACAGATGACCGTTAGCTGCCTTGTGGGAAGTGAACCCAGGTTCTCTATAAAGCAGCCACTGCCTCTTAACCACTGAACCATCTCTCCAGCCTCACGATTTTAATTTTAAAAAGTTTTCTTCTATTTTTATTTTTTATGCGTCTCTTGCCTGCATGTAAGTGCACCATACATGTGCAATGTCTCTGGAGGCCAGAAGTGGGCATTAAATCTTCTAAAACAAGTTATATACAGTTGTTAGCTGCCATGTCAGTGCTTGGAACCAAACCTGAGACCATTAGGAGAGCAGTCAGTGCTCTTAACTGCTGAATGGTCTCTCTGCTCCCTGGAGTGAGAATTTTAGGAGATCAAAGGTGTCACAAATGTTATCAGCAGACTCTAGGGGACCTCCCCTACACATTTGCAAACTCTCAGGAGATGTGAGACAATTGAGGGCAGTCCTAGAACTCAGACTAATTCTCTACTAGAAAATCAAGGCTTTGTAACACTAAAGCATTAGGATTCCCAGTTATTTCACCAGTAAGTATTGTTTATTTTTTATAATTATGCTAACTCAGCATCTTCAAAGCACTGCGTGTGCCTTTTCAAAGAATCTCAATATTGAACTGATAAAGATGAGGGGAAGGCAGTGAAAGGTTAAATGATTTTTCTCAAAGTGACACAGTTTACAATGTAGCCGACAATATCTCTTTGATTTTTTATTGTAATTCCATAATACTTTATAGTTAAATAAATCACACACACTCTCTTACTGTAAGAAATACATCAGGTAGCAAGTTACAGCAATAAGAAGCTTATTTTGGTTTATAATTTTAGAGGTTCCGGTTAATGACTAAGTGGCCACTTGTTTCTTTTTTACCTGTGGTAAAGTAGTTCTTCATGGCGGGACCACATAACAGAGCAAACTTGCTTAGTGCACGGCCAGGAGGAAAAGAGAAAGATGGAAAGAGAGAGTCGGTGTGCACAGTCCCCTCTGAGGGTCTTCCTGAGGATGCCTCTTCCCTGTGTTTCTATCACGTCACAATCACAGTGAGCTTGGAGTCAAGACTTTAATACATGGGCCTTTGGGGAACATGCACAATCCAATTCTTCAGTAGTGAGGGTTTGTTTGCTGGACGATTAAATGGAAGGAGACATTAAGAGATTTAACTTGGGACTAGACAGTACAAGATGGTCACAGATTCTTTGTTATTCCTCCCATTAGGAATAACAAAGTGTTTTCTTACCACCTTCATTTTAGCTAGCATTAATAACTTATTGTATCAGGAGAATACAGTGCTTAAGTAAGCAAGGCAAAACTGTAGGAAGGTTTGCAGTTTCTGCTCACTCTGGGACATGCGGTTTCAGAGCACTGAGTCACTATCTAAGGTATCACAGTCCTGTGGGAAGACTGTGAGGAGAAAGGCCGAGGCTGAACAGAAGGAGAGGTAGCTTCTGAGTCTAACTCTTGCCATCTGCACCAAAGTATTACTTCAGCTCTTCCAAATCTATTCTGCTGTTTGTTCATGCCATGTGATACAAAAGAGTCAGGAGAAGAGCTTTCCTGGGACATCTAGCACACAAACTCATGAAATAAAATTAGGTAAAACAAAACACTATTACTACAGATACTAAGTTTGAAGGGACTTTGTTAGAGCTAGTTACTATAAGAAGCATTGAAGAAAGGGTCGTCAAGGTAAGTATTACAACCCCGGGTAATCTTCCATCAATGTTTATTTAAATTTCCTCTTTGTGTCTATTCTCAAAGTATGATTTAAGTATAGATATTGTAAAAAAAAAAAAAACTCTGGGTTTTGTTAAACTACTCACCAGCCAGTGCACCATACTTACAGAGACAATACCTCTAAGGGTGGAGAGATAAACTGTACCCTGTGTCTTCTTTGGTCATCATTGCATGGGTTTCATCTAGATCTCACATGGTCTGCATCTTATTCTCTTGGTCATCGATGATCCTCACCCCTCCATTCAAGAGTATTTGCAATCCTTTACTCAGTTTTAAATGCTATGCTTTTGGATTATACCATACAAAGACTTCTCCAATAACCTGTCTTTCATTGTCCAGCTCTCCTCGTACTATGTCCATCATACTATGTTCATTACATTTGATGTGACCTCATAATCCACATGCTTCCCTTGTGATGTTTATTTTGCCTCTTGATATGGTAAATAAAGGCATGTTTTGATTCATGTACCAAAATCACAAATTTAGAGTCAGACAGAACAAGGGTTAAGTTCTGAGTTCATTACTTAGCAACTCTGGTACCTTAGGCAATAACTTTAACTCTCTAAGTATCATACCCTCAAACATTAACTCAGAGGCACTAGGTCTTCAATATTTTCTTCTCGATAAAATTCCTTTAGAGAGTATAACTTAAAAAAGGATTGGTGTGTTTTAATTATCTCTCAGTAAACATCACAATGTATGTAAATGTTAATTTTTTATCAATATACTTGTGTATTAGCAATCAAGAGGTTAATAGAAAGAATTCTTTATAGATTTGGTGAATTAAATGAAAAAACACAGTACACAAGCTCTCTTTACTTCAGTAGCGAACATTGTTGAATTTCTTTTCATCTTTAGCACAATGAAAGCTTGAAGCAGGTGGCTGTTTTCAAGGATGATAGGATCTTAAGTCTCTAGTTGTTCAGAGTTTTACTCAATAAATATGGATGCTTTTTAAACAATAGAAAGCAAAGTCCTATTATCTATAGATTTATAAATTATGAGTAAATCATAAAAATATTTAATATAGCTTAGAGAACACAATTTTTGATGTTTTGTTGATAGCACACACCTGTCCAGAAGACTATTAGGAGAAAAATAAAGAATTCTGACATTGTTGAAATGGAAGATCCAAAGAAATTCCAGGGTTTTGTTGGTTTACCTTCTGTTCTTTCATAAATTTGCTATTAATCATTAGAAATAGAAGTGTCTGTATATAACCATAGCTGTTTCACTTTGGAAGTGATACTGTCCCATCAAATTTGGTTCTGTAAGAACCTCTTGCTTTCATAACGAGAAAGTGAGTGAGTGAAGAAAAAATATCACCAACTTGGATGTGGGCCAAAATTAGTGGGAATTAAATTCCTGCTCTTTTCCTCTTTGTTATAGGCAGAGAATGGTCTTGGTAAAATAATGAATGCTTTGCACAGTTTAAAGTGAATTTAATTTGCCTAAAAGCATAAGCTGTTTCTAAAATATAGTGGGATGAGGTGGGAGACAAAGAGTTTTGGGGATAGCTTGGAGAGAGAAAAATGTGAATTATTTAAATCTAAATTGTGTATGCATAGTTTAATGGGTCTTTGCAAGCAAAGCTTAAGTTTCTCTGCTATGCTTTAGCGATTTTCGAGAGTGAATTGAATCTATCCTAAAAGCAGATTTAACCCACCATAATGAGGATATAATCTAATCTCCTGCAAGGACTATATTAGGAAAATAAAGGTAGTATTATTCCACATGGTTTGAAAGTGAATGGAAATTCTAGCCTCAGTTCCATCAAGATTGGCTTAACCCCCAAAGTAAATTACTCTTATTTGGTTATTGATGTCACATGCTAATACGTTTTGAAGCAAAAACAGACAAGCGAGTTTTGCTTTGTAGTTAAGCAGATCTGGTCTCAACTGGATTCTATGATCATCGAGAGGTTCCTTAATTCCTCAGCTTCAGCTTCAGCTTCTCCATGCACACATAGGTGATCATGTATGGATCACACAGTTATAACAGTGCTGTAAACTTCCTAATTTATGATCTGTTACAGGGAGAGGACATTAAAATAATAATGAACATTTTTATCATACTTTCCACTGTTGACATCTGAATCTTAGGTTCTGATAAAAAGTAAAAGATGTGTTGCTATAAGCAAAAATGACATCAGCCTAATAAGTACCATGCTGTAGGATGAAGATAAACAATAAGTGTTTTGCTCATTTCTACCTAGAAACTCACTCAGAGTTCTGAGTTGCCTTCATTGAGGTTATGACTGCTTTCTAGTCTCCAAAGTAGAGAACGCAAATTGAACTCTTCTTAGATCTCAGACATTTGAAATATTGTTTTGGAGAAAACAACAACAAAAATCATTCAGGGGCAGGTTAAGAGGCAAGCAAAAACTATTAGACCCCCCAAATTTCTGAAGTTTGTGCTCTTTATTTGGAAGCTGTACAAGAAATTATAGACTTGCCTCTTCTAGTCTGTTAGCCCCCTGAAGATAATTGATGCCAAATTACATAGCGTAAAGATAGACAGGAGATTGGTGGCGCACACCTTTAATCCTAGCACTTGGGAGGCGGAGGCAGGCGGATCTTTGTGAGTTCAAGGCCAGCCTGGTCTACAGAGTGAGTTCCAGGACAGCTGGGGCTTCGTGCTACAGGGAGACCCCTTGTCTCCAAAAGATTCCAACAAAACCAAAAAAAAAAAAAAAAAAAAAAAAAAAAAAAAAAAAAAAAAAAAAAAAAAAAAAAAAAAAAAAAAAAAAAAAAAAAAAAAAAAAAAAAAAAAAAAAAAAAGATAGACAGGAGATTCCTAAGAAATGCTCCCCACTGGCGCTTTATAACATGTTATTCTCCATGCCAATTTTGAGAACTGCAGAATTGAATGAAGTTCAACTGGGTCATAAATAAGGTAACATGATATAATTCACTCTCCACTATTTAAAGGTTGCTCTTTGATTTGCATTCCTATAGTGTCAAGGTCAGTGAGGAGTGCCTAAGAACAGACTGGAGAGCAGTGTGGGAGGGAGGGATCCTGATTCCTTGAAAATAAAATAATTCCCTGTATTCTGCTGTGATCTCATATGTGTGTCAAAAAAATAAAGGGCAGGAGGCCGTTTCATTGGACAAGAGAACAAACACTGCTTATTAACTGTTACTTTGTGGCAGTGCAATATTGCTTCCTTCTTTTCATTTTTATTTGACCACAGTATATTCAATTTTACCGGAAGAAAATTTTAATCATACCAAAGTTGGGTTTCTCACCCCTTTTCCACCTTCCACTTTTTAATGTTATGGTTGACTGACAAAACGAATAAATAAATTCCTAAGGGGCCAAATGCAGAGCTGTTTGATGATACAGAGGGAATCCAGATGTTCCCCTGCCCCCACATCCTAGAAAGGGTTTCATGGAATTTGTTGCAGGCCAGATTACATCTTACAGCTCCTAAAAGACGGTTTCCTCTTGCATTTTTATAGGTAATATTAAATTAAATTTCTACCTTTTGTTTCAAATTGTGAGTGGAAAGCCTGTCTGTGTTGGCTTCTCACCTCTTACTGACTAGATTTTGTGTATTGTCTGAAGTGTATGATCTCCATATGATGTTATTAAAGGAAGACTTATCTAAGGCTGCTTAGGAGCCCTCTGTTGCTGTGATAAACACCATAACCAAAAGCAACTTAGGGGAGGACAGGGTTCACTTCCGCTTTCAGGCCGCAGTCTATCACTGAGGATGGTTAGAGCAGGAACAAGCAGAAACCGTGGAGCTTGTTGCTTTTTGCTGGCTCCCTCTCAGGCTCCTGATCAGCTCCTGATCAGCTCCTGATCTTATACCGCCCAGGACCACCTGCCTGAGGATGGTTCCATCAATCACCAGTCAGGATAACCACAGACAGGACCACAGGCTGGTCTGATCTGGGAAGTTCTCAGCTGAGGCTCCTTCTTCCCAGGTGTGTTTAGGCTGTGTCAGGCTGATAACAAAAACTAACCAGGACAAAGGCCAGTCCCTGTTTTTGAAGTTGAAACAGCTGTGACTCTGGCTAACTTCAAGGATCCATTGCTCTGTTCTCCTGCCCTGCAGAGGGAGGGAGACATGGGGCCGGCCATGGGCATAGAACAATAGATAACAGGATAGAGTGTCATCTGATAGAATTTGAGTTAACTTTCAGAAAATTCTGACTTCTGGTTAATTTTTGAAGAAAATTTTCTTACATTTTCAATAGGCCAATTTATCCTAGCATATTTTCAACTTTGAACCATATATATATATATATATATATATATATATATATATAAATGGTAAAGCCCTTACACACAATAATTCACTAGAAGCTTGTACTTTTTTCTCATGTGACTCCACTCTATTTGTAAGTAACTAAATAAATGGCAGATTTTACCCCAAATCTGTAGCTTAAAAAGGGCTGGAGAGATGGCTCTGCAGTTAAGAGCACTGGCTGTTCTTGCAGAGGACTGGAGTTTGGTTCTCAGGACCCACATGACTGCTAACGACCATCCCTAACTCCAGTTCCAGGGGATCTGATGCCCTCTTCTGGCCTCTATGGGTATTGCATGCACAGATGAGCTGTCTTTCCCCCATGCAGGCAAAACACTCATACAGACAAAAGTTTTAAAAATAAAAAAATATTTTTAAAAGGATATTACAAATTAAATTCTCATGATAGGCCTTTGTGGATAAGCACTTAGAAGTTTAAAACCAATAAATACAAACAATAATAAATAAGGTCTTAGTTCCAGAAAATAAAGAAAATGGGATGGAAAAGGAATCCCAGGGCAGAATAGTCCTATGGAGAAGAAGAAGCTGAGCAGGAAAGTCAATAAAGAATATTGGTTTAAAACTGGTTCAAGAGACAAGCCACTCTAAAACCTACTTTTATGGATGAATGAAATTCTGAAACTTGAGATGGAGCTTCATAAGCTGTAGGGGCATTGGCTAGCTAAAAAAAGCTCAACGGAGACTCTGGCTTTTAAAATACAAATCCACATTCAAAAATTCAAGTGAATAATGTTAGCAGTTTTTAAAGTAAAAATAGTTTAAGAGATAGAAATCTTTTAGAAACCATTTTTTCTCAGTAAGATCGGGTTAAGCTCTCTGTGTTTGCCTGACTGTGGAAGCTTGACATGCACAGTACTCTATCTGCAGACAAAAAGGAAGACAAAAATTAAAAGAATGTATAAACTATCCAAGGTAAAACACAATCTCTGTCCAACTTTTCTGAAAATACAGGTTATGTTTAAAAAATAAAAGGCTTTAGTTATTAAATTCTGGCCCGGCCGAGGGAGCGAACTCAAGCAGACAGCTGAATTTATGAGACCGTCAGTGTTGTTCTACCCAGAACGGAATTTCCTTCCCATATCTATTCTCGCCCTCTGAGATGTGGGATTAAGATCCTATTCTCACATTCTAGGATGAAGGATTAATAGTTCTCCACTGTTATTCTTCATATTTTATAGCTCTATTACAATACTCCATTGAGAATATCCCATTACTTGTAAAACTATGGGAGAAATTACATCAAAGAATTAACAAAGAAAAAGATGTAAGAAAAGAAAACTCTGCAAACCGCACAATATATTTCAAAAAGTCTGTTTCAAATACTGTATCTAATTAGAAATTACACAAGGAGGAGACTGAGTACAGAGTGATTTTTTTTTTTACTAGACCTGTCAATCACAGGGAATATCCTGCTCACAGTCTTGGTAGTAATACAATCAGCTGCATTCTGGCACATCAACCCCTTTACAGATGAACACTACTCACTGGATCGGGATGGGTCCCTTACCCAAATGCTTCCAAGCTGTAGACAGAACAGAGCTTAATATTTTGTTAAGTATGAAAAGTCCCATCCAATAAGGATAGCAGTTGTTTTCAAGGCTAATCAGACTCTGCCTTTTATGAACTTGACCTGAAACATGAGGAGAATAAAGTAGACAGTAAGAAGAATCAGTAGATTGGTGGGGAGGGAAACAAGTAGGTGGAATGAGAATGCCAGTAAGGTGACCAGAGCTGCCAGGGTCTAGGGAATCTTTCATGTCCTATGTCAACGAGGTGAGGCTGAGCTTCCTGCCACAACTGTCTCTCTTAAGCTTAAACACATATTTTCACAGTAAACCTCCATTCCAAGAACCAGCTGAAGGAAGGAGGGATCTTTTCAGCCCAAATAGTTTGACTCTAGCAGAGGTGAGTCATCTGCCACCAAATCAACCTTTGCTAATCATCATGGTTATGTAGAACACCACATTGTGTGTTGGGGGTGCTTATTAGATATGTGCTCTCACTACAAAATGAGAAATAATAAATAACACAAGTTAATTCAGTGACAAGTACATGATAATCACTGAAAGTACAATCTGGGAAGATGATATTAGTACATTACTGATTGGGCCTCTCTCAGGTACCAAGTTCAAAACTCAGCTGAAGTTTCCATGTATTGTTAGCTGAATAAATTTGGACAAGTTCCTAAACAAGAATTTCTTAAAATGTGGTTTCCAGCTAGCAAAAACGGCCTTAAAATTTGCATGCCTTGATCTTAAACTGTTGAGTCAGAAGCCCTGGAGACTGTAACAAATATTTTCTTTTTGAAGCAGGGTGTCCTTGTAGCCCCAGCTATCCAGGAATTCTCTATGTATACCAGGCTGGCCATGATGTCACAGAGATCCACCTGTCTTTGCCTCCCCAGGGCTGGGATTAAAGACATGGACCACAACGCCTGACTAGGACAGTAATTTTTACTTTAACAAGCCCTCCAGGGTACACCAATTATACATTCCACTGAGAATCATAGCTTAATTTAAGTCTTAAGATTGCTGTTAAGTGAAGTTTGTAATCCTATCAGTTCTAGGTATATAATAACAGGGTCCAGCAATTATAGTTCATTTATTATTATCATTTTTAAACATTGGAAGCAGAGGAGAAAGTTGGTCTTGAACTGAGAGTAGGAAGTAAAGAAGACTAAGTTAATATAGAAGGCAAGAGGTCATTTTTGGAAGTGATGATACAGGTAGTGTTTCCAAGGGTAGGTGACTAGAAGTCTCATCAGAAATTGGAACCAAGAGACTTTCCAGGGAAAGTCTAGAAATACATCTGGGTTCCAATCTCAGTATCACTACTTTGTGATCTTGGATGCTTTACTTAAGTAGGATAATTTAGCTAAGAACTAGTTTAATTCTCTTTGAGAATTATTGGAAGATTAAATGAGATAATGTAAGTCATGCTTATAATAGTCTGAAAATTTTACTAAATTATTACTAAAATTTTACTAAAGCTACTACTATTATTATCACTAGTGGTGCCTATTCACTGCTAATTTCTTTGTTACTTTTAGCCCCTATTCTGTGTTCATTTTTGTCTTTAATTAATTAGGTCCTCCTCTTCCTTTGGGTCCTCGCCTAAAAGTTGTCTTCACATTGTTCCTGCCAAGATCGAATGAGGAAAATTATATCCTTCCTGTAACATCTCTCTCTTGGGACCCTTAGGGTTTTGTTCTTGCTTGCTTTAAAGTCCATGCCCCTAACCAAAGACAGTTGTGGTATTTACTCTTCAAACATTGCATGGCATGTTGTTTTGAAATAAGGAATATTTGTGTAATAGTTGAACAGACAATCATTGACACAAATGTCACAGAAGTTGTAACAACTAAATCAACATTCAAGCAAGTGTTCAGTTTGCATCAATACACAGTCATTCTCCGGAAACAAACCTCAGCTGCACCTGTGTCCAATAGCAGAGGATGAAAGAGCCCATCTGGGAGAAAGAATAATGCCTTTTTCTTTCCTTTGTGATTCATTGATAGGGACAAAGCAGACAATCATCCACATTCACACTTATTAATATGACAATGTACATTTTAAACTTTGTGGATAGCTTTCTGCCTCTCTCTGTTTGGTAATTTCCTCAAATATATTCATGAATTTCTCTGGACAGATTTTTTTAAGATCAATTTATTTTTACATATATGTTTTGCCTGCACGAATAGACGTGTACCAAATGCACAGTTGGATCCTTTGGAACTGGAATTGGTTGTTAGCTGCCATGTGAGTACTAAGCATCAAACCTGGGTCCTTGGCAAGAGCAGCACATCATCTCTACCACTGAGCCATTTCTCCTGCTCCAAGATGTAATCTTTTAGCAAGTAGCAATGGTTTAATTTTTAAAATTCCTATTGAAATTTCCAAAATTGCAAATCAAAATATCTCCAGATTTTTAAAAGAATACACATTGAGAGGAGATATAACCTACTGAGGTTGAGATTATGCCTCTTACTCTTGTAATTCCTTTGCAAAATTTTGTAGCATTGATGTAATAAATAAGATTGCTAGTATATTAATACATATCTTTTTATCCATATTTAATATAAAACCACATGTTTAATTTAGTAAAAATAAGTATATATTATTCTGAAGAACAGAATCAAATCATGTATGTACCTTTTCGAAAGATTATGGAGAAATATTTTGCTCTATTCTGAGAGAGTTATTTATTGAGAGGTAACCCATGGTACATAAATGGAAATGTAGCTTAAAGGGACTCAGTATCTTCCACAGGGCAGACATAGTTAAGGAGTCACGTGCAACTGGCCCAGCATGGTTCTTGGGGTATATCAGTCAGCTCTCACTGGTTCCAAGTTCTGGGCAACACAGAAAGAAGCATGGCTGGAACTTGAAAATGGCTATCCCCTTGTGGCGCACTGGGGAGCTGGGGATGTCGCTGAAACATTTTCTGTGCTAATATGGCTGTGGTCAACTTCATGATGACAGGTGAACAGCTGTCCGGGTGTCACAGTGGTAGCTGGCACATCTCTCTGCCTCGGTATCTTGATGTGAACTTCGCTCTAATCCTTAAGTGAAGACTGGCAAAATCTTGGGCCATGTGTTCTCATACCTTCAGGATCCTCACGGTAACCAAGGAAGGCAGGCTAAGTACAGTTCTACAGACAGCAGTGCGTCCCTGCCTTCTTCCTTTACAATGCCCCATCGTTTGCAGAAGTAAGCTGAGTAATGGCAAACTTTCATTTTCTTTCTTTTCTTTTTTTTCAGAAATACTAAAAATTTTAAGGTAAAATCATGTCTTGTGAAAGAAATATTTCTTAAAATAAGAGACGATTTTAGCTTTACAGAAGAGCTGGACAAGGAGTTCAGAGTATTTTTTCTCTCCTTGATTCAGCCTATCAGCTTCCTAGGGCCGCATACCAATGTCCCACAAACCAAACGATTGAGAACATCCTGAAATTGTTCTCTCATAGTATTGGAGGCCAGATGTCTGAAAATAAAGAGTTGGCAGGGTTGGCTCCCTCTTTAATCTCTGAGGGAGAATCTGGCCTGCCCCTGCCCTAGCTTCTGCAGCTATCCACAGACCTTGGAATTCCTGGGTGTGTAGACACATCCTTCTGAATCTGGCCTTTCTCTTCACACAGTCTTCCTTCTTTCCTCTTTTTCTTCTATATCAGCATCTCAGCTCTTCCTTTCCTTTATCTCACAAAGACACCAGTCTTTGGTTAAAATGTTCACCTTTAGTCCAGAATTATTTCATTTTCTACAACCTTAGTGTAAAGACCCAATTTGCAAAATGGTCACATTTGTGAGTACCAAAAGTTATGACTTGATCAACATTTTAGGGGGAGACCATTCAAACTATTGCACTGATATTGCTCTAATTTTAATATCTTAAAATTAGCATTGGTATAATACTATAAATCATAGACTTATTTCACTATGATGAATTTTCCCATTGTGTGAGAAAGCATTAACATGATATATCCGAGTTGTTCAAATCTTCAAGGTTTCTATGGCAGACCTAATTTAAGGACTTAGGTCCTGACTAGCTTCTGGAAGATAATTTCTGAAGTCTTGGAGTACTCTGGTAAGGGTGTTTGGTTGCTTGAACCATGCTGTATCAATTAGCCCAGATAAATGATTATCTGCTCACTGAGCAACTGTGTGGTTTCTTGTGAATTCTTGGTTACTATGTCTCCTCTGGACCCCTTCGCAGCAATCTGACTTCTGGAAGATGCTAGGGAACATCCAGCTACAGTCAGTAGTAAGGTCTTGCATGCTTAAGGACTGTACCCACCCAAACCCACACGTCAAGGCTCAGGCGAGTTCTCTGGCTGTCATAAGTTGTTCTTAAGAAGTGTGAAGCGTGGGGGGTGACTCTCATTGGACTGAGTGCCTGGAGCCTCCTATGGGGTCCCTCCTGGCCTTTGCCTCCTTGACTTCTCTCCTCCACTTGATCTGCTTCCTTGCACAGTAGTAAACTGTAGCATTTGCTCTGAGTCCTGTGAGCCCTTCCAGTGGGCCTTTGAGCCCATTCCTACTTGGAATCTTGAACACTCCTAGGTTCCCTACCATTTTCTTTTTCTGTTCCAGCTTTTAATCCACAATGCTCCATCACATTTGTTAAGACTTCTAATCTGTGATTTTCTAGAACTTCTTTATGATTTTTAAAGAATGCTTCCTATTTATTTTGAGTAATGCCTCACAATTTGGGTCTTCTGATATATTCTCATGATTAGATTAAGGTTACTTATGTAGGGTCAAGAACAAAGTGATGAAGTACTCTCGTTAGCTACATGCCCTAGCAGGTACACTTACTGATTGATGCCTTCTTACTGGAGACATTCACCTTGATTTCTATGTTTAAGGTGGTGTTTTCTAATTTTTTTAATTGCTCTTTTGTCCTGTCATTTTGCTCTTTGTAACTAATAAATATATTCAGGGAGGGGAGATGTTTTGAGACAGTTTTGTATGACATAAAATATTCTGGTTTCAAATATAGGCAACATTTGAAGGACATTCATAAGATAAGACCCCCCCCCCCAGGAGGTTATGCAGGGCCATACCTTTTGGACAAAAGCAGGAGAGAGAGCTGGTTGTCTTCCTGCCTGGCAGGAGAAAGATGTAAAATTGTCAAGTAGATTTGATATGGCTGCTGAGGAGATGTAGGAAACAGGCGGTTGGGATGCCAGGTGGTCAGCACGGAGTCACTAGGCCCTCTCCAGAAGTCCTTAGACAAAGGTCCCGGTCCTTTCAGTGCTACTTGTATATTTATTGTTATGTAAGATTTGGCCTCGGAACAGCTGTGACCCAAGCTCTCCTGAGGAGAGTTGGCAACACTGCTACACTTTTCAAAAGGAGCCATTTACTCATGGAAGTTAAAAATACCTTTGCTCTGTGGTTCCTCCTCAGGGAAAGCCCTTTCATGTGATGCAGCAGGAAACTAGCTGCTTGCCCCCAACACCAGTGTAAAGCGCTGAGGTGTTCATGGAGTCTACAAGACACCAAGAGAGGGAAAAAGAAGAATGTGAGATGATTTTCCAGCTCGGTATAAACTTAGAAGAAAGTTAAGGGTTGAGTGAACAACACTAGGTTTTGATTTTCTTTTCTTTTTTTTTTCTTTTTTTTTTAATTTTCATTTTTTTATTGATGCTTTGTGTATTTCATACATCATTTTCCAATTCGGTTCAGGCATTATTTCCCTTTCCGCTTCTCCCCACCCCACCCCATCCCATCCGCAGATTCATGCATTCTGCCATACCTATCCTGCAATCTTTCTCTCCGCATGTAAGGGCTGCGATTGAGGATGAATGGGTGGAAACAAGAAATATAGTCTGGACACTCATTCTGATCAACTTGACTGAACATACAAAGCCCCCCCCCCTTTGTGGATGGTGGGACCCATGGCTGTTGGGTTTGGGCACAACTGCTTGCAAATTGGTTTTACATGAAGGATGCTTGTACTCAAAATAATCCACTTTATTGTTTTTTTTTTAACATAAAGCATTGGGTATTCTCCTTATTCCATTAAAGAAAAAAAAAACATTAAAATAACAAAAAATAAAAACCCTGTTAATATGAGAAATAGAGAGTTATCTTGGTGGCCAAGAGCACTTGCTGAAGAGTCATGAGGGCCAATCATCAGATCCCATGCCAGCCTCCCACAAACCCCAGTAACTACAGATCCAAGGGATCTGAAGTCTTTTTTGGCATGTGTAGCCACACACCCCCACGATTTTTGCATTACACACCATAAACACATTAGCAGACACAAAAAAATCATTGAAAAAACTAGTTGGTGAATTTAAGTCATAAAAATACATTTTGAGGAGGCTCCAGGCCAGCGTGGGGCAATGAGGGAGACCCTGTCCAAATAAAGACCCAAAAAACAAAAAAAAGACAAAAAAAAAAAAAAAAAAAAAATAAAAAAAACTCCAAAACAACAAAAAAACTCCCCCAAAACAAAATGGAAAACAAAAACAAAAAAAAACAGAGAAAGACGCGGAAAAGTAAATATGGCCAGAATGCATGATCTGGATGGGTAGGGGTGGCATGGTACTGGGGGGAAAGGAAGGGAATATATGCCTGAAAACTGAATTGGAAAATGATGTATGAAATACACAAAACATCAATTAAAAAAAAAAAACATTCTGATGAATCATTCCAAAGGCAAGGGTTAGGGTTCACCATGAGTATTTCAGTTTTCTTCTTTTTGCTTATACTTTAAAAGTCAGGATTAGGGCCGGGCGTGTGGTGCACGCTTTAAATCCTAGCACTTGGGAGGCATAGAGACAGCGCGATCTCTGTGAGTTCGAAGGCCAGCCTGTCTACAAAGAGAGTTCTAGGGCAGCCAGAGCATACAGGGAGACCCATGTCTCGAAAAGACCAAAAAAAAAAAAAAAAAAAAAAAAAAGTCAGGATTTTAAACAGCAATAAATGACAAATCATTTTTTTTTTTTTCTCTCAAGCACCTTTTGTAAAATTTCCTGGTTTAGAGCCGGGGCTTGGTGGTGCACGCCTTTAATCTCAGCACTTGGGAGGCAGAGGCAGGCAGATCTTTGTGAGTTCAAGGCCAGCCTGGTCTACAGAATGAGTTCCAGGACAGCTGGGGCTACAGGGAGACCCTGTCTCGAACAAAGACCAAAAAAATTTTCCTGGTTTGTAATTAGCAGAGACCTCAGTGTTTCCAGAAGAAAATCTAAAGGGCAAGTGAGAAACACGAACTCCTCACCCATGCTCTCCTTTTAGGCTGCATGAAAAAGAACATTTCAGAGCCAGAAATTGGAAGCATTTCATCTTGGATTTCAAACTACAGATCACTGATAAGTTATTTATACTTTTATTCTTTTATTTATTGATAAATAATTATGAACTATAGACTTTTAATCTCACTTTGATTTCTTGAGTAGTGTCTTAGGATACATTTACATTTGGGATGTAATTCAACAATGTGATAAATGCTGACCTAAAAGTTGGTCTATCTAATTCCTTCTGTCAGCCTAGCTGATGAGTTAATTCTAATGGTTGCCAAGATGTAAGCATCACTAAACTTGTGGGAGGCATGGGCCTGGCAAGGAAAGAAACCAATGTCTGTGAGCTCCATACATAAATCTTCCTCCCCCCCCTTCTCATCTTTTCTCCCCCTCCCCCTGTTTTACTGTGTACACTTGAACTCTACATCTAGCTGGAATTCAAGCTATATGTTCTCCAAAACTAGCATTTTGATAGATAGATAGATAGATAGATAGATAGATAGATAGATAGATAGATATAGATATAGATAGATGATAGATAGATAGATAGATAGATAGATAAATGACTAAACATGGGATTGAAAATTTGTCTTGTTTTGGTTTAGGTAATAATTCTTTTTTGTAATTTTTTATTGAATTTTTGTGTATTTCAAACAGAACATCTTAATCAATCTTAATCATCATTATACCCCCTCCCCCACTGGCCCCCTCCTGTAATATCTCCCCTCAGAATTCATTCATTTCATCATTTGTGCTAAGGCCTATTGTGTCAAGTTAGTGTCCTCAGCCTAGTTCATCCACTGGGAGTCTAGTCAGCCTACGTAGAGTCCTTCCCTTTAAGCAGGTCAGCTCTTCTTCAATCATGAGCAACCAGCTGCCAACAACTCTTCAACTAAGATTGGGGCCTATGCCCATTTCCACAGTTGTGTACTCGTTTTTTTTTTCTGTTTGAGTTTGCATAGGTCTGAGGTCCATCCAGACACCATTGCAGTGGGAGCTTGTGAGCAAGGTCTTAGGAGCTTGTAGGGCTCTGTTTCCAAGCATGTCTTCACGGGTTTTACAGTCTTTCTGGCCCTTCTTCCACAATGGTCTTTGAGCCCTTGGTGGGTGATGTTTAAATAAGAGTCCTATTTAATGATCCACACTCTGCAGACTCTTACTCTCCAGGTTTTGGCTGTTTGTGACTTGTGTTGCATTATCAAGAATTAGAGATTCATTAGCGTCTTCTATACCCCTTATTCTATGTTCTGTGAGCCTTAGGTGTAGAGGTTGCATCATAGATGTGCCACTTATGGACAATTTACAAACAATGTTTGTGTGTGATCAGTTCTGGTACTCTTCATCTGGTGCAAAAGAAGCTTCTTTTATGAGTGGTGACTGGGATACTTGTCTGTAAATATAAGGACAGATCTTTTGCACATAATAAGAAATTATATTTGTCTGAGGATGTGGTAGGCTTGGGTTTTCTCTAAGATCCATGACCTCTCCAGCCATGTGTGGTTGGCTATGCTTACACAACGACATATAATATCCTGTACCATGTTGGTCACTGATGTGGTTATTTGGCCTAGAAGGTGGTGTTGGACCATAAATTGATGTTCTCCCTTAGCAGCTTATATAGTGCTGTCCAAAGCTATGAGAGCTCCAGAGGAAGTTCCAGCTCTATTGCTGCAAATCCTGTGTCTGAAGGATGTCATGTATTCAGCAATAGGGTCATACCCCCAAGTTCTGGGAGGCAACCAAGGGCTGTGGCAATAGCCTGTGTAGTTTTGGGAGTATCTTGGAGTACACTAGCCAGCACCTCAAAGAAAGGTTCTCCTGCTAAGCACTGTTTGTTGCTATGTAGCCTTCAGCTATACAAATGGACTCATTTTTATAGCTGATGTTGTATGTGTAATTTGTCATTAGATTTTTAGACTAATAGACTCCCTCTGGTTTTTTTCTCCCCATTTAAAGTATCCCCCATCTTTCCCATTTCTCCCTTGATAATATCTGTCTCCTATGGTCTCACCTCTCTTGAGCTCCTTCTTTCCTTTTAACCCCAAAGTCTCTTGTATAACCCTCCTTCCCACCTCTCATTTAAATACCCACATTTTACCCAATTCTCCTTTAGAAACACCTGTCTCCTACTGTTCTCTCTCAGGTTCCTTCTTTCCCTTTATCTCCCTGGTTCCTTTCCATTTTCCTGGTTCCTGCAGTTATATCAGTATATATACTCACATGTGAAGATTTGGTGTTAGGATCCACATATGAAGGAGAACATACATCATTTGTTTTTCTGAGTCTGGCTTACTTCACTTAGTATAATAGTTTCCAGTTACAGCCATTTACCTGCAAATTTCATGATGTCGTCTTTCTTTACCACTGAGTAGAATTCCATTGTGTAAATGTACGACATTTTCATTATCCACTTATCAGTCGGGGGACACTTAGGTTGCTTCTATTTCTTTTTTTTTTTAATTTATTGTTTTAATATTATTATATTTGTACAAGATTGATTTCAATTCCTTTTCTCAGGGTTTAACATTTTGTTTGTTGTCGAGATCTTTGATGTCTCTTGGTTAGTGTTTGTTCCTAGGTATATTTATTGTTTTTGAGGCTATGTGTGAGTGGGGAAGGTCTCCTTGAATTCCTCTTCAGTTGCTTGCTGTTGGTGTAAAGAAAAGGCTATCTATTTTTCTAGGTTATTTTGTATCCTGCCGCACTTTCTGAAGGCTCTTAATCATTCTAGGAGTTTCTGGTGGAGTTTTTAGCATCCTTAAGTAAAACAATCATATCATCAGCAATCAGGGATAGTTTACTTCTCTTTCCATTAGTAGAATCCTTTAACCTTTCTTTTCTTTGTCTTATTGCCCTAGCAAGGGTGGCAAGCACTGTAGTGAAAAGGAGTTACGGTGACAGGGGGAACCTTTTCGAGTTCCTACCTTTAAGGGAATGCCTGTCATTTCCCATTTAGGATGATATGGCTGTGGTTTTCCTGTATATTATGGCTTTGATTACATTGAGAATGATCCTTCCAATCCAATCAATTCCCTCTAGACTTTAAACATGAAGGGATTGCTGGATTTTTGTCAAAGAAGCCTTTTTCTTTTTTTTTTTTTTTTGTCATTGACATATCATTTTTATGATTTTCATCATATGTGTGTTTATAGAATTTATTAATTTATGTATGTTGAACAGCCCCAATCCCTCATCTCTGGTATGAATCCAACTTGATCATTGATGGACTATAGCTTTTTTGATGTGGTCTGGTATGCGATTGCAAGTATTTTGTTTGAGAATTTTTGCCATCTGTGTTCATACTGGAGATGGGTCTATAGCTTTTCTTTCTTGTTGTGTCTTTTCTCTGGTTTATGTATGAGAGTGATGCTGGCTTCATAGAAGAATTTGGGATATTTCCCCTCTGTTTAGTATCCTTCTAAAAAGTTTGATAGCAATGGGTGTAAAACCTCTTTAATGTTTTTATAGAATCTGCTGTGTAAACATCTGGGCCTGGGCTTTGTTTTAGTTTGGTAGGCTTTTATATACATCTTCAATTTCCTCGAAGATTATGGGGTCTGTTTAAGCTTGTCAATGCTATCTTGGTTAGGCTTTGGGAATCCCAAGTTTTCAGATATTCATCCATTTCTCTTAGGTTTTCAAATTTTAGTAGAGTATTTGGTTTGTCGAAGTATTCTTTGTATGATTGTCTGGGTCCTTTCTTTTCTGTTTGATGTTTCCCCTCTTCTTCACACTTTATTATTTATTTGTTTTGTTTTTTCATTTTTTTTGGTTAACTGGGCTAGAGGTCTGTCTATTTTGGCCTTCTCAACATCTTCGTTGGCTCTCCTTACTTCGCTGTGGTGGCATTCCTTTTTCAGTGTTCCACTTTCCTTCTGGAGTTTGTCATTTCTCCCTCTATTCTTTCTGAAGTTTGTGTCATTTCTCTCCCTTTATTCTCCTTCCAGAGTTTGTCATTGTCTCGCTCTAAGTCCTTCTTGAGTTTTTCATTCTCTTTCCTTAATTCTCTGACTTGTTCTTTTAATCTTTAATATCTCTGAATAGGCTTTCAATTTTTTTCTCTCAGACTGTTTATTGGGTCACTCTCAGGGGGAATCCCACTGTAGCAATCTCCTACAGGGTTGGTAGAGCTTGGTATGGAATTATCCTGCATCTTGTCCATATTGTTCCTTCATCATGTCCCTGAGATGTGGGTTTCTTTTTTTTTTTTTTTTTTTGCCTGTATTCCAATGCAAATCACAAATGCCTTTTCACTATGTTGAAGGCTTGCTTTGCTTGCCTCCTTCAGATGCATTTTTTTCCCCTCCTTGTTTATGGAGTGTTGACTTGTGTAGGTTTCAGGCTTTCAATTTTGTTTATATATTGGAAGTCTAATTCACTCTTCCCTTTCTGTTCTGAAGGTTCTCCAAAAAGTCCACTTGGACACTCTCTCAGCAATTCCAGTTCATGGGGGAGTGGAGGGTGGGAATGCCTGACTTAGGCCACACCCTGGTACTCTGTGCTTCAGATGGTCCTGGCAGGTCCCTGATCTAACCACTGCACACTCAAGTCTCACAGTGGCAACAGGCCCACTTTTAATACCAGCTACAAGGGTAACTCCCCCCCCCCTACAGCCACACCAGACAAGGATTTAACAGGCCCACCTTTAATCCCAGCTAGCAGAATGACTCCACCCCACCAGCCTTGCAAGACAAAGATTTAGTTATCCAGCCAACGAATCAATCAACCAACAACCCAAGAGTAGATCTATCCTAAAATCTTCCTGGTTGAAGGGCTGGCTCCTACCTGTGCTTCAGGTGGTCCTGCTAGGTCCCTGATCTAACCATTGTGCACTCTGCTTCTATTTCTTAGCTATGGTGAAAAGAGCAGCAACAAACATGGATCTACAAGTATCTCTGCAATAGGATGGGTCTTTTAGGTATATAACAAGTAGTGGTATAACTGAGTCAAATCATAGGCTCATTTTTAGTTTTTTAAGAGTTCTGTACATTTCTTTCCTTTTTAAAATATTTTTATAAATTTATTTTTATTTTTTTAACAACTCTAGACCCGCCCCCCCATTCCACCACCCCACCAGAGCTCATGCATTCTGCCAAATATGTCTTTCATCTCTTTCTCAGTCTTTCTCAATATTCTCCATGAGGAAGTTGACTGTTTTGAGCAGAAGTTCATCATTTCAGTCAGTTCTTCAATGCAGCCCTTTCTGTTGTTGTTGTTGTTGTTGTTGCTGCTGTTTCCAGTATGCATCACTCCCAACTGCTTTGGACATAAGCTCAGGGGGCCATACGCAAGAAATACTTACAACTAGGTAATTGGCATCAGCATCCACAGAGAAGGGATACCATTCATCGTTTGTTTTTCTGGGACTGTGTTACTTCACTCAGCATGATGTCCTCTAGCTCCAGCAATTTTCCTGCAAAGCTCATGATGTCGTCCTTCTTTACTGCAGCATAGGACTCCACTGTGTAGATGTGCCACGTTTTCTCTATCCACTCATCAGTTGAGGGGCATTTGGGTTGGTTGGTGCTTTCGCATGTGCGTGCTCCGCTTGGCTGATCGGTTTGGTTCGAGTTATGACGTCTGCATAAACATGGCCGTTTCTGGGGCTATTGCGTGGAGGTGCTGCGCGGGGTGAGTCTTGAGGGTACATGCCTCAGAGTGGTATTGTCTGGGTCGGGTGGTTCGTGCGTCGAAGTTCACATTCCAAGCTTTCTCTCATATCTCCCACACTCGCTTCCTTACGCACATAGTGTGTGTCTGCGACATGAAGTTTTGTAACCATTCACCACCATGCCAGTGGGCATGACGTGTCTGCCTGCTGTTGCTTCCGCCACTAACCTCGTCCAGCATGGCTGGTGTCGGATTAATTGGGCTCTGTGTCTTCATTTTGACCCTAGCCGTTAGTGCGCGTGAGTGACTGGTGAAAGGTTCGCATTATCGTCGACAAGTTATTGATGTTGGCTTTCGCTGGTTAACGATTAGGCTTTGAAGTGTTCGTATACCTTCGTTAATGGTGTCGGGTTTCGGTCAGCTGTCCCTCATTCACTTCCATGTTGAATGTCTTCTGTATTCGTCTTATCCTTTCCATCTATTGAGTGGGTCCATTTGTTTTCTTCTGTTGTTCTTCTTTGTTTTTCTGTGAGCTGTGTTTTCTAGCTATGAGGTATTCTGGGCGGTAATCATGTCTATAGGTGTCTTTGTCGACAGATGTATTCCTGGTGAAGAGTTTCTCCCCCTCCCACTGGATGGCTGGGTCTCTTCACTTCCTTGTTTGTTTTGCTTTTTGTGTATTACTCATGAAGCCTGGTTCCGAGTTTGTTTCTGGAGATCCCTCTCTGCGTCCATTAGTCGAGCGCGTTTCTCTGGCATGGCACATCGGCTGTTCTGCTGGTTTACGGAATGGGCTGGTGTTCCGGACGCCTTATTTTGTTGTGGTGGGTATAGCTCTGCGGCCCATTTTTCTCTTTTCTATTCACCTTCCAGTTAGGGGCTGTTTGGTGTGTTTCTCACTGTCTTGAGCATTATTATCATTTCCTTTCTTTGGATTTGATCCCCGGTCCAGGTGTGTATGTTTATGGTTAGGTGTGTTTTTTTTTTATACTATCTTTCTATGGTGGGGTCTATGGTCCTAGGGTCGGCTCTGCCAAGGGCACCATCTTGGCTCCCGAACGATGCGGGTTTGTGGTCTCTCTGGTTCTCCCATTGGGGCGGGGTTGTCTGTTCGGCCTCCGGTTCCGTTATCGAGACGGTTCTTCTTCTGAGAAAATTGTGGTACTCGTTGCTGGGCGAGAAGTTTGGAGGTCTTCGTGGGGTTTTTTGATTCGTCCATCTGGGCCAATCATTGGGTGGGTGGGCTTTGGTTGTGCCAGTACCAGGCTCGGTGTTCTTTTGATGCGCGTGAGGGTAGCCTGGTAGTGGTAGTGTGTGATACTGGATCATAGGTGTTTTCTGGACTGATCCCGCGCGGTGTGTAGCTCTTTTCCACTCTAGCGGCTGCGTTCGTTTTGGCCTATTCTTGCGGTTGTCTTTGTACTTTTTTTTCTCCCTGAGCTGGGCTATCACCGGAGACTGTTTGAGGTCTACTTTCAAGCTGGTGCAAGCACTCTTGGGGATGTTGGTTGATTTGCGAACCTTGTGATCGGAACGATGTCTAGTGACGAGCTGTTATGTTATGTTTTGGGTAAACTGGGACTGGACATTTGTTACAAGTGTTTATATTTCTCTCTCGAGAGTGCGCATGAGGATGGTTGGGACGGTGCTTTCTCACCGGGATCTTCTGTACTGTCCGTCTCAATGTTTCTTTTTTAAAGGTTTTTTTGTTTAAATTTTTTTTTGCTCGTGTGTTGTTTGAGGATCCTTGGTTTTGGTGTTTTGGGGGTTATAGTGTTGCTGGGTCTTGGATGTCGTATTGTGTGTGGTATATGTTTTGTTATGCTCCTTGTCGTTGATGTCGGAGACGGGGTCTGCTCTTTGGTTTGGGTTTGTACATGGGCGTTCCTGGGTCTCTCCGATGTTTCTTGTTGTTGGTTTAAAGAAGGGCCATTGATTTTTTAAGGTAATTTTGTACTTATACTCGCCGGATTCGTTGTCTTCGAGCCTGCGTGCTTAATTGTGGTTCTTGCTTAATTGGAGTTTGTTTCGCGTTTTGTCTTGTTTTTGATCATTTTGTGCAACTGGCTTTCTGGTCATCGGTGGTGTCTTCATGTTTGTGCCTGGCTGGGGGAGGGGGAGATAGGGAGGGTTTGTCATGCAGCCATGCCTGGGTTAGAGTTAGACATTCATATTCATGATGTCACTAGGAGTAGGTGATGGCTTCGGGAGCCGGCTGTTTTATCCAATGTGAGGTACGTATTCGCAGTTGAGACTTGCTCTTCGTCGTTGTCTGCTTTATTTTCGCGGTTCTAGGTTCTATGGTGTTTCTAAGCGACTGGAGTATTCTTTTCGTAAGTATGGACCCGATAGACGTGACTGCAGGGGCGCATGCCGGGTTGCTGTGGGAGTTTCTCGTGGACCTGTTGTAAAGTTGGGATGCTTTCCTGCACTATCGTTCCATCCCGTATCTCTCTTAGGGATGGGTGGATGGGGGATTTTTCCTTGTAGTTATTTTGGTGTTTGTGTCGAATCTTTTCGGGGTTAATGGAGTTTGTTGTCCCGTCTCAATTTTGCTTCTTAATTCTGTGTCTACTGGACTTTCTTAAGCATGAATGGGGATGTCTAGGTAAATTGGTGGTGCATATGGGCGCGTTTTCTTCCGTGGTGGAATTCAAGTTTGAGCATGAGGTTGCCTGTGGTTTTCTTTTGGTCTTGTTGAGGGCCGGATAGTTATTTCGTGGCTTTTTGATGGGGTCCGTCATCTTTGTCTTTTTCTCAATATGTTGCCATACGTCGCGATTATCGCGTGCATCTCTAGTTATCGAATCCAACTGTGTGGTTTCATTGTGGGGTATCTGTTCCTTGATGTGGGTCATTGTTTGTGGTTAGTGCCTAGCTCTGTTTACGGTCCATCCCTGGTCGGCTGTGTTGTCCCCTCTAGCGGCATATGTGTCGTTTCCGACGTTAGTCTGGCCCTTTGTGGGTGTGATCTGGTGCCCTTGCGTTTGGTACTGCAGATGTGGATGCCTTTGTGCTTTGTTCTGGCGTTTTGGTTGGTTGCTTCTTTGCCACCACCTTTCATATAAGGATGGAAGTTGTGGTGGATAATCCACCTTTCCTCCTGATTTGTGATACTCTTCTAAGCAGCTTCTTGGGCTTCGAGCCTTAAGGAATGTTCATCATGGTTAGCGCCGTTCTTTCTGGGATCAATTTGTTGTTATAGACGTAGGTGTGGTCCGGGTCTTGTAAACGCGCGGCTTGGGCCATGGGCCGTCTTTAGTTACAGTGTGGAAGCGTTGTGTTCGTGACCTACATTCTCAATTCTTTTCTCTGATATATTCATGGTGTTCGTGCTGGTTAGCTGCTGATTTTTCTCGGTGGTTCCTTTGGTGCGAGGGCTTTGGGTGGGATGGTTTAACTCATGGCTATTTTCATGATATTTCTTATCCTATTTCTTTTTGCGTTTGTGAGGTTTTTTTCTACTGTGGTGCGCGGCTCTATGGACACTATGTGTGTTGCTTAGCCGACCTATCCTCCCCACTGGATGTTTGGTTGCTATCTTATCTACTTGTCTTTGTTGACGTTTCGCCTTGTGGTCTGACTCATGGATTGTGTATTCGGATTTGGGGTTTTGCTCGGGCTTTCTCTTTCTTTTTGTGGTTTTGAGGCGGGTGGTTTTCGGGAGGGAGTGTGCGGGTTGGGTTCCTATCTTGGGTTTGTTGGATTCTTTGAAAGAATCACCTTTTGGATTCATTGCTTTTGGTTGTGTGGTTAGGTGGAGGTTTTTTCTTGTGTTGGGGTCGTAGTTTTTCATTGTTATTTCTTATCGTGGTCGTTGGATTTTGTGTTGGGGTTGTGATTGTTTCTTAGCTGTCGTATGGGAGTGCCTTGGGGTATTACAGGTGTTGTGTGTGGTTTTGCCTTCTCAGTGCGTGTTGTTTTGAGGTTTGCATGTGGGTTAGGGTGTCTTTCGGGCCCCCCTGTCCCATCACTTGTGCATGCCTCTCTATCTGCGCTTTTTCTAATGTAGGCACCGGGCTGGGACTTCCCTTATCTCACGGTACTGACTAAGCCATAGGGAGAGTTATTCGCCTAGTTGTGTTTGTTCGTACGTTGTCATTGTCGATTCATGTTTTCCACGAATAGCTTTTTGGCATTTATTCATATCTGTCTTTGTCTATCTCTTCTTGGATTCTTCTATTCTATGCATTCAGGTGTGTTGGTTTGCGGTCTTCCAATGATGTCTTGTTATGCGCACGCCTCCGCGGCTCATCATGTTGGTTCATGCTCGTTTGGATAGCTTTTTTTTTTTGGTGTCCACTGTGGCTTCGATATGAAATGCAGGCCCTGGCTCTTCCAGTTTGTCGTCTCATCACTGTATTTGATGCATTGGGTGGTTCTCACTGTCCTGGGTCTGTGTCCCAGTATGTGGTTCAATTTTGGACTAGCTTCGCCATAGAGGCGTCCGATTGCTGAGATAGTATGATGTCTCTGGCTTGTTTAGTCGGTTGGTAGTTGATATGTTTGGTTAGACGGTCTTTGATTTGTGTATGGTCGGCTTGGTGGGTTCTATCGTTCTCACGGGTCTGCAGGAGTTCTGCTCTGGTTGTATCGGTTCTTGTCTCTTAGCCGGAGGGCACTACTTATCCGAGAAGACTTGTTGTCAGTTTCGGGGTTGATAGTCCCTAATGGCTTATTTGGAGGACTTGTGGTTGGTTTAGTGTGTGGAGCTGTGGGTCGTTCGTGTCCGGTTGGAGGAACTTTGGGGGTTTTTATACAGTTTTTGGTGTGGCGACCATGTAGTGTTGTGGCATTATCAGTGATATTCGAGTTTACCTCATCCGTTTGTTTGAAATCTCTTGTTACGCTAGGTCTGACTATCTACTTGCGGGGGTATATTACGAGCATACTCTCCTCGGCACCCTACTTGCCTGGTATTTCTTTTAGCGGCTTTGTTCATCATTTGTCTTTGATATTTTCCCATGGACAACGCCCTGCTTATTCTATTTTTTTCGTTGTACCCCCCCCCCATTCTCTAATGCTTGGTTTGTGTGGGGAACTATTCTTTTGGGTGTGGCGCGGCGTATTCGCTTCAGCTTTTAAAGTGCAGTGTCTTGTCCCTTTGCCCAGGTGTCGTACAGTTGCTTGTGAGGACCGCAATATGGCATGGGATTGCTGGTTTTCCTAATCAGTCTCGCAAGTCTATGTGTTGGTGCGTTTGACTTGGAGGTTGTATGTCCATTAGAGGCGGATTTCAGGTTATGACGTTAGGATAGGGTCTGTGTTCTTCCTTTTGCGTGGTGGGTGGATCCATTTGTGCGGGTTGGGTTGGGTTTAGGTTTCTTGTACTTGCCACAGTTTAGGTTGTGGCGGGTTTCTTTTCACTGTATTCTCTTCTGCTTTTCTTTTTAATGGTTTACACGTGCGGGATGTGCTCTTGGTCTTCCTTTTCTTTGGCCGTGTTTTCTTTTTGAAATCTGTTCTTCCAGTTTCCGTTGGAGAGGGCTGGTCTTCTGGATCTTGTATTTCTTTTCACACGTGGGTTTACTGTTCATCGAAGTGGTTGTTTCTCTTTCTTCTGGTGCAAAGTTAAAATCGACATTTTGGGTCTGGTGTGCGTAATTTATGGCTCTGGGTGGTGGTTATTACCTGTGCGTGTTAGCTATGAGCTTTGGTGTCCTTTATCATACTGGAAATGCTTTGGTTAGGTCCAGGTTTCTTTCTTGTGTGCTGTGTCAAGGAGTTGGCGGGTGAGAAGTCTAGGCTGTCAATTCTGGTTAGGTTTTGGCCGCCGCTTATAACGGTCCTGGTGTTGTTTTTCTCTTGGGCTTTAAGGATTTTGTCTTTGTTCTTGGGGTGTCTAGGCGGAGGTGGTTGAGCTATGACTGTGGTGTCGCCGTTTAGGTAGTTTTGGGTCGCTTGTGGGTTCTGGGTGGGTTTGTCCTATTTGAGTTTTAATGATGTGCCCGCCTGTGGGGAGGAGATTGGTTTTTCTTTTCTTTCGAGGCTTCTGTCTGTTTTGGACCGTTCGGGTGCTAATGTCTGCGGTGTTCGTTCCTTCTATTTTGCTGTATTTGGTTTTGTGTCCTGGTGGGTTGGTTCAGGGTTTGGTCGCGGGAGTTTCAGGTCTTGGCACTCGTATCTATTGCTTGGGTTGTAATAGATTTTCTGTATGCTAATTACATTTCGTCTTGCGTGGAGTTTCGTTTTCTCCGGTCGGGCTTCTAGATTCGCGTGTGATGGCTGAGTGTCGATCGGTTATTCAACTAGATGGTCCCACAGTGGCCGTGCGTGTGTGGTCACTGAGGTGTTGCGGTTCTAAATTTTGTACATTAGGGTGATATGGTGTTTGTCATACATTGGGCCTGTTTCCTTTGCCGAGCTGTTTTTAGTTGTTTTGCGTTGCGGATCCTGGGTCTCAGATTCCTGAGGTAATTCTTTGTCTGCTGGTCCTCGGTTAATTTGGCTTTGCTATCTGTGTGCTTCTTTCCCTTTCCTTTCCGTCTTTGATGTGGTATGAGTGTTTGATTTCCTCTTTTTCATTTCTTCTTTCTGATTTCTTTAGTATTTTTCTACTTCCTTTTGGACTTCTCAATCTCTTCAGTAGCCTGAATGTTTGTGCTTCCACTGCTGGCTTGTTTTCCTTATCTTTTCCAGCATGGGATTCTTTTCAGTGTTTCCACTTCCTTCCGGAGTTTGTCATTCTCTCTCTCTAGGTCCTTCCTGAGTTCTTTATTCTCTTTTTATAGCTCTTTGATTTGCTCTTTATAATGTTGCAGTTCTTAAATCTTTTCCCAATTGTGTTTCTGATATCTGTGTCCTGGGCCATCCCCATGGGATCCCACTGTAGGAATCTTCCATAGGGTTGGTAGAGCTTGATGCAGGATTATCCTGCCCCTTTCCTGTGTTGTCTCTTCTTCGTGTTCCTGGCATATGAGCTTCTCCTTGCCTGTATTCCAATGTAGGTCCTAAATGCCTCTTCACTGTGTTGAAGGCCTGCTTTTCTTGTCTCCTTCAGATGCCTTCATAATCTCAGTTAGGTGGGTGAGACTGTCGTTGGGCTCTTTAACCCAGGCACCTGGACTTGCCTGAGCTGCTCTTGGGAGATCTCAGATCTAGAGTCACACAGCCCTGCCTTTAATACTGGCTGGGAGGATAACTCTGCCCCCACAGCCACAAAAGCCAACCAATCAAAGACAACTGGATTAACGGATTAACTAGATGAAATCAGTCAACAGTCAGCCTTGCTGAAGCACTCAGCTGCTGTCCACCTATCTGGGCTTGCCTGAGCTGTTCTCGGGAGATCTCAGCCATTTCTTTCCATAGGAGTTGCACTAGTTTGCAATCCCACCAACAGTGAATGAGTGTTCCCCTGCCCCTACATCCTCTTCAGCATTTTGTGTCCTAAATCTTAAAGTGGTTTTAACTTGCATTTCTATAATTGATAAGAATGTTGAATATTTTTCTTAGCCATCTTTATTTCTTCTTTAGAGAACTCTCTGCTCAGTTCCTTAGCCCATCTTATAATTGGGTCACATGTTCTCTTAATTCTTCATTTTGGGGGGTTTTTATATATTCTTGATGTTAAATCTGTGTTAGATGTGTCACTGGTGAGGATTTTCTCTCACTCTGTGGGTTTCCTCTTCACTTTCTCTGTTGTTTCTTTTGCTGTACAGAAGCTTTTCAGTTTAATGAAGTCCCACTTATTATTTCCCTTAATTCCTGAGCAACTGAAGTCTGATTTAGAAAGTCCTTTCCATTTGTATCTTGTAGGTTACTGCCAATATTTTCTTCTAACAATTTCAGAATTTCAGACTTCACATTGAGGTCTTTCATCCATTTGGAGTTGATGGGTACTAATTCTTAACAGCCATTTAGCTTCCTAACCTGGAACCTGTTCGAGTTCATGTTTTAAGGTCAACACAAAACCCTGACCAAAAAGAGAACTTTTCATTTTGTTTTAGGGTGACCAAATTAAATATCTCTGTCTCTTCTTCCCTGAATAATAGCCACTTCAATGGCTCTGATATATATGCATATCTGTGTCTGTATGTATAAATATTTCACATATATCTATGTATATGTTTTTCAGAATTAATGTTCATGCACTATTTTAGAAGGTACCTTTTGAGGTTATTTTATTGAGAATTTCATACAGGTATACAATATATTTTATCACACCCACCCACTTCAACTTCTTCCAGTCTCCACCAACTGGTTCCAACCTCACAACCACTTTTCTATTTTTTAAATTCCCACTGATTCCAATGAGAGCTGTCTGTATGTGCATGGATGTAGGGCTATCCACGGCAGCCAAGGAAACCTACAAGAAGCTACATCTCTAAAGAAAACTGACTATCCATTCCCAAGGATCCAGTAGCTCTCCGCTTGGATGGGGCCACAGGAGCCCTTCCCGAGTCAATGTTGGAATGTTGACTGGTTTGATTTAGTGCAGACAGCCATAGCTTCTGTGGGTTGTGAATGCAGTGGTCCTTTCATGTCCAGAAGACAAGGCCTTGCTGCAGTCCTCACTGACCTCTGGCTCTTACAATCTTTCCACCCCCCCTTCCATGATGTTCCCTGTACCTTGAAGGGAGGAGGAGATGTAAATATCCTATTTGAGGCTGAGAGGTCCACAGCCACTTATATTCTGTATTTTGACTCTTCGTGCATCTCTGTGTAGTCTACCATTCACTGCAATAAGAAACTTCTTTAATGAGAAGAGATGAACTAATCTATGAATATAAGGAAAACTATTTAAAAGGCAGTTTGATTCTATGTCCGCTTAGTAAATCACAGTAGTAGATTCTCCCTTAGAGTGTATGACTTCCTCATCCACATGTTCTCTGTCAGGTTTACAGTATCAGGTAGGAGTTCCTTCCAGTGGAGTAGGTTTTAAATCCAATCAGAAAGCTGTTACCTAACCCATAACATTCATGCCTCTATTACAGATTTTTCCAAGCTGATTGTTGTTGCAGCTCATAGGGTTCATGTAAGACTGTTTTTATTGATAAGATAAATGGAGTTCTTTTTAAAAATTATTTCAAGTTCTTAAACCACCTTTGAATTTAAAAGGTTTTTAAATAGCATATTTCTTCTTTTTTAATTTTTTTTATTGATGCTTTGTGTATTTCATACATCATTTTCCAATTCAGTTCAGGCATATATCCCCTTCCCTTCCCCCCTCCCCACCCCTACCCATCCCAGATCATGCATTCTGCCGTAAGTTTTCTGCATCTTTCTCTGCTTTTTTGTTTTGTTTTGTTTTCATTTTTTTAACAATAAGTGATAGTTTGTGAGTACAAGCATCCTTCATGTAAAACCAATTTGCAAGCAGTTGTGCCCAAACCCACACAGCTCATGGGTCCCACCATCCAGTAGGGGGGGCTTGTATATTCAACCAAGTTGATCAAATGAGTGTCCAGACTATATTGTTGTAGTTTCACCATTCACCCTCTCAATCACAGCCCTTATATCTACCACGCCCCCCTTCCACAGATTTTTCCCTAGGCTTAAAAAAGGGACACAGGTGGACGAGAAGCAAAACAGTTACTTCAATCTACTGGAGCTGTTGTCTTGGACTTGATATCAATTCTGCGCTTGTTTTCTTTCCATGGGCTGACTGTTTGTCCAGGAATAACTTTCGATCCTACTAATTCTAGCATCATTGCATGGCTGGAGTTCACCATATGCATTAGAATGCTTAAGTAGTCTTCTTGGAAGTCTATTGGATGAGAGACAGTTACTTTAATGTCCGGATTAGCTGAAAGTTGCGATGGATGGCGGGTGTCATCTTAAGTTCAGTATATCACAGGATTGTGTAAATTTGCTCACCTTGGTATGAGCACACTTTTGGCTCAATACCTTTTATTTTTTTTTAAAGGCATTTTTTTCCTAGCAATTTACTGTACAGGCCAATGAAGTTAGTGAATGCTTTTTGTTTTATTTTGGCCTGGTTTCTTTCCTGTCCCCCAGGATCTAGCAGTTTGCCGCATACATAATAGTAATTCATTGAATTCTGTTCATTGAGTGTTGATGATACTGATAATTCAAAAAACTGCCTGCAGTTATCGACATCTATTAAAACTTGTATGTATAACAGAAATGAGATTGTTAATAGCTATTAATGTAAATCTTTTATATGTAACAAAATTGAAAAGAAACTAATGGAATTTATGAGGTGTTTTCCCCTGCAAATTATACAAGAGTTTTTAAGGCTTAGAACTTGACTTTATAAGAGTTGGTTGCAACTTGCAGTTGAACTGGAACTTTTCCTTGATAAAATTTGGTCCCTCAGAAGGCAGAGTCTTCACTGGCTTGACAAAAAAGGAAGCAAACAAGGCCCTGGAAATTGAAAGTGAAGATACATGCTTAGGTCTGTGTTGAGCAAAACAAGGCAGACATCTTCTCCCAGAGAAGCTCTGACATTCCACACTCCATAGTGTGGACGCCAGAATTCATAGTGCTCATGCGATTCTGGCAAAAAAGGAAAATCTTTATCCTGAAGTTGAATGATATAATTTAAAGTGATCTGGATTGACAGGTTCCTTGGTGCCTGCCAGAAGATGTGCTAGCAGCCACCTGGAGAGATACTAAATTTTAAAGCCCAGCTTTTAAAGATTCTCCACTATTATGATTCAAAAGTGTATGATCTCATTATTTTTTTTAAAAAACCTGACTAAGTACAGTGAGTGGATCTCTAGAGTGGAAATCTATGGAAATAATAAGCACCAGATCCATTACAGATAGTCCAGAGATTAAAAGGACAGAATAAAAGTTGGCCAACTATGTCTAAATGAAGAAAGGGATAAATTACAGGACCAATGGAAGGGAAACAGTATAAAATGAGGGCCAAGCCTGTGACTGTCTAACCACAGGTTTTGAGCTGCTAATTGTGCCAGATATGGGCCCATCTTTAATATCAGTTCTGTGAGATGGAGGGGCCACTGGTCTATTTAGCAAATGAATACGCCAGCCTGGGGCTACATGGGAGTCCTGTCTCAACCCTATATTTTCCCCCAGGCAAAAAAAAAAAAAAAAAAAATAAAAAAGGAAGGGAAAAAGAAAAAAAAATGGCCAAGACCTAAGGTATTTTGTTGATTGTTCATCTAAAAATAAAATGAAACAACAGCAACAAAGTTAAACATTTCCAAGCAGACACTTAAGCCATCTGGCTATGGTCACAGAGTGATGCAGACACTCAGCCAGGTGACTGTGGCATAAATTAGACTTTCTTCCATACTGACTGGCTGGCCATCAGACATCAGCTTCCTCCCAGAGGTGGTGCTACTGAAAGAGAGGTGAAGCTATGGAACCAGTGATTCCTCCCAACCAGTCAGCTGACTTAGGGAGGTCTATTGGGTCCAGCAGAGACTGTAGAGGCATGTTCTCTTGTCTTCCACCAGTTGCCATTATGTAGGGGATTGGGGGATTGGGGGGCGGGGGGTCTGGGCACTGACCCTCAGGGAGTCCTGATGCTTTTGACAGCATACTCCTCTTCCAGGAAGGAAAATTGTGATGACAATGACAGACACAGCAAAGGCAGAATCCTGTGCCTCAGTTGACTCTTTTGTAATGGAGGAAGGACACAGATGTACCTACCTTAAGCTCAAGGGTCAGGTCGTAATACTCAGCACAAGAGAGATGCCAGATGAATGTGGTTGAAGTAGAAAGTAAAAATTTTAAATACAGTATGATAACTTTGCTGCAATATACTATAGCAGGAAGAAACTAAAACTCTTCAATAGCCACTTGTTGGAGAGTGCAGTACACAGAGAGCAATAATAACGAAATTTGGGGGAGTTTTTTTCATAATATTTTTGGACAGGGTTCTTCTAGTCACAACCCTCTGGAAGTCCAATGTGAAGTGAGGAGTGGCCTAGATCTTATGTGATATCACCTACCTCATGCCTCTTAGAGGTGGATTAAAGTCCAGACCACCACACCCTGATAATATCTAGCAATTTTATTTAAAACCTTAACAGCGTGGGTTATGCACTTCCAAACTCTTCTATCATAAATCCAAGATGTTTTACAAAAAAACTAAACAATTGAATTGACAGTTCTAAAAGAACTGTACTTAAAGAGCAGGACCATAGAGAGTTCAGAAGAAAATATAAGAGCACAACAGGGCATGTCTGAACAGAAAATGGATGCCAATTGCATTGTAGTCAACAAGATTGTTTAAAGTGAATATGTCTTTAATTGGTATTGAGTCACTTGGTGACAGTGGCTGCATTAGTAAAGGGGGGCTGTTTGATGAATACGGTCTGGATCCTTGGGGCTTTTCAGGTGTGCGGACATGGCTAACTTAGATGTATAGGTACATGTTCCAAGATATGAATAGCTGAGAAAAGAGGATAAGATGGAAGCACAAGGAAGCAGCCCTTATTACTTGGATGAAATCCCTTCTGTAGATGGTGTAGACTTCCCTCCCCCAGTCCCTGTTTGCAGGGGACAGGACCCTGCCTATGCTTTCTACTAACGCCATATATCATGGAGTTCCTTCCATTCTTGTTTAGTTAAAATTTAGCTATTGTTTGGTGACCTTGCTACCTCCATCCTATTTTTTTAAAGTTAATGACAGGTTTATTCCCTTTACACATGATTAGTGGCTATTATTCTTGTGGCTTTTCCTGATACTTCTGGACTGATTTTTTCACTCCACACATCCACAAATCCAACATTGCCAATATATAAACATTCTGCCATGAAAGCAAATGGACTAAAATACAGTTATTTTACTGTGTTTTCCCCAGGAGACACACCCCCTTCATTCCTGGAATATTTGAGCACTTGAATCAATGTCTGCCAGTTCCAGTATGATCAAGCTCAAATCTCAGTGGATCAATAAAACCACTGATTACTATTTTTTTGAATCAGAGTTCATTTGAAGGTAATAGAGAAGATGTAGGCTCAACTCCTTGGTGTGGTTTGTGAATTCAAGTTGATGAAAGCTCCACCATATTTGCCATATGATTTCCAAGGTTTTCCCAAAGGACCTGTGCCACTAGAAGTTGGACAACAGAGGATCAGTTTTTGTTTTCCCCTGAGATGAGCAAGGAATGCTGAGATAGAGCGCCTGGAAGGAAAGCATTAGGCCGGAGGGTGGCTGCTGTAGTCTTTTTCTCTGGCCGCTGTATGGTGTCGTTGTCTATTTGGTCCTTTTGAAGGAGAACAATGTTCACGTTTGTTTTCCTGCTTCTGTTATTGACATGAGATCACCAGGTGCTTCAACATACTGTTCACCAGGTCTAAATATAGCTTCTGCAATCTGTACATGAGATAAAGGTGCATGTGTGGTTGCTACCCTTTTTAACTCATGTTCAACACGGAGAGAGCTCGGGGAGGAACGGAGGAAGAGAGAGCACATGGAGGAGCAGGGACAAGATCATCACGGTCAGCTTCTATTTTGAAAATGGAAACCCACAGCGATGATGGAAAACCCAGGAAGAGTCTCAACAAAACTTTCTCTATTGGGTGGAGTTGTTTGCTAGACTTGATTCCTCTACTAGTAAATCTTTTATTCATAATCCTTTTGATTTCCACTTTCACTTTCTGGGAGGTTTATCATTCCCTCTTGTCTTCTAAGGCCACCATTGAGACTTGTTCCTGGGGAGTGTAAGTCCCAGGAATGTGAAGCATTGGTGCGTAGTCCATCCAAGGTAGGCTCCAAGACTATGGTCTAAAATTAGTCTTCTTTTGGTTGAGATTTGCCACTTTTTGAAAATATAATTCCCTTTGAAAGTTAATAGGCTCTGGATTGACTTGCTTTCACAAGTTATGTTTATGAACAAATAATTTATTCTTGGACATAATACATAATACATAATTCCTATTTGTTGTTCTTTTGCTAGCAGAAACTCTTCAACAGAGTGGCCTCTAATGTTGTTATGGTTATCAAGCAATTGTGAAGCCCAGCATTCACCTGAGGGATGGAGAACTTGGTCCTTTATTTGATGCTAGTGGACCCAGAGGAGCTGGTACTCTCAAATTCTAGGTCACGAGTTACAGGAACTCCCCATTTTACAGGTCTCCCCACATCATATGTTAGCTGCTACAACACTGGTAGATTCAAATTACAGCACAGACGCTTACATGCCTTAAGAACAATGAAGGAAAATTTCTTTTGCAGGCATGTTTTCAAAGGCAGATATTTAGGGCAGGAATTTCTTTTGCAGTCTATTGCAGGTGGCTCATCAAGCCATCCTGGTGCAGGCAGGCTCTATCAGACATCTCCCAAGGTAGCTTTTTCCATTTTAATTTTACTAAGCAACTTATAAACCACAGTTGCGGGCGGGTGGCGCACGTCTGTTAATCAGCATTTGGGAGGCAAGGCAGGCGGATCTTTGTGTGAGTTCAAGGCCACCTGGTTCTACAGAGTGGGTTCCAGGACAGCTGGGGCACGAGGGACTATCTTCAAAGACAAAAAAACAAAACAAAAAAAAACACATTTTTTTTTTTAAATTAAAATTTAATATTAAAAATTTAATACTTCAGGGGCTGGAGAGATAGATGGTTTAGTGGTTAAGAGCACCTAGCGGTTAAGAGTGCCGACTGTCTTGCAGAGGACCTTGTGTTCGATCCCAGGACCCACATGGCAAGCTGAGAACCGTCTGCTCATTCCATGGAGAATCCAGTTCAGGGGAATCGAACCTTTCTGACTCCGCGGGCATTGCACGACACGGGTGCAAACCTACATGCAGAAGTAATCATACACATCAGTAATAAATAAATAAATAAATAATAAATAAATCAGTTTTACACCATTTATACACAAACAAAATGACAATTTAATGCATATGCGTATTTCTTTTCACCATCAATATGAAGGCATTGGACTTAGACACAGGCCGCACCTTGAGTGCAATCATTGCCAGAAGCTGTGTCTATCCTGGGACTTTCCCTGCTCAGAAGGCTTTTCATTCTTCTTTCCTCAATGTTTGGGAGCTGGAAACAAGGTGCTCTCCAAGCATTCTGAGAACTCACATCTGTCCATTCTCTCAGTTCCATTTTTATTACTGTTTCTAAGCAGCCAATTCTTGTCTGAGTCTAAACTTTTTCTGAAATATTTGCCAAATGCATCAAATAAGAGCCAACATGAATTTTTAACATTTCCCCAACCTCTATCCCTAGACGAGTCTTTCAAAAGCAGGCGATCTGCGTTTCTAGCATGGCAGATTCGTTTCTCCACAGCTTTTGTTGAGGTGGAACCTAGGCCCTCTACTTTCTTTGGTGTTCCCAACGAATCATTCTTCTCTTGACCAATCAGCCATATGAGGCAAGGTTTACTTGAGAATCAGGACCTCCATTTTGCTGCTTCCCCACCCCAACCTCATGGGACTCCAGCCATGCTGACTGCCTTGTGCTCCAGGGATGGTCTTATTTTAGCTTCTTATGTTTCCTCTTGTCTCCATGGACTTAGAATGTTCTTCTCAGGGTCCTAACATTCTAGATCTCACTTACAAGCCTTTATTCTAAAGTCTACACTTCTGTGAGGACTTCCATAGCTATCCTATTAGCAATCCATATAACGATCTTTTGTTGCCTCATCCAATCCACAGTTTTGGCCAGGTGATGCCTTCAGCCTGACTTCTTTGCAATTTCGATGTGACCCCATTTAGTCTGCCCAGCTTCTTTGTTTCTAAGAGAGAAAAGGTGTCTCAATTTGACACGGCTCCTTCTTTAGCCCAGTTCTCGAACTAGAATCTCTCTGTAGAGGACTTTCTTCTTAAGTTGCAAAGAGATAAAATATTTTTTTTTAATTGAGCATTTCCATTTTACAATGTTTTTTTCGATCACATTGCAGAACCTCCCTCATCTCCACCCTACTCCCTTACTCAAGTCCTCTATTATTATATATTATTATTTTTTAATTATATTACTTTACTTATCCTAATATTATATTTCTATTTATTTCTTTTAGAAAAAATTTTATTTTTAATTATTATTCGTATGTGTTGGAATGTACTGTCTGCATTGCAGGTCTGTGCACCGGTGTCGGTGCAATGCGCGGAGGCTCAGAAGGTCCGTGTCGAGACTTCCCTGGAACTGGGTTCTCTGGAATTGGAGTTTCAAACAATTCTCAGCCACCATGTAAGTACTGGAAACCGAACCCAGACCCTCTGCAAGAACAACCAGAGCTCTTAACTTCTAGGCCATCTCTCCAGCCGCTATTTCATATTATTTTTAAAGCATGGTAGTTCTTCACTATTCTCCAAATGCTCTTGGGTGTGGGTCTATGCCTTGGATTTTGGTCAATCTACCAGGCTTCATACCCCTAAAGAAAATGGACTCTCTATGTGGGCAGATCTCAGTTAGGACTGGTGCTTTTCCAATTCTCCAACCTTGTAGGTTTTTGTCGGCTTGGCCTTGGAGACAGACTGCCATCTTGTGCATGTTGCTTTAAGTGCTGTGGGTTCATACGTGCAGCCATCCTGTGGCGTCCAGACAGTATGGTCTCCTTGTATTCATCCCCCGGCTCTGGCTCTTACCATCTCTCTTGGCCGCTTCTTCCAGAATGATCTTGCGGTCTTGGGGGGAGGAGGTAAGACTAGACCACGAGAGTGAAACTAGATTACTTAGGGCCCACCAAGCAGATGATTTCAACTTATATGTCTCTTAAATTACCTTACGTTTAATAGAGCAGGTTGTGGCGCACGCCTTTAATCCTACGCACTTGGGAGGCAGAGACAGGCGGATCTTTGTGGAGTTCAAGGCCGCTGGTCTCACAGAGTGAATTCCAGGGACGGCTGGGGCTACAGGGAGCCTGTCTCAAAAAAAGACAAAAAATTAAAAAAAAATAAAAAAAAACAATCACTTTTGATGTTTCAGAATTTAAATGACACAGAATATACTTACTATCACTTTTGCAAATTTATATGAGTTTTGAACTCATAACTTCCTTTATAAGTTGACAATTTTGTAAGTGAAAAAAATTAATATACCTAGCTTACTAAATATCACACTTAGCCATACGGTCAGTGTAGGGTGATGGCTGCTTATTCCTGTGATCATGTGACTTATTGAAATATGAGGTTCCATGCAGTCATTCAGGGATTCAGGCTTATGATGGCCTGCCACCTTTACCACATAACTTCTGAAATGGAAGCACTCTTTCTTCTGAATGATTATTAATTTCCCACTATCATAAGTTCAAATTCAAGTATAACTCTTGTAGCTTGGTAACCATCTACATGCACATTATTCACTTCTTTATCTGGCCCTCTCTTCTATTCCCTTTATTAGATTATCCCATTCTTATTCTTTGCCTTCTCTGTAAAGACTCTCTTGATAGAAAACAAGTCCTTAATCCCAAAGTTTTTTTTATACAGATTTTAAGTAAAAATGTGGACAACATTTATATTTCCCAATTAGCTTAAATGTATTACTGTTTTATTAAAACCTTTTAACAGTGTTGTTTAATATAGACATTTTTACTTTTACAAGTCCTAAAACCATGTAATTTGTAATAGAGTTTGGGCAAAAATGGATACTTGTTAAACTCACATCAATTTAATATATACTATTATCAAATATGCTGTATTCCTCTCCCAACTCCACCCACCAGATTACCATTCTCAGTCAGTTCTTTGATGCAGTCTTTTCTGTTTGTTGTTATTCCTTCCATTTGCTTCTCTCCCAACAAGGAAATATTTTTACAACTGAGGTAATTGGTGTAGCTCCACAGATGAGTGATAACATTCGTCTTTGTTTTTCTGCGCGACTGTTTTCTTCATTTAAATAATTCTCTAGCTCATCCATTTACCTGCAAAAGTTCATGATCGGTTTGTCTTTCTTGTATTGCTGCATAGATCCATGTGTGCAGCTTGGTTACCACATCTTTCTCTATCCACTCGTCTGTTGTGGGGCATTTAGGTTGGTTCCTGCTTTATGCTATTGCAAACAGAGCTGCAATAAATTATAGCTGTGCATGTATTTCTACAGTTAGATGAGTCAGACAGGTAGTGTATGACTGGTCAATGGCAAGCTCGTTTTTGAGGCTTCCAAGAGTGGTTCTCCACACTGCTTTCCATTTTGTTAGCCTGTTAAAGTTACTTTCCCACTAGCAGTTGATGAGTGTTCCTATTTCCCCACCACCTCTCCAGCACTTGTTATAGTTTGTTCTGATCCTAGCCAGTCTTATTTGGAGTGAAATATATCTTAAAGTGGTTTTAATTTGCATTTCCATTAATTATGTTTGACATCTGAATGTTTTTTTTTTTTTTGTTTTTTTGGTCTTTTAGAAGGGTTTCTTGTAGCTCCCTCAGCTGTCCTGGACTCCTTGTCGCACTCAAGCTGGCTTGAAACTCACAGAGATCCACCTGCCTCTGCCTCCCAAGATGCTAGGATTAAAGGATGTATCACCATCCATGTTTTCAGCATTCAATTCCTCCTCTGTGAGGTCTTTATTCAGTTCTTTGCTCTGTCCTTTGAGTGATTCATTTCTTTTCTTTCTTCTTTGTTTATTGAGTAATTTATATCGGAATTTAATGCTTTGTCAGATGTTATCTGTGGTGAAGGTTTCCTCCCACTCTGTGGGTTTTTCTTTCACTTCTTGATTGATTCTTTTTGATGTACAGAAGCTTTTTGAGTTTAATGAGGTTCCATTTGTTAACTTGTTGATCTGTACTTTCTTGGTGCTGCAACTGCTGTCTGATTTAGGGAGCCTTTTCCTATGCCTATGTCTTGTAGTTTGCTGCCAAGTTTTTTTTCTATTGCCTCCCGAGTTTTGGGTTTCACGTTGCGGTCTTTGATCCACCTGGAACTGACATTTGTATAGGTTGAGAGGTAGGGGTTTATTTTCTTCTTCAGGTTAGTGATCCATATTTGCCAAATCTCTCTATCTCTTGCTCGCAACGAAGTAGGGCTGATATATATAGCAGATATAGTATCGGCCTACGATTTATCCTGTGTATAGGTCTTTTACCACTCTCTGTAGAAGTGGCACTCCTTTGACAAGACTCTCTTTTTATCATTCAGCATTATGTTCTCCTACAATAGTGAGAAATGGCTCCTTTCATTTGTCAGTCTTTCCTCATATGGACTTGAACTTCACATCTTATTTAGAATGGTTTGCCTGATTAGATACAATAACTAAAATTCACCCATGTTTCATATATTTAATCTGCTTTTTTTCTAATAATGTATTTGTCTATTTTTGGTGTGTTTTCCTGGAGAATGTAGTATGTTATCTTTTCCCAAAGCATCGGTTCCAAATTCATTTATTAAAACAAATGTTTCTATGCAGCCTATTGATAAGAAAAACACCATTTATCACGTTCTTATTTCCCACACATATTTAAGCCGCCTTCTACAGTTTCTGTTCTGTCCATTGATCTACCTCACTGTTCATACTCAAGTCAAGATCATTTTAATCATTGGTTTGTGTTGTGTATCTTAATAGCTATCAATCTTTTTATATATGTTGAAATATCATTTGTTTTTAATTTTTCAGGAGTCGTTGCTTATTTTTCCACAGAAACTTTAGAATAGGTCTGTCAGATTTCAAAAAGAACTTCTTTTAGTATTTTGTCAGGATCCTGAGCAAATTTTTTCTTGTATATTGGAGTAATGTTGAGCCGAGTGAGTCTTCACTTCCCTGTTCTTGAACTTCTCCACTTCTCAAAACAGACTGTTCTGGTTTGAACCCAACATAATAATAATATATAACTGATATTTTCATAAAGTGCTCTGTTTTTCCGGAAACTGCGGCTCCAAGTTTGTCGGTTGATGGACTTCAAACTTTACCTGTCACAGTCACTTGGAGGTGAGGAGTTCACTTTGCAAGGCCATTTTGTCCTCATTTTCCCCAAGTCCCCATATGATTCTAAGTTTTATACTTAAAACAATAAAACTATTTATTCTAAAATGATTATCCATGTTGTGTGTGCGGGGCCGAATATAGATATATAGAAAGAGACTATACGGATCATACAGTGCTCCACATGCTCTCTCTCACCTTAGATTATATCGCGCATATAATCAGTCTCTCATGTGAGTGGTATGTGGAATTAACTAATAGTATATGAGGTTTTACCATCATTATAGACTTTTAGCTTTTAGGTCAGGAGTTTTGGTGGTGATTGATTATGCCTAGAGGACTCTGGACCTGTGATATTAGTTATAGGTTTCTACTTGTCTCCTGAGAAAATACTTTCTCAATTTTTTTAATTAATCGCTTTAGAGATTTACTTGGAAATATCAGAATCATTTAATGTGCAGAATGTCCAAAAAGAAAACAGTACAAATGCAGAAAATAAAGCTTTCTTACTAACCATGTGACAGTTTCCATGATTGCTACCCACAGTACACTATTAAAATAGCGGTACCGTTATTTCTTTTTTTTTTTGATTACAGGTCTCTCTGTTGCCCCAGCTGGCCTCCATTCCACAAGATCCACCTGTATCTGCCTTCAGAGTGCACATGACTCAAAAGGGTTTCTAAATATATGTTACATACAATGTGGCTTAACTTGAGTTTATTATAATAAGTCAAAATACATGCACTCTCTGAGGTCTGTGATATTCTACTCAGGTATGGCAAATATTGATTTTTTTTCATCTTTTTCTAAATGATGATGAAATTAAGAAAATTCAGAATTTGACGTGTTTAATTATGCTTATGTGTAAGCCTATCTAAGTCATAACATGTGGCATGATTATTATTCAATAGGTTGTTATTAGTAATTTATTCACACATTGTGAGAGCATCAATAAGATGGTAAGCACTAGAATTAAGATGTAGGCACGGTGATGGGATATTGCCTTCGTCTCTTACCAAACTGTATTGGCTGATAAAGACTTGGACATATATAAATAATCAAAAGCAGCAAAACTTTTCAGCACCATCTGTTGGTCACATGTCTAATTGCTTTGGTAAACAGTCTAAAGAAGGGAAGGTTTATCTTGGCCCAGGGTTCCAGAGGTTTCGGCCCATGATCAGTGATCAGCTGGTTCCATTGTATTGGGAGTCACAGTGAGGCAGAACAGCATGGCAAAGGGAGTCAGGGTGAAGCTTGTTCCTTCTGACCAGGAAGCAGAGGCAGGAGTCCAGAAGGAACAGGACCAATGGTTGCTTTCAAGGGCCCATCCCCATAGCTGGATTTCCTCCAGCGATGCCCTGCCTTCCATGGTTCCTCCACACTGCAGTAATCTATTCGGATCTGTCAGTGAATTAAACCATTGCTGAGGTTTGCACTCCAATGAGATCATCATCTCTGGAGCTTGTCTTACACATTGTGAAATGTGCTTTCTAAACTCCTAGGGATTTCTCAACACAAGAGAATCGATAAGCAATGTTAATGTTGATAACAATCTGATAACTTCAGTAACATTATAACTTCCATGTTACACAGGAGGACACAAAAGGTTTCCGCAAAGGCAGATTCCATATGAATGGAATTTGGAAAATACAAACTGTATTAGAGAAAAATTGATGTCTGACCAGTAGTTAGTGCTCTGTTGGAAGAAAGTTTTGCTAAAGTCGGGCGGCAATCTTCCCTACAGGTGCGCGTCTTCATTCTGTACTCTTTAAAACGGAGCACTGATGAGGCACGTGATCTACATTATACCAGGTAGGATGATAGAAGGCAGTTGGTAAAAACGTACATAGAGTACAAGCCAAAATAGAATTTAGAACACTCTATGTAATTGAGTTGAAAATAAACAAGACATTTCTTTGTTTCATATGGTTGGATAAAGTGATTGATGGATATTGTAACCATAAAAGGCAAAATATCTATGGAGAATATAGTTTGTTTACATAAATTTTCATTAACAATTTCTAACTTATGATTATAAGTATATGAAATACTTCTTATGTTGATTTTTCTTTTACTTATTTCATTTATAGAGAAAGAAAATTATAATGCTTCAAAAATTTGTATTTCTACCAGGTATGGTGGCACACACTTTAAGCTTCAGCATTCAGAGGCAGAGGCAGGCGGATCTCTGTGAGCAAGGCTAGCCTATCTACAGAGCTGAGTTGTGTTTTTTCAACTAGATTCTATACAAAGCGAAGGGGGATTGTTTTAGGGGAAGAAATGGCCAGGAGAGGAGGATAATGGATGGTTGATATGTTTAAAGTACAATGATAGATTATGGTATGAAAACATCATAATGAAACTCGTACATTAAAGTTAATGTTTTATAATAGGAAAAATGAAGCCAGTTCAAGTAAAAGTATCAGGCAACTGCAGGATTTGGAGCAGTCTCTACCTTTACCTAAAGGCTTCTCTACCTCTCTGGGACTAACCCATCCGTGAACAAGCCCTGTTTTAGTGCTTGGGATATGAAGTTATTATTATGCACCCTCGCCCCACACTTAGCAACCTCAGAGCTCTAGTTCTAGAAGTCATACCTCCAGCTCTGTTATAGCTGTGCTTACAGAGACCTTTTCCCTCATCCAGCAGCTTGAGAGGGGAGTGTTAGGTCAGGATGGTTAATAGTCACTGGTAAAAACCTTAGTTCTGCTATTTATGGGGCTCTTACTCCAGATTTGCCCCATAACAGCTACTACATATGGGCACATAGCTGTATAATAGGTTGTTGCCAATAGGAATGACATTATAAATCAGTGTCCTTTAAGAAGCAGTATTTCCACTGAAAATGTTCTTCATAACCATGGCCCTCTGTAGGATCAAACTGTTCACTTTTATCTCAGATTTCATATATTACTTCTGCATATGTGTATGTTAGACATTTTCTAGACTTTCTATTTGTGTGCCTTCAAGAAAAATTATTTCTCCAAATCACATGAAACTATAGCTCTTTAAATTAATTGAAAACTTTACAGTAGCTTTCTTAGTGTGAAACACATACAGTTGAAGGCTCAGAAAGGTTCTGCTGTGTTTAGCAAGAAAAGATCTGAAGTAATATATTCCAGATGAAAACACACAAGATTGGAAAGCCAAGTCCCCAAAGACCTTGTCTTCCTGGTTTCTTCTCTACCATCCTGCCCCCAACCTAATCTCTCAACTGTGCAATTGGTAATTCTTTCAGAATTACAGGTTTCCTTAGTGTTTTGTAGTCCTTCAGAAATCCCTTAAATCATGAACTTACTTTTATGCATCAAACTGTATTCTTTTATGATTTCTTACCAAAACTGTTACATCATAACTCTTAAATAATAATATTTTAATTTTTTAAAAAAATTGTAAAGCCTGTGGTTGTGTCCCAACTCATATTGATTCATTCTGCTGTTGTTTGTGAACCTTCTGATTGTTTGTATTTATCCAATTTAGTTAATCCTTTCTTGATGTGGGAGATCATTTATTAACTGTTTTAGAGCCTAAGAATTAAGTCATTCATATAGAAAAACTTAAAGTTACTGAGAATAAAGAAAGCTTTGAACAGAGTAGAGCAGCTCTGAAGAAAGACTTAAAGTCATCTAGTACAAATAGTATCAAAAAATAAATACCGAGTCTAAGGTTCAGTAGATTCTTGGAGTTGAGCATAGATTTGAGAACAGTGAATAATTAAGTCGAACACATGAAGGGTGGTGAGAGGATTAGTGGAGAAGGCACTTGCTGAGGAGCTAGAAACCAGAGTTTAGAGACCGGTAGTACTGTTCTGTTGGCCTCCCACAATGCACATGGAGTATTGTAATGCATTTGCCTTCCCTTCCAAATCAATAATAATATAATAATAATAATAATATAATAATAATTTATAGCAGTCGAAAATCAGAGGTGTGGAATCTGTGCTGATTAACTTCTTGCCAGCAGTTTTTTCTATTTTCTGGGGGTTTCATAGTCCACATTTTTCAGCTCAGAAACAGAAGACGATACTTTCCTGTTCACTTTCAGAATAGCAAATTAGTTGGACATGCTTCTATTTCCCTGCTAGTTTTGGAGGATACTCTTAGAAATCGACTGAGAGAGCATATGAATGAGGCGACTTAATGAGTGTAGTCTAGACAGGAGCAATTGCCATCTGGTGTGTCCCCAATCAAAGATTGTTATATGGTGGCATCTCCAAGTATAATTATTCTCTTGTGATGTGACCAGTTGGTTAGATCTAATATGCCTCGTCTGTATACGAAAAAGAGTTTTTTCAGGAGTTTGTTAGTGGCTGGTATTACTATCCAGTTAATATAGATCAGATAGCATACAGTAAGAAATTCTGTCTAGAGATGTAACAGATTTAGTTTTTTCCTAAAGCTCTGTGACTTCTCTGGTTACGTACATTCGGCTCTGTTTTCAGTACCCCACATGAGTTGTCTCCCAATTAGATAGCTGTTGAACCCCAAATTAATAGCACGTAGCACGAATATAGTTTGCTGTGCTGGTTGTCGGTGGTTATTTAGGCTTTAAAGCTGATTGGTTTGCACCACTAGATGATTTGTTCCTATAGCAGCTTGTAGAGTTATCATACAAAACTCATGAAAGCTTAGCTNCTTTTTTTTTTTTTTTACAGGCATTTTTCCTAGCAATACTGTAAGCCAATGAAGTTAGAATGCTGTTTTTGTTTTATTTTGGCCTGGTTTCTTTCCTGTCCCCCAGGATCTAGCAGTTTGCCGCATACATAATAGTAATTCATTGAATTCTGTTCATTGAGTGTTGATGATACTGATAATTCAAAAAACTGCCTGCAGTTATCGACATCTATTAAAACTTGTATGTATAACAGAAATGAGATTGTTAATAGCTATTAATGTAAATCTTTTATATGTAACAAAATTGAAAAGAAACTAATGGAATTTATGAGGTGTTTTCCCCTGCAAATTATACAAGAGTTTTTAAGGCTTAGAACTTGACTTTATAAGAGTTGGTTGCAACTTGCAGTTGAACTGGAACTTTTCCTTGATAAAATTTGGTCCCTCAGAAGGCAGAGTCTTCACTGGCTTGACAAAAAAGGAAGCAAACAAGGCCCTGGAAATTGAAAGTGAAGATACATGCTTAGGTCTGTGTTGAGCAAAACAAGGCAGACATCTTCTCCCAGAGAAGCTCTGACATTCCACACTCCATAGTGTGGACGCCAGAATTCATAGTGCTCATGCGATTCTGGCAAAAAAGGAAAATCTATATCCTGAAGTTGAATGCATATATTTAAAGTGATCCTGGATTGACAGGTTCCCTGGTGCCTGCCAGAGAAGCATGTGCTGAGCCACTGGAGAGATACTAAATTTTAAAGCCCAGCTTTTAAAGATTCTCCACTATTATGATTCAAAAGTGTATGATCTCATTATTTAAAAAAACTGACTAAGTCACAGTGAAGTGGATCTCTAAGAGTGAAAATCATGGAAATAATAAAGCACAGAATCCCACTTACAGATGTCAGAGATTAAAAAGGACAGAATAAAAGTTGGCCAACTATGTCTAAATGAAGAAAGGGATAAATTACAGGACCAATGGAAGGGAAACAGTATAAAATGAGGGCCAAGCCTGTGACTGTCTAACCACAGGTTTTGAGCTGCTAATTGTGCCAGATATGGGCCCCATCTTTAATATCAGTATCTGTGAGATGGAGGCCAACCTGGTCTATTTAGCAAATTCTAGGCCAGCTGGGGCTACACGGAGTCCCTGTCTCAAACCCTTATTTTCCCCCAGCAAAAAAAAAAAAAAAAAAAATAAAAAAGGAAGGGAAAAAGAAAAAAAAATGGCCAAGACCTAAGGTATTTTGTTGATTGTTCATCTAAAAATAAAATGAAACAACAGCAACAAAGTTAAACATTTCCAAGCAGACACTTAAGCCATCTGGCTATGGTCACAGAGTGATGCAGACACTCAGCCAGGTGACTGTGGCATAAATTAGACTTTCTTCCATACTGACTGGCTGGCCATCAGACATCAGCTTCCTCCCAGAGGTGGTGCTACTGAAAGAGAGGTGAAGCTATGGAACCAGTGATTCCTCCCAACCAGTCAGCTGACCTAGGGAGGTCTATTGGGTCCAGCAGAGACTGTAGAGGCATGTTCTCTTGTCTTCCACCAGTTGCCATTATGTAGGGGATTGGGGGATTGGGGGGCGGGGGGTCTGGGCACTGACCCTCAGGGAGTCCTGATGCTTTTGACAGCATACTCCTCTTCCAGGAAGGAAAATTGTGATGACAATGACAGACACAGCAAAGGCAGAATCCTGTGCCTCAGTTGACTCTTTTGTAATGGAGGAAGGACACAGATGTACCTACCTTAAGCTCAAGGGTCAGGTCGTAATACTCAGCACAAGAGAGATGCCAGATGAATGTGGTTGAAGTAGAAAGTAAAAATTTTAAATACAGTATGATAACTTTGCTGCAATATACTATAGCAGGAAGAAACTAAAACTCTTCAATAGCCACTTGTTGGAGAGTGCAGTACACAGAGAGCAATAATAACGAAATTTGGGGGATTTTTTTTCATAATCATTTCTTGACAGGGTCTTCCTAGTCACAACCCTCCTGGAAGTCACAATGTGAAGGAGGGTGGCCTAGATCTCTCAGATATCCACCTACCTCTGCCTCTAGAGGGCTGGGATTAAAGTCTCAGACCACCACACCCTGCATAATATATTCACATTTTATTAAAACCTACAGCCTGGAGTTATGCACTCCAAAACTCTTCAGAAATAATCATAAATCCAAGATGTTTACAAAAAAAACTAAACAAATGAATCCTGACAGTTCTAAAGAATGTACTTAAAGGCAGGACAATAGAGGTTGCAGAAGAAAATATAAGATGCACAAAGCATGCTGAACAGAAAATGGTGCACAAATTGGCATTGCTAGTCAACCCAATTGTTTATAAAAGTGAAAATAATTTCTTAATTGGTATTGAAGTAACACTGGCTGACAGTGGCATGCATTAGAAGGGGGGCTGTTTGAATGAATACGGTCTGGGATCTTGGGGCTTTCAGGTGTGCAGGACACTGGCTAATTTTAGATGGTATAAGGTACATGTTCAAGATAGAGAATAAGCTGAGAAAAGAGGATAAATAGGAAGCAACAAGGAAGAGCCCTATTACTTGGAATGAACTCCCCTTCTGTAAGAGTTGGTGTAAGACTTTCCCTCCCCCAGTCCCTGTTTGCAGGGGACAGGACCCTGCCTATGCTTTCTACTAACGCCATATATCATGGAGTTCCTTCCATTCTTGTTTAGTTAAAATTTAGCTATTGTTTGGTGACCTTGCTACCTCCATCCTATTTAAAGTATGGACAGTTTATTTTCCCCTTTACATCATATTGTGGCTATTTTCTTGTGGCTTTCCCTGATACTTCTGGACTGCATTTTTCCTCCACCATCCACAAATCCACATTGCCATATTAAACCATCTGCCATGAAGCAAATGGACTAAATACAGTTATCTACTGTCCTTTGCCCAGAGACACACCCCTCTTCATTCCTGGAATATTTGAGCACTTGAATCAATGTCTGCCAGTTCCAGTATGATCAAGCTCAAATCTCAGTGGATCAATAAAACCACTGATTACTATTTTTTTGAATCAGAGTTCATTTGAAGGTAATAGAGAAGATGTAGGCTCAACTCCTTGGTGTGGTTTGTGAATTCAAGTTGATGAAAGCTCCACCATATTTGCCATATGATTTCCAAGGTTTTCCCAAAGGACCTGTGCCACTAGAAGTTGGACAACAGAGGATCAGTTTTTGTTTTCCCCTGAGATGAGCAAGGAATGCTGAGATAGAGCGCCTGGAAGGAAAGCATTAGGCCGGAGGGTGGCTGCTGTAGTCTTTTTCTCTGGCCAGCTGTATGGTTTGTTCGTTGTCATTTGGTCCTTTGAAGGAGATAATCAATGTTCAGTTTGTTTTCTGCCTCTGTTTTGAACATGAAGATCACCAGGTGCTTCAACATACTGTTCACCAGGTCTAAATATAGCTTCTGCAATCTGTACATGAGATAAAGGTGCATGTGTGGTTGCTACCCTTTTTAACTCATGTCAACACGGAGAGAGCTCGGGGAGGAACGGAGGAAGAGAGAGCACATGGAGGAGCAGGGACAAGATCACGGTCAGCTTCTATTTTGAAAATGGAAACCCACAGCGATGATGGAAAACCCAGGAAGAGTCTCAACAAAACTTTCTCTATTGGGTGGATTTGTTTCCTAGACTTGATTCCTCTACTAGTAAATCTTTTATTCATAATCCTTTTGATTTCCACTTTCACTTTCTGGGAGGTTTATCATTCCCTCTTGTCTTCTAAGGCCACCATTGAGACTTGTTCCTGGGGAGTGTAAGTCCCAGGAATGTGAAGCATTGGTGCGTAGTCCATCCAAGGTAGGCTCCAAGACTATGGTCTAAAATTAGTCTTCTTTTGGTTGAGATTTGCCACTTTTTGAAAATATAATTCCCTTTGAAAGTTAATAGGCTCTGGATTGACTTGCTTTCACAAGTTATGTTTATGAACAAATAATTTATTCTTGGACATAATACATAATACATAATTCCTATTTGTTGTTCTTTTGCTAGCAGAAACTCTTCAACAGAGTGGCCTCTAATGTTGTTATGGTTATCAAGCAATTGTGAAGCCCAGCATTCACCTGAGGGATGGAGAACTTGGTCCTTTATTTGATGATAGTGGACCCAGAGGAGCTGGTACTCTCAAATTCTAGGTCACGAGTTACAGGAACTCCCCATTTTACAGGTCTCCCCACATCATATGTTAGCTGCTACAACACTGGTAGATTCAAATTACAGCACAGACGCTTACATGCCTTAAGAACAATGAAGGAAAATTTCTTTTGCAGGCATGTTTTCAAAGGCAGATATTTAGGGCAGGAATTTCTTTTGCAGTCTATTGCAGGTGGCTCATCAAGCCATCCTGGTGCAGGCAGGCTCTATCAGACATCTCCCAAGGTAGCTTTTTCCATTTTAATTTTAATAAGCACTTATAAAACCACAGTTGCGGGCGTGGTGGCGCACGTCTTTAATCTTAGCACTTGGGAGGCAGAGGCAGGCGGATCTTTGTGAGTTCAAGGCCAGCCTGGTCTACAGAGTGAGTTCCAGGACAGCTGGGGCTACAGGGAGACCCTATCTCAAAAAGACAAAAAAACAAAACAAAAAAAAAAAACAAACAAAAAACACTGCTTTTGAAGAGGACCTGGGTTCAATTCCCAGCATCCACATGGTGGATAAGAGCTGTCTTAGGCCAGGCATGGTTATGCAAGCCTTTAATTCCAGCACTTGGGAGCAGAGGCAGGTGGATCTCTGTGAGTTCAAGGCCAGCCTGGTCTACATAGTGAGCTCCAGNTAAATAAATAAATAAATAAATAAATAAATAAATCAGTTATAAAACCACATTTATACACAAACAAAATGACAATTTAATGCATATGCGTATTTCTTTTCACCATCAATATGAAGGCATTGGACTTAGACACAGGCCGCACCTTGAGTGCAATCATTGCCAGAAAGCTGTGTCTTCCTGGGACTTTCCTGCTCAAAGGCTTTTCATTCTTCTTTCCTCAATGTTTGGGAGCTGGAAACAAGGTGCTCTCCAAGCATTCTGAGAACTCACATCTGTCCATTCTCTCAGTTCCATTTTTATTACTGTTTCTAAGCAGCCAATTCTTGTCTGAGTCTAAACTTTTTCTGAAATATTTGCCAAATGCATCAAATAAGAGCCAACATGAATTTTTAACATTTCCCCAACCTTCTCCCCTAGAGCCAGTCTTTCAAAAAGCAGCCGATCTGCTTTCTAAGCAGTGGCAGATGTCGTTCTCCACAGCTTTGTGTGAGGGTGGAACCAGGCCCTCTACTTCTGGTGTCCAACATTCATTCTCTCTTGACCATCAGCCAATGAGCAAGGTTTTACTGAGATCAGGACCTCCATGCTGCTTCCCCACCCCAACCTCATGGGACTCCAGCCACGCTGACTGCCTTGTGCTCCAGGGATGGTCTTATTTTAGCTTCTTATGTTTCCTCTTGTCTCCATGGACTTAGAATGTTCTTCTCAGGGTCCTAACATTCTAGATCTCACTTACAAGCCTTTATTCTAAAGTCTACACTTCTGTGAGGACTTCCATAGCTATCCTATTAGCAATCCATATAACGATCTTTTGTTGCCTCATCCAATCCACAGTTTTGGCCAGGTGATGCCTTCAGCCTGACTTCTTTGCAATTTCGATGTGACCCCATTTAGTCTGCCCAGCTTCTTTGTTTCTAAGAGAGAAAAGGTGTCTCAATTTGACACGGCTCCTTCTTTAGCCCAGTTCTTGAACTAGAATTTCTCTGGAGAGACTGATCTTTTAGAGAATGTAACAAGAGAATAAAATATTTTTTTTAATTTGAGCATTTCATACAATGTTTTTTGATCACATGCAGACACCTCCCTCATCACCCCACCCTACTACCCTTACTACAAGTCCTCTATTATTATTATTATTATTATTATTATTACTATTACTATTACTATGCTATTACTATTATTTTATTTATTCTTTAAAAAAATTTTTTTTAATTATTTATTTCGGTATGTGTATGAATGTACTGTCTGCATGCAGGTCTGTGCACCCGTGTCGTGCAATGCCGCGGAGGTCAGAAGAGGGTGTCGGACTCCCCTGGAACTGGAGTTCTCCTGGAATTGGAGTTTCAGACGGTTCTCAGCTGCCATGTGGGTGCTGGGGATCGAACCCGGGTCCTCTGTAAGAGTGGTCGGTGCTCTTAACCGCTAGGCCATCTCTCCAGCCCGCTATTACTATTATTTTAAAGCCTGTCAGTTCTTAACTATATTCCTCAAATGCCCTTGGCTATGGGTCTGCCCTTGGAGTCTGGTCAATCTACCAGGCTTCATACCCCTAAAGAAAGTGGACTCTCCCTATGTGGGCAGATCTCAGTTAGGACTGGTGCTTCTTTCCCAATTCTTCCAACCATGTTAGGTTTTTGTCTGGCTTGCATTGGCAGACAACATGCCATCTTGTGCATGTTGCCATAAGTGCTGTGGGTTCATACGTGCAGCCATCCTGTGGCGTCCAGACAGTATGGTCTCCTTGTATTCATCCCCCGGCTCTGGCTCTTACCATCTCTCTGCCGCTCTTCCAGAATGATCTCTGGGTCTTGGGAGGAGGAGGTAAGATAGACCACGAGACTGAACTAACATTACTTAGAGGCCACCAAGAGATGATTTCACACTTATATGTCTCTTAAAATTACTTCACCTTTAATGAGCCAGGTGTGGTGGCGCACGCCTTTAATCCTAGCACTTGGGAGGCAGAGACAGGCGGATCTTTGTGAGTTCAAGGCCAGCCTGGTCTACAGAGTGAATTCCAGGACAGCTGGGGCTACAGGGAGACCCTGTCTCAAAAAAAGACAAAAAAATAAAAAAAATAAAAAAAAAACAATGCACTTTCATGATTCAGAATTTAAATTACACAGAAATATATTACTCATACTTTTCAATTTATGAGATTTGAACCTCATAAATCCTTTATAAGTTGACAATTTTGTAAGTGAAAAAAATTAATATACCTAGCTTACTAAATATCACACTTAGCCATACGGTCAGTGTAGGGTGATGGCTGCTTATTCCTGTGATCATGTGACTTATTGAAATATGAGGTTCCATGCAGTCATTCAGGGATTCAGGCTTATGATGGCCTGCCACCTTTACCACATAACTTCTGAAATGGAAGCACTCTTTCTTCTGAATGATTATTAATTTCCCACTATCATAAGTTCAAATTCAAGTATAACTCTTGTAGCTTGGTAACCATCTACATGCACATTATTCACTTCTTTATCTGGCCCTCTCTTCTATTCCCTTTATTAGATTATCCCATTCTTATTCTTTGCCTTCTCTGTAAAGACTCTCTTGATAGAAAACAAGTCCTTAATCCCAAAGTTATTGTTATACAAATTTTAAGTAAAACAAATGTGGACAACAATTTATATTTCCAATTAGACTTAGATGTATTACGTTTTATTAAAACCTTTTAACAGTGTTGTTTAATATTAGACATTTACTTTTTACAAGTCCTAAATACCATTAATTTGTAATAGAGGTTTGGGCAAAAATTGGATACTTGTTAAACTCACATCAATTTTAATATATACATTATCAAATATGCTGTATTCCTCTCCCAACTCCCACCCACCAGATTCACCATTTTCAGTCAGTTCTTTGATGCAGTCTTTTTCTGTTTGTTGATTCTTCAATTTGCTTCTCTCCCAACAAGGAATATTTTTACAACTGAGGTAATTGTGCTAGCATCACAGATGAGTGATTACCATTCGTCTTTGTTTTTCTGCGCGACTGTTTCTTCATTAAAATCTCTAGCTCCATCCTTTACCTGCAAAGTTCATGATCGTTTGTCTTTCTTGTATCTGCTGCATAGACTCCATGTGTGCAGCTCATGGTACCACATTTCTCTATCCACTCGTCTGTGTGGGCATTTAGGTTGGTTCCTTCTTTATGCTATTGCAACACAGAGCTGCAATAAATCTATAGCTGTGCATGTATTTCTACAGTTAAGATGAGTCAGACAGGTGTGGTCTGACTGGTCAATGGCAAGCCTGTTTGAGGCTTCCACAGATGGTTCTCCACACATGCTTTCCATTTGTAGCGCTGTACAAGTTACTTCCCACTGCAAGTGATGAGTGTTCCTCTTTCCCCACCCCACCTCTCCATCACTTGTATAGTTTGTTTCTGTTCCTAGCCAGTCTTATTGGAGTGAAATGATATCTTAAAGTGGTTTTAATTTGCATTTCCCTAGTTATTAGTGACATTGAATAGTTTTTTTTTTTTTTTTTTTTTTTTTTTTTTTTTGGTCTTTTTGAGACAGGGTCTTCTTGTAGCTCCCTCCAGCTGTCCTGGAACTCACTCTGTAGACCAAGCTGGCCTTGAACTCACAGAGATCCACCTGCCTCTGCCTCCCAAGTGCTAGGATTAAAGGCATGTACCACCATGTTTTTCAGCCATCTCTAATTCCTCCCCTGTGAAGTCTCTATTCAGTTCTTTGCTCCATCTTTTGAGTGATTCATTTCTTTTCTTTCTTCTTTGTTTTTTGAGTAGTTTGTATACTCTGGAAATCAATGCTTTGTCAGATGTATCTGTGGTGAAGGTTTCCTCCCACTCTGTGGGTTTTCTTTTCACTTACTTGATTGATTCTTTTGATGTACAGAAGCTTTTGAGTTTAATGAGGTCCCATTTGTCAATTGTTGATCTTATTTCTTGTGCAACTGCTGTCTGATTTAGGAAGCCTTTTCCTATGCCTATGTCTTGTAGTCTGCTGCCAAGTTTTTCTTCTATTGCCTCCAGAGTTTTGGGTGTCACGTTGAGGTCTTTGATCCATCTGGAATTGACTTTTGTATAGGGTGAGAGGTAGGGGTTTAATTTCATTCTTCTACAGGTAGTGATCCAGTTTTGCCAACATCACTTGCTGAAGATGCTGTCTTTCCTCCATTGTGTCTTCTTGGCCCCTTTATCTTGTGGCTTTCATAAAATGTGGGCACTCCTTTGCACAAGAATTTTTAGGAATAAATGTGTATAATGGAGCTGTACTTTCATTTGTCAGTCTTTCCTCATATGGACTTGAACTTCACATCTTATTTAGAATGGTTTGCCTGATTAGATACAATAACTAAAATTCACCCATGTTTCATATATTTATCTGCTTTTTTCTAATATGTATTTGTTATTTTTGGAGTGTTTCCTGGAGAATGTAGTAAGTTATCTTTTCCCAAAGGGCTATCCGGTTCCCAAATCATTTATTAAAATGTTTCTATGCAGCCTATTGATAAGAAAAACACCATTTATCACGTTCTTATTTCCCACACATATTTAAGCCGCCTTCTACAGTTTCTGTTCTGTCCATTGATCTACCTCACTGTTCATACTCAAGTCAAGATCATTTTAATCATTGGTTTGTGTTGTGTATCTTAATAGCTATCAGACTAGTTCCCTATATTATTGTTTTTCAGAATTTTCCAGGAGATCGTTGCTTATTTTTCCACAGAAACTTTAGAATAGGTCTGTCAGATTTCAAAAAGAACTTCTTTTAGTATTTTGTCAGGATCCTGAGCAAATTTTTTCTTGTATATTTGGAGTAAGATGTTGAGCCGAGTGAGTCTTCACTTCCCTGTTCTTGAACTTCTCCACTTCTCAAAACAGACTGTTCTGGTTTGAACCCAACATAATAATAATATATAACTGATATTTTCATAAAGTGCTCTGTTTTTCCGGAAACTGCGGCTCCAAGTTTGTCGGTTGATGGACTTCAAACTTTACCTGTCACAGTCACTTGGAGGTGAGGAGTTCACTTTGCAAGGCCATTTTGTCCTCATTTTCCCCAAGTCCCCATATGATTCTAAGTTTTATACTTAAAACAATAAAACTATTTTCTCCTAAAATGATTAAAAGTGCTCTGGGGATGAACCACTGTTTGAAGATCTGTATGTAACTGTGTGATTTCTGGCTGAAATAATTTTTAATATGTCTGGAATTTTAACAATAGTCTTGAGGTTTTACATATTACTAGACTTTTAGCTTTTCAGGTCAGGAGTTTTGGTGAGTGATTTGAATATTGCCTAGAGACTTGGACCTGTGAATATTAGTATAGGCTTATACTTGTCTCTGAGCAAATAATCTTATTCTCAAATTTAAATTACATCGCTTTAGAGAATTTACTTGAAAATATACAGAATATTAATGTGCAGAAATGTCATCCAAAAAAGAAAAACAGTACAACAATGCAGAAAATAAAGCTTTCTTACTAACCATGTGACAGTTTCCATGATTGCTACCCACAGTACACTATTAAATAGGGTACCTTTTTTCTTTTTTTTTTGATACAGGGTCTCTCTGTAGCCCCAGCTGGCCTCCATCTCACAGAGATCCACCTGTATCTGCCTTCAGAGTGCACATGACTCAAAAGGGTTTCTAAATATATGTTACATACAATGTGGCTTAACTTGAGTTTATTATAATAAGTCAAAATACATGCACTCTCTGAGGTCTGTGATATTCTACTCAGGTATGGCAAATATTGATTTTTTTTCATCTTTTCTTAAATGATGATGAAATTAAGAAAATTCAGAATTTGACGTGTTTAATTATGCTTATGTGTAAAGCCTCATCTAAGTCATAACACTTAGGCATGATTTGATTTCACATGGTTGTTATTAAGTAATTTATTCAACACATTGTGGACAGCATCCAATAATGAGGTAAGCACTAGGAATAAAAAGATGAAGGTAAATTCCTTCTTGCTACCAACAAGTGTAATGGCTGAATAAAGACTTGGACATATAAGAAATAATCACAAAGCAAAGCAAACTTTTCAAGCACCATCTGTTGGTCACATGTCTAATTGCTTTGGTAAACAGTCTAAAGAAGGGAAGGTTTATCTTGGCCCAGGGTTCCAGAGGTTTCGGCCCATGATCAGTGATCAGCTGGTTCCATTGTATTGGGAGTCACAGTGAGGCAGAACAGCATGGCAAAAGGGAATGTCAGGGTGAAGCTGCTTCCTTCTGGAACCCAGGAAGCAGAGAGGAGTCCAGAAAGGAGCCAGGACCAAGGTCTGTCTTTCAAGGGCCCATCCCCATAGCTGGATTTCCTCCAGCGATGCCCTGCCTTCCATGGTTCCTCCACACTGCAGTAATCTATTCGGATCTGTCAGTGAATTAAACCATTGCTGAGGTTTGCACTCCAATGAGATCATCATCTCTGGAGCTTGTCTTACACATTGTGAAATGTGCTTTCTAAACTCCTAGGGATTTCTCAACACAAGAGAATCGATAAGCAATGTTATGTTGATAACAATCTGATAACTTCAGTAACATTATAACTTCCATGTTACACAGGAGGACACAAAAGGGTTCCGCAAAGGCAGATTCCATATGAATGGAATTTGGAAGAACACAAAATGTACTTAGAGAAAAAAATGATGTCTGACAGTAAGATTAGTCTCTGTTGGAAGAAAAGTTTGCTAAAGTTCTGGGGCAATCTCCTACAAGGTGTATACCAGGTAGGATGATAGAAGGCAGTTGGTAAAAACGTACATAGAGTACAAGCCAAAATAGAATTTAGAACACTCTATGTAATTGAGTTGAAAATAAACAAGACATTTCTTTGTTTCATATGGTTGGATAAAGTGATTGATGGATATTGTAACCATAAAAGGCAAAATATCTATGGAGAATATAGTTTGTTTACATAAATTTTCATTAACAATTTCTAACTTATGATTTATAAGTATATGAATATTTTATTGATTTTACTTTTATCTTATTCATTTATAGGAAGAAAATTATAATGCTTCAAAAATTTGTATTTCTACCAGGTATGGTGGCACACACCTTTAAGCTCAGCACTCAAGAGGCAGAGGCAGGCGGATCTCTGTGAGTTCAAGGCTAGCCTACTCTACAGAGTGAGTGTGTCTTTTTTCAAACTAGATTCTCATACAAAAGCAGAAAGGGGATTGTTTAGGGGGAAGAATGGCCAGAGAGAGGATAATGGATGGTTGATATGTTTAAAGTACAATGATAATTATGTATGAAAACATCATAATGAAACTCGTACATTAAAGTTAATGTTTTATAATAGGAAAAAAAGCAGTTCAAGTAAGTATCAGGCAACTGCAGGATTTGGAGCAGTCTCTACCTTTACCTAAAGGCTTCTCTACCTCTCTGGGACTAACCCATCCGTGAACAAGCCCTGTTTTAGTGCTTGGGATATGAAGTTATTATTATGCACCCTCGCCCCACACTTAGCAACCTCAGAGCTCTAGTTCTAGAAGTCATACCTCCAGCTCTGTTATAGCTGTGCTTACAGAGACCTTTTCCCTCATCCAGCAGCTTGAGAGGGGAGTGTTAGGTCAGGATGGTTAATAGTCACTGGTAAAAACCTTAGTTCTGCTATTTATGGGGCTCTTACTCCAGATTTGCCCCATAACAGCTACTACATATGGGCACATAGCTGTATAATAGGTTGTTGCCAATAGGAATGACATTATAAATCAGTGTCCTTTAAGAAGCAGTATTTCCACTGAAAATGTTCTTCATAACCATGGCCCTCTGTAGGATCAAACTGTTCACTTTTATCTCAGATTTCATATATTACTTCTGCATATGTGTATGTTAGACATTTTCTAGACTTTCTATTTGTGTGCCTTCAAGAAAAATTATTTCTCCAAGTCACATGAAACTATAGCTCTTTAAATTAATTGAAAACTTTACAGTAGCTTTCTTAGTGTGAAACACATACAGTTGAAGGCTCAGAAAGGTTCTGCTGTGTTTAGCAAGAAAAGATCTGAAGTAATATATTCCAGATGAAAACACACAAGATTGGAAAGCCAAGTCCCCAAAGACCTTGTCTTCCTGGTTTCTTCTCTACCATCCTGCCCCCAACCTAATCTCTCAACTGTGCAATTGGTAATTCTTTCAGAATTACAGGATTTCTAATGCTTTTTTGTAGTCCTTCGAAATCCCTAAATATGAACTTATTTATCATCACTGTATTCTTTTATTTCTTACCAAAACTGTACATATAACTCTTAAATATATATTTTTAATTTTTTAAAAATTGTCAAAAGCCTGTGGATTGTGTCCCATGACTCATATTGATCATTCTGCTGTTGTTTGTGAACCTTCTGATTGTTTGTATTTATCCAATTTAGTTAATCCTTTCTTGATGTGGGAGATCATTTATTAACTGTTTTAGAGCCTAAGAATTAAGTCATTCATATAGAAAAACTTAAAGTTACTGAGAATAAAGAAAGCTTTGAACAGAGTAGAGCAGCTCTGAAGAAAGACTAAAGTCATCTCAGTTACAAATAGTATCAAAAAGATAAATACGAGTCCTAGAGGTTCAGTAGAAATTACTGGAGATGAGCATAGATTGAAGAAAACAGTGATATTAAGATCAGAACATGAAGGGCTGGTGAGACGGCTCAGTGGAAGAAGGCACTTGCTGAGTGAGCCTAGAAACCAGAGTTTAAGCACCAGTACTGTTCTGTGGCCTCCACCATGCACCATGGAGTATGCATATGCATGCCCTTCCCTTCCAAATCACATAATAATAATAATAATAATAATAATAATAATAATAATTATAGCAGTGAAAAATCAGAGTGTGAATTGTGCTGTTACTCTTCCCAGCAGTTTTTGTCTTTGGGGGTTTCATCAGATCCAAATTTTTCAGCACAGAAACAGAAGAGATACTTCCCTGCTTCACTTTCAAGAATAGCAAAATTGTGACATGCTTCTATTTTCCCATCATAGTTATGGAGGATACTCTTAGAGAAATCGACTGAAGCAGAGCAAATATATGAGCGACTTAAATGAGTGTAGTCACTAGACAGAGAAGCAATTGCCTCTGGTGTGTCCCAATTCAAAAGATGTGTTATAGGGCTGGGCATCTCAGTAACACTTATTCTCTGTGTGTGACCAGTTGTAGAATTCTATAATAGCCTCCGTCTGTTACAAAAAGAAGTTTCTTCGATGATTAGTGGCTGGTATACCTATCCAGTAATATAAGGATCCAGATTTAGCATACAGTAAGAAATTCTGTCTAGAGATGTAACAGATTTAGTTTTTTCCTAAAGCTCTGTGACTTCTCTGGTTACGTACATTCGGCTCTGTTTTCAGTACCCCACATGAGTTGTCTCCCAATTAGATAGCTGTTGATTACCCCCCAAATAAAAATGCCACTGCTGCACGAATATAGTTTGCTGTGCTGGTCCTGTGGTGGTTATTAGGCTTTAAAGCTGAGGCTGCACCACTGATTGACTTTGTCCCTTAGCAGCTTGTAGAGTATCCTCCAAAACTATGAAAGCTAGTCTTTAGGCAGGAGATTTCCAGGTCATTTTCAGTTCCTTTGCTCCAAGGCCTGTGTCCAAAGTTTGTTCTGTCTTCAGCAATACGGTCTTACCTTCGAGTTCTGGGAGGCAATCAAGGGCTGTGGCAAGATAGCCCGTGTTATTTCTGATGTCTCTTGTAGTACCCTGATCAACAACTCAAAGGGAGACCTCTACACCCAAGGCTCATGGAACATGGTGGATCAGGGGATAGAGAGAATATAAATGCATCACTCAGCTCTCACCAGCAAAGCTTCATGCAACAGAGGGTGATGAACACAGAAGGTCACAGCTGGCCAAACTGTAGAGAGTAAGTGTGCAGAGTGTGTGTCACTGAACAGGACTCCTATGTTAAACCTCACCCACTCAGGGCTCAGGGACCATTATGGAAGAAGGGGTGTAAAGAGTGTAAGAGCGAGGAGTGGTTCATGATCGTAAGGTAACAGAGTCCTCCAAGCTTCTGGGAACTTGCTCGTATGAATTCACAGCAATGGTGATGGCACGCACAAGACCTGTGCAAGCTCAATCAGACGAAAACCAGCACAGAGTTGGGGAAATGAGCAGCAGGCAAACCCTTTACTTGAGGAACTATTCTCATCTGATCACTGCTGGGTGTGGGTGAGTGACACTAGATAGGCTGACCAGGATCCGGCGGATGAACTCATAATGAGGGACATCTGTGTACACAAACTTGGCTTGATAGGCCTTAACATATATGACAGAATGCATGTAATTCTGTGAGGGGGGGTCTGGAGGAGTACGGCTAGGGGAGGGGTCTAAACAGGATTAAGATGTATTATATGAAATACACAAAAAATTGAATAAAATCATATATAAAAAGATGTTGTCTTGGCTGCTGTTGTAGCATTGAGGAAGAACAGACTGTCAGACAGTGCAGCTGTTTCAGCAAAAATTGGATCATAAACAATCTAACACAAGCCCTTTGTTGGATGTAAAATGCATTTCCATGGATATTATTTTGAATTATTTTCCCCAAATCCAGTTGAGAATCACTTAGTTGTTATTCAGAAAGCAATTTACTGCAAATCGTATTATAATATAGTGTATATAATTATAGTTTCTGTGGTTATTTTTTTCCCACTCTTGTTTTAAAAGATTTTAGTTTCACTAAACCACAAGTACAACTACCTGGCGTTTCTTCAGGAAGGCTTTTTTTATTGAAGTGTTAGGGATGTGGCAAGGGATTCTATTTTGGAAGAATGTCTACCTTGTTATGGTTTGAATGTCTCTATCAAAACACATTTAGTCCCTATTTTATTTATTTATTTATTTATTTATTTATTTATTTATTTATTTATTTATGTGTATGAATGTATTGTCTGCATGTAGGTTTGTTGTGCAATGCCACAGAGGTCAGAAGAGGGTGTCGGATTCCCCTGGAACTGGAGTTCTCCTGGAATTGGAGTCCCAGACGGTTCTCGGCTGCCATGTGGGTGCTGGGGATCGAACCCGGGTCCTCTGTAAGAGCAGTCCGTGCTCTTAACCACTAGGCCATCTCTCCAACCCATTTAGTCCCTATTTTGAGTTGACACCAGATGAAATAATTCATAGCCTGTACTATATTGGGGCTTTGCAGAGAGACCCACCTGAAGACAGCCCTGATTTGGGCTTCTGGTCTTCTACAACAAGAAGAGATAAATTTCTATTATTTTTACATGCGTTACCCCCTTTTTAGTATTCAGTTATTGTAATGGGAAGTGGATTAAGGTATAGATTTTTCTGAAGGATTGCTTACAAGCAAAGGGCCATTGTCTGGCATGGGGCTGAAGTATTCTATGGATCATTCAGTGATTTTTCTGCTTCTGCCAATTTTTCAAGGGCCTTTGTTGTAGAGCTGGTGTCTGCGACTCAGTTTGGAATTTAGAGTCCAGAGTAAGGCAGCTATCCCTGGACACTGGTCACTGTAAATTTGTAGTAACAAAAATAACTTAATTTGTTTTTATAAGAGAAATTGTTTTTCCATATTTACATGAAAGTAAATAACATACCATTTAAGTACTTCTCAAGCTAGACAATGTAAATGAAGACTATGATGAAGCTAAGTGTTAGCCTACAAAGAACTTCCCACTGTTGGTTTGTGGAAGTCAAGATTACAGGAATACAGAGCTGTAATTCTCTCCGAGACATAGAAAGAGACCTATAAATAATCTTGTTGGAATTAGAAAAATCCTTCAGAAATTTTCACGACAACAGCTCTCCTTCAAGACATCTTGGTGAAATTTTCTACTTTGTCTCCATTCACGGAGATTGGTATATTCATTTAAAATGATAGACTACCATAAATGTGGACAAAGCAGCTTTTTACTTTACACACACACAGCAAAAATCATTAAAATGCATCCTCATTTCAGCCAGCAATGTATCGTCTCTCTCAATCTATCTTAGAGAAAACATAACTAGTCAAACATATGATTTACTTTTATAATTTTGCTTCAGACCCAGCTGTTATTCATTAGTGCTTGCATTGGCCAAATCAGGGCACATTTCCAGCTAGCAATAATTAAGAAAAATAATTAGTTCTTTCTTCTCCGGGCTTAAAAAAAATAACTGATTTTCAAATTTAGTTGTAAAGCTAATGACTTTTCATCCATTTCCATATGCGATCTTGAATTTGTGAGTATGTGTGAAGATTAGTTTGTCCCCAAGTCCATGCCAATAGTGTAGGTGTAAGCTTCATTCAAGTATTGTAAAGAATAGAGCTGGCTTTATGTATGGTAGGATGTGAGTTAAGTACAAGATTATGTGCGAGGGACAGGTAGGCTTTCTAGAATTTTATGGACCCTTCTGGATAGAAAAAAGTTAATTGTCTCATTATCATAAAGATATGGCTTCAATCTAACCAAAATGCATGTGAAAGCATGGTTGAGGATACCAGTTGTTTTTATTTTGCTGTAATAAAAGAAAATAAAATTTGAGACAGGTATCAGAAGAAAGATTGAATTACTGAAGAAAATTAAAATACAACATAAAATACCAAGAAATACAGTGGGCAAAGATCAAATACCAAAGACTGATGTTTCAGTTACAGTTATCAAGTTCTATCTGCCATGGTGGTTCTAGACACCACACTGTTCAGTTTTAGGTTTCCAGAACTAATACAGAAAATGCTCTTTATTTTAAACTCTAGCACTCAGACTAAGGGAAAAAAATGATAGTCATGATGGAGCATTTATGAGAAAAGCTAGAAACAAAGTCCCCATGGGTGCTAACTGCACTGTCTGTCAGTGGTCCTAAGAAGAACAGACTAAGGGATCTGTGCTAAGTTGGGGTAAAGCACAGGTATTGTAGAAACAGACACCAATGTTTTTCTATATGGAGATTAATTACATGATCAAGAACCAGAATTACAAGAAGGAGTATTAAATAAAGTAGCAGGCAAACTTGAACTGCACTCCCAGAAAAGTAACCAAATGGGAAAATCAAGAGAACTGGCAAGGATAATCTTTCACCCTCTTCTTAGCCACAGCTAGGAGGAATTGGGACAATAGATGTTTTTGACACTCTTGTTATAGCCATTCACCAAGGGAATTCATTAATTTATTCCTTCAATTTTGGTTGCATGAGGTCATCTTATAAATGCTACCTCCAAAAGCCACCAAGAGCCAATCAGTTCTGTAACTTGGCAAGTTTCTTTCTGAAATTGCACAGTGGACTTTTCAGCAATGGAGGTCAAAGTGCAGGAATCATTAATAATAACGTGAGGTGCAGAACCTGACTAGGCCTAATTAAAAAATCTTTCAGTGCTTCCCGTATAGTTATACCTACATTCTTACGATTGCCTACAAATCCTTGCATGCTAGGCCCAGGCTGCTCCTTCAGACCACATCTCCTCACACCCTCTCTTCTCTCACACCACAAGGACAGGCACTGGCTTCCTGCCAATCCTTCAGAAAGCTCTCTGCAGTCAGGGAATGTGGTTGACTCCCTGGAATGCCATCCGCCTCTGCATGTCTGCCTTTTTTTTTTTTTATATACTTTGAGTGTCAGTTTATTTCTCTTCATCAGGAGCTCATTTCTAGCATCCTGTTTTACGTTTGATCTCTTCCATTTATCAGAGTTCTATTTTGATTGTTTCCATGGAGGATAGTACACATTAGAATTAATTGCTCACCTCCAGAATATCTCCCATTCTAGGCTGTAAACACCTATGAAGGATGAAAATAGTCATGACACACCCTCGGTCCCTGATTCAGTCTCCATGGATTCTGTACGATTATGAAAAATCCATTTTAAAAATCATGTGATAAAATCATGAGCCCTAACTTCATCAGAATAGAGACTACCAGAGTGCATTGTACAGGTTAGATACTTTCTAATGGCAATGCTGCTTCAGAAATCTAAGCATGAATGTGTTATGCTATAAATGTAGGCCTCAGTTAAAGCCAGGACAAAGAAAAATTCAACAAATATTTATCAAATTGGTGACTATTTATCCAAATGGAAATGTCTCACAAGTCTTCCCACACTTAAGACTGTTTATCCCTGGAAGGGCTAAACTCATGAGTCTTTTCACAGGTCTAAAGACCTCTTTCTTCAGTCAAAGTCCTCAGGAGCTGCCTGGCATCTGAAGTTTCTTCAAGCTTTGTTGATTCTGTTTTTGTTGTAGAAATTGTGACAAAACACAAAGACATTTTGATTATCTGTACATTAGTTTTCCCAAGATCTTGTCTCAAAGGAAGTTCTGAATAAGAGAAGCATGCCCTGCCTGTCCAGGAGCAGTGGTACTTGGCATGGGTACATCATCACACTGTTGGAGAAGAAACACTCCTTGAATCAGGGCTTGCCAAACATCAGTCTACATCACAATTTGCAAAGTCAGGGTCCTAGCTTTTCATGTGTTTAGTCTGAAGAGAGTAGAGATGGTAGGAGACTGCTTTGCTTATGGGAGCCCCTCTGCTAGTTTCCGGGAATTCTGGTTTGGTCCCTCACTTCTAGTTCTTGTGTAGGAAAGGAGATGCATTACACATAAAATGTCAGTAAAACATATTTGAACTTTTAGTTAAATAGAGGTTACTTTGTTTCTGCTATTCAGCTATATGGGTCACTTCAGAAACTTAATAATTCCTTTAAACCCAATATGGTTAAAATTTAAATTTTCTCTAAATTCCTTACGGATTAGAAAATGACTATAACATAACAAAAAAGTAATTAAAGGAAACACATTGTTGCCAAATTAGAAGCTCAACATAATTGTATTTTCCTTTGGAGTTTCAGGCATGCTGGGGGAAAAAACCTTTATTCACGTTCCACCCAAGTCACCATCTTCCACACCCAGTTTCTTTCTAAAAGAAAACATTTACTTTTGTGACTTGGTCATAGTGAAGCACAAAGGGCCTCTTTGTGTGTGAGAATGAAGCCGGGTGTTAGCTTTTTAAGGAAAAAATTAAAGAAGGATGTGTATGTGGGGGGTGAAATCCCCAGATCTTGCTCAGTTGATCCTGCCTACCTCCTACTTAGAAGCCAGGCTCTCCACATGACGAGCCCCAGATGCTGAGGATCAGAGACCAAAGCAGTGCCTCCAAAGGCTCACGGCATCCAGCTCAGACTGTGCACGAGATTCAGTCAGACACCTGGTGTGAGAGAATCCCAGCCGAGCAGCGTTCGGTGGAAGCTTTCTATGAGAATGGTTTGTGTCTCTGAATCCTTGCCATCATACTCACATGTCCAAGCAGAATGGAACCTGGCAGACAGGGCAAACCCACCTGAGAAGATTTGGTCTGTGATTGGGGGTGTAGGGACGGACTGAAATTGGAACATTTTGAACACAGTATTTTATGTGCAACAGAAAAAAAAGAACCACTACAGAAATATAAAAAGAAATTATTTTCAAGGCAATTTCTCTAGGTACCTAGAAAATTCTAGGGGGCTTCTTCAACAGTTCCTCAGGTCTGTATGCCCACCAGTTTTCTGCTTTCTCTGTCTTTCTCCATTATCCAGCCCACTGAGTATGCCCCCTCGGGTATCCTGTGGTCTAACTTATGCAGAAATTAGGCATCATTTTCCCCATTGTCTGGCTTCCACTCTGGTCCTTCCTTCCTGTTGTGAGCTTTGCTATTGGGGAGATGTGAACAAATGTCTACCCACCCCAGATACTGCAGACCAAAGTATTGATAGATCAGTGAACAAATGTCTACCTACCCCAGATACTGCACAGACAACAGACCAAAGTATTGATAGATCAGTGAACAAATGTCTACCCACCCCAGATACTGCAGACCAAAGTATTGATAGATCAGTGAACAAATGTCTACCCACCCCAGATACTGCAGACCAAAGTATTGATACATCAGTGAACAAATGTCTACCCACCCCAGATACTGCAGACCAAAGTATTGATACATCAGTGAACAAATGTCTACCCACCCCAGATACTGCAGACCAAAGTATTGATACATCAGTGAACAAATGTCTACCCACCCCAGATACTGCTCAGACAATAGACCAAAGTATTAATACATCAGTGAACAAATGTCTATCCACCTCAGATACTTCACAGATGAGTTTTGATACCACTAGGGTCCAACTTGTTTTACCCTGAGTTTATTGTGTTTATTTGCAGGAATACTGGTAATGGGGTAGCTTCAGGAACATAGACGACTCAAAGGCAGCTAGCTGAGTACCTGTAAACCCACCCCATCACCAGTGCTGGAACCCGGCAGCTCTCTGTATGACTGGTGGCCAGACTACTGTTCATCAGTTCTTGTAGCTTCTAATGCCTGGGGGGTGAAGGGACCTTGTGAATTTGGTAAATTTCAGGGAGTTCTTACTAGAAGTTGTCTACTTCGTGAGTCTTAAGGAGACACCCTTTAGCACTCCCTGAGTGCTATGAACCTCCCTCCAGGATGGGATGTTACTTTCCGGAGGGCAGTGTCAGCAGGGCACCGAGGACACGGTGCAAAGCAGTTGAAATTTATCCTGTGTAGACTGTGTCAACAGAAATCTGTAAAAATATAATGAAAAATAGCAACATAACAACCCACTTTATGACTCCAGTTCTGTGTTAAAGAAGGTAAATCAGAGGGTTCCGGGGATGAGAGAAAGAGAATTAGGGTGGCCTACAAAGGACAACAGGGATCAGTCTGAAGACCTGTTTCATTGGAGTTTGGTGGTAATTGTTTGATTAGCAAACTTTATACTTATACATTGGTGAATTTTATTTTAACAGTAAACTACATGCCCCAAACTTTATACAAATTAGTGAATTTTATTTTAGCTATAAACTATATGCCTCCAAAGTTGAGAAATAGCTCAAGTATTATCTGTAAATAAGTCTGAAATTTGGGTTCATTTATTCTTATGGTAAATTTTTTACTGCATTTAAGAGTTTCAATTTCTAAAACCCTTAGTATCTTCTTAGAATTTACTTGATTTCTATGACCCCAAGTATTCAGATGAGAGAGTAAAAAATTATACTACAGAGCTATAGTAATAAAAACATCATGGTACTAGCATAAGAACAAATAGTTTGATCAGTGGTATAGAACTGAGGGCCCGGATTTAAAACCACACATTTGTAGCCACCTAATTTTTGACAAAGTAGCCACAAATACACACTTGTAGAAAAAAGCATGTGGAAGAATGAAACTAGATCCTTATCTTTTTACCATGCACAAATCTACTCCAAGTAGATCAAGAACCTCATCATAAGACCTGATACCACAACTCAGACAAAGGAGAAAATAGGGACAACACTGACATTTACAGGCACAGGAAATGACTTCCTGAACAGGGCTCTGATAGCTGTGGCATCAAGACCAACAACGGACAAATGAAACCACAGGATACTAAAAAGCTTCTGCACAATAAAGGACACAGTCATTCCAGTGAAGAGGCAACTTAGGGGATGGGAAAAATCTTTACCAGCTATATCTATGACACAGGAGTAGTATCTAGAATAGAGAAAGAACTAAAAATCTAAACATAAAATTCAATTAACAAGTAGAGCAAGGAACTGAACAAGGAGTTCTCGAAAAATAAAATAAAATAAAAAAAAACTCGGGAAGCTGGTGTGGGGCTGGAAGGACACTCATCAGGTCACCAGCTGTGCAGTGTGGTGAGTGCCTGGGCGGGAATTTGGCTGTAGATGCCCATCAAGCAGCAGCCTGGCATTAGACTGTAGAGTGCCAAGCAGGCGGCAGTCTGGAGGATCCGGGAGTCCCATTAGGGCATTGCCTGGTGTAGTTGTTAGATTAGATAAGAGGGCAGTGAAAAGGTGGTCAGCCTTTGGCCCTGCAGTTTAGGATAGCCTCTGGCAGCTGTCTTGCATCTTCCCTTTTCCCTGTAATCTATGTGTGATGGAGTGATACCACAGGTTAAATGGGAGTGTGGAATGGGAGGGCAGAGGACAGAGTATGGGGTGGGATAACTTACACAAAACATCTTTAGAAAAAGCTCTATGGAAACCTACCACTACCTCGAAGATGCTTCTTAAAGTATATTCACATACACTATAAAAAGAGATTAAAAGGAGTTACTCTATAACTGGGGGACATTGCCACTACTAAATACCATTGGCTAACAAAATAAAATCCTACTATCAGAAATGGGTTCCCCCTCTTGAAGCTGGTGATCAGGGGTCCTATAGACCTTCAAAAATTACTGATCATTGATACCTGCTCTTTGTTATCCACCAGAACTACACATTAAGTTCCTATTGCTGAAGACACTACATACATGGGCTGTAGAACAAACAAGAGGAAATCAAGTTGGTGCTGACTTAAAATTCCCACATCTATTGGTGAGCTTTCATAGTGCTTGACACTGCTATGTATGCTACCTTAAGATAAAATTAATCATCAACATTACTCAGGTGTAAATCCTGCAAGCTACAACAACAGATGGCCTGGCTATGGGAGTAACCACCCACTTTCTAAGTAGATTTAAGTTCTGTTTCATAGATGAAATCTGTATTTGACATTGATATCAAGTCCAAGGACCTGAGGCTCGACTGGTCACAGGTCCTATGGGAAAGCCTAATATAGTTTTCTGCTAAATAGATATATAATTAAACTCACTTCTAATTACAGAATTCCACAGTGGTAGAACTTAAGATTTAGCTATAGGATAGTGCATTTCTAGATCATAATGATATTGAAATTATGGACAGGTCAAACCTTACAGTAACAGGAGAATAATACCATGGGTTATTCTCTGTAACATGACATTTTAAAGATATTTCATAAATATGAGGTGGTTGTTACTACTCTCTCCTTGCAAATAGAATTAATGTGCCATAGGAAAGCTAAAGACTTACTTAGTGTTATGGCTTGAATGTCTCATCCAAACTCATGCCGGAATGTGTCTTTGTGATGGTATGATGTGCGCTCTTTAGGAACAAAAGACTAGGTTTAGCCTATCTTTCCATGCAGCAAAAAGACCACGCATGATATTAGTTAGTACCAGAACCTTAGCCTTCTCACTCTCTTGAACTGTGCACCAAATAAAGTTCTACTATTTGTCATTTACCCAGGCTGTGGTATTCTGTTACAGCAGAACGTGGACCAAGTCACATAGGAGTGTGGAGATAAGCACAAATCAGAAATTTGAACCCTGGCCAGTCCTGTGTATAAAACCATAGTGCTTGACTGTCTGTCACATGGGAGATACCTTCATAATGAGACTAAACTAAGGAAGAAAAAAAATCTTTAAAAAAAATAAAGGAGAGCCGGGAGTGGTGGTGCATGCCTTTAATCCTAGCACTCAGGAGGCAGAGGCAGGTGGATCTTTGTGAGTTCAAGGCCAGCCTGGTCTACAGAGTGAGTTCCAGGACAGCTGGAGCTACAGGTAGATCTTGTCTCGAAGAGACAAAATAAATAAATAAATAAATAAATAAATAAATAAATAAATAAATAAAGGAAGGAAGGAAGGAAGGAAGGAAGGAAGGAAGGAAGGAAGGAAGGAGGAGTTGGAGAGATGGCTCATTGGTTAAGAGCACTGGCTGCTCTTGCAGAGAACCAGGGTTCAGTTCCCAGAACCCATATGGCAGCTAACAACCATCCATAACTCCAGTTCTAGGGATCCAATGCCCTCTTCTGACTTCTTTGGGCATTGCACACATGGGTGTACTTGCATACATGCATACAAAATGCACATATGCACAAAATTGAGATAAATAGGTTTTTAAAATTAGAGGAAATGTTATATTAATCTTCTGATTTTTTTAATAAAAATACACATATGCACATATAAACTTACAAGAAGAGGAGCTACTTGGTAAAATCCTTAGGCCATTGTATTATTTTAATATGGATGAGAAATTATATAATAATGCCAAGTGAAACAATCATTTTGAGAAGCCAACAACCAATAAACATTAAAATAAGACAAATACAAGGCATTTTCCAGTGCTTTAAATAATTAAAAAGAAACGTCAAGAATTGTATTTAGGGGCTGGAGAGATGGCACAGCAGGCAAGCAATACACTCATACATATCAAATAAAAATGATTTTTTAAAAAGCATTGTATTAGTGCAGGATGTGGTTATTTTGGTTAGATGTTGCTGGTGTCAGTGACAGAAGCAGGCAGGGACAAAGTCCAAGGAAGGGTGAATCCCAGTCATCAGAAGGCCTGGAGTGAGCTGTGTCCTGTTTCACACAGGAGACTGTAGGAAAGGCAGCCTGAGGACACACAGGGTCTCCCAGGCCTCCCTGCAGGAGAGGTGGGGAGGGTCTGTGAAACTACCCACGGGGTTTCCCATGCCTCCTGCAGAAGAGTTAGGAGACAAGAAGCAGTGTCTTGAGCCTCTGGCACTTGCTTTCGTTTGCCCTGGGCCATGATTAGCTGCTGCTTCCTGGAGCTGTGCTCTCCCAGGCTTCCCACAGAGTGAGGCCCATCATCAAACTAAATTTGGACGTAGCTAATTCTCTTTCTCAGTTTTCTCAATTCAGGTCTAGACCAGTTTAATTGAATTCATTTTCTTCAACATTTTTAAATCTTGGAAAGAGTCCAGGGCATTCTTCTGGGCACAATCAACAACACCCAGAGCCACAAATTGATTACGGCTATTATAAGGTTTGAATGACTCACGAACGTAAGGAATTAGAAGAGTTGCTTGCTTTCTGGAAAAATGGCAATTGGAAACAAATCCAGTTTAATATACCACAAAAATTATTTTGTGCGGGAACACAGCATTCTCTGTAGTGAGTTTTGTTCCTGGCAAGGGGATATAACATGTAGCTGGCGTGATGCTTGAGCCCATCTGGAGGGAGTGTGACTTAAATGTATGTGTTGGAGGCTGTGTCTCCATGTTTCATGTTTTCTTTTCAGGCATTCTATTTATTTAAAGGGAACAAATGTTTTCTTCCCAAAGGCTGCCTCGGCCTCCTTCTTGGCCACTCAGTTTCTGCCCACCTTTTGGTTTCTCTGTGCTGGTGATTTTTCCAGGTCCCCCAGGAGGACACACCCTAGCTGTGAGGACTGAACAAACAATCCTGGCCAAAAGCAGAACACGGCGCGGCTTCCACCCGCCTGGTCACCAGCTCTATTTCAGCTCTTCCTGCCAACAAAAGATAAAATATCAAACACCAAGATACCGGCAACCTCAGCAGTGAAACACAGTAATCGCTGCTGCCTTGGGGTGCCTAGTACCAGGCAATTTCCAGAAACTGCACCACATTTAATCCTTTACTACACTGTGTTAATATTCAGTTTTAGATCCACTAAAATGGAGGTTTGGAGACCCAGAGGTTAAGGATGTTTCCTGTGTTACTGGTCACAAGTGAGTGTCCCAAGGTTCCCACGACTTGTCCCAACTTACGTCTTGATCCCCTCCCCACGTGACCTTTTATATGCCAGCATTTAGCCTACATTCGTTCTCTTGTCCTAAAGATTTCTGTTCTTGTCCTAAAATAATAAATCGGAAGTGTCGACTTGATCTGGATCCTATCTTTGATTTAGAATGAACAGGGCAGTTATGGCTCCTTTGCCATCTGGAAGGTCCCGAGCCATACCTGAAGCACAAGATGCAGACTGGCCCATGGAACTCAACTCCTATTTCCAGCCTCATCCATAATAGTCTCCACACCCAACCACTGACCAGCCACACAAGTGAACTGTGCGGCCTTCACCTAAGTGCCCCTGAGTGTGAGTATGTGCTTTGATCATTTTCCCTTCCAGCTTCATGCTGTATCTCAACTCACTGTCTTGAAATTCTCTAGGGTTCCACATACCAGATGATTCCTTTGGGATGAATTTCTCCCTGTGCCTATCTGTTTATGTATGGTCTATGACCGCTGTCACCTTTGGTGGCAGAGCAGAGTAACTACAGAGCTGGCAAACGTTTGTCTTGGATATGTCAGACAGTAAAGCTCTTTGGTTAGATGGACTCTGCTAAAAATTGCTAGGGAAGTAAGGAGTGCAGAGTCTCTACCAGTGTCGACTGATGTGGCTACTGAAGTTGGTATAGTGGATCGTGTCTCTTACCACTTAGAACTTGAAGTTCTAGCCTAGAGGCTGGTGATGTAAGAGGTGAGTTTCACTGGGAAAACAAGAGACCATGGTGAGTGGAGACCATGGTGAGTGGAGGCCACGGTGAGTGGAGGCCACGGTGCGTGGGAGGCCACGGTGCGTGGAGGCCACGGCGCGTGGAGGCCACAGCGAGTGGAGGCCACGGCAAGTGGAGGCCATGGTGCGTGGAGGCCATGGCGAGTGGAGGCCATGGTGCGTGGAGGCCATGGTGAGTGGAGGTCATGGTGAGTGGAGGCCATGGTGAGTGGAGGCCATGGTGAGTGGAGGTCTTGGTGAGTGGAGGCCACGGCGAGTGGAGGCCACGGCGCGTGGAGGCCATGGCGAGTGGAGGCCATGGTGAGAGACCATGCTGTGTTTTGTTGCAATCTTCAATGGCTTATCCTATTATCCAAAAGTCTTTCTCTCTCTCCATCCACTTCCTCCCTCCTCTCTCTTTTCCAGTTTTAAAGCAATTTGGAGCTCACAATAAATCATGTAATTCTTTATTTATTCATCTATTCATCTAAGAAGCGTTGAACAGGCATCTGTTATTTTTAGGCTCCAGAGTGGGAAATTAAAGCATGGAATGAGTAAAACCAGTCCTGGCCCCAAGAGGCTCCTTAATAGAATTCAAAGCACTCATTAAATCTAAGGAAAGAAAAGCTGTTAACTTTGCTTTATATCTATCTCAGGCGTGCCCTGATGCGTCTTCTCTTGTGCATTTGATAGTCAGCAGTCCGTCCCGCAGTCTCACAGGTGACCTTGCATATACTGACATGGTCTCCTGCTGCTCCTGACTGTGATTTCCTTACTGGCAATGTCCAGCCTTTAGAGAGCAGTGGCTTTACCTCTGTTTTTGATTCTGTTGAGAATACAACTGATTTTTTGATGTGTATGTGACACAGGTCTTCAGAGTGGTGCCACTGTGGCTCAAGGTCTCTCTTTGGGGTGTGAGCCATACAGAAAATATCTTGCTTGACCCTTACCTCCCAAACATTCCTAAATTGTCCCCTTAGGGTATTCACCTTGTTTGGTTATTCATATTTATAAAACTTAATAGAGTTTATAATTTTAAAATTATGCTAGGGAATTCCTCCATTAAGTCATCTGTGAAAAATAATAATATGATTTTTAGTACACATCTTTGGGGATAACCACCACTCAGTGAATTAGCAGTTTATTTTGCTCCTTTGTTCCCTGACTTTGAATCATTACCCACTTCCTGAAGGATACCCAGCTTTGGCCTGACAACAGTCCCCTTCCCTGTGTTCAACACCAACCGAGGAACTTTCTTAAAAGTTATTTCATGAGACTAGAGAGATGGCTCCATAATTAAGAACACTGATCTTTGAGGACCAGGGATTGGTTCCCAGCACCCACATGGAAATTAACAACACTGTAACTCAGTCCAGGAGAATCAGTACCAAGGAACACCTTTTGACCTGCCAGCATTGCTATGCATGTAGGCACTACATACATGCAAGAAAAACACTCTACAAAACATTAAAATAAAATAAATCAATAAAAAAATTTAAAGAGAGTTCATGATTGTTGTTTCTGGGCACCCATGCAGGAAAGACTCTGATGTCATGATGGGTTTAGATATCTCCACTTGGAAATATCCATGTTGGCTAGCTGTTATCCTTGTAATACCCAAAGAAATAAAAGGATGTGAAATCTGTAGGGAGTTTTTATTTTTTATTATTTTTTATTTATTTATTTTTCGCTTCTCTCGGACTTTTTTTTGCTCTTTTTTAAAAACAATTAAATTAGAATACAAATATTAGAAAATAGCGGCCAAGGTGGGCTGCCCATGTGGGCCAGGCCCAGTGCTGGCCTCCCGGCAAGTTCATACGGTGCATGGCCCAGGCCCTGGGCATCAGACCTGAACCGGTATTGCTTCCTGCGTGGACAGAGAGTCTGCAAGTGGGGAGGCAGGCAGCACGCAATGGGGTGGACTGCAAGCCTGCCCCGGGGATCCTGGAGGTCTGGGGTGCCTGGGAGACTTCCCCAGGCCAGTGCGGCAGCATAGCCAGGGCCTGTTGGAAGAGCAAGGCTCCCGAGGGCCAGGAGGGCACCCCATGCCATGGGCAACGCAAGAGCTAGGTGACAGGTGCAGCCAGTCCCCCTCGCCCCACAAGGTGGGGTGGGTGGGCACAGCAGGTGGCTGGGCTGCCCTGTAGGGAAGTTAACCTGAATGAACTGGAATTACCGAGGTAGCTGGCTAGAAAACTGAGATTCCCCCCATGCCACACGGTGCCGCGGCCCCCACACCTGGACCCCAACACCGTGTTTGCACATTGGCGGCCACGTCCCAGGCCAGCCGGCCTACCATGGCTTCTTAGCTACAAAGGCTCGGGGCCAAGTGCTCTCGGCTTGGACACCAATCTGGGGGAGAAAACAAGAACAGACAGACGTGTGCAGCCAGGCGCTCACAGGCCACTCCAGCAGATTCCTGCTGTCCTTGTGGACTTGGGTGGGGTGGCGTCCTGGTCCCTCCTGCCACCCTCCCAGTCTGGCTGTCCTCAGGTGGGTGGCTGGGGAGATGGGATGTGGGCGGCCGGCTGCTTGTTTTAATTTGATGATTCTGTCTTGTTTTTTGCTTTTTTTTTTTTTTTTTTTTTTTTGTCATTTTCCTGTTTTAATCTTTTGTTTTGTTTTAACTTCACCCCCACCCCCAATAGAGGAGAGGAGGAGAGTCCAGAGGTGCAGGTGCCGGGAGTCGGGAGAAGGTGGGCAAGACAAGGGACCAAGAAAGGAAAGCACTCCCGGCCTGCCGCTCTGTGCAGCACAGCTGTGGGCACGGTGAGGTCAGCAGGCCGGTACCAGGCCCCTCTGGAACGGGCAGCGATGCTTAGGCCTAGAGCCTTCCTCTGTTTTTACAGAGTATTAGACTGTTCTGACCATGTAGGCGTCAAATATCAACATGTAGATATTTGTTCTATCTGCAGTAGAATGAAGGGAAAAAGTGTATGTCCTTCTCATTCCTTAGTCTAGGTAATGGCTAAAGAAACTGTATCTTAAAATCTCCTTAATTCTTTTCTTTCTCCAGGTAAATGCTGAATTTAGGGAACCTCTTTAAACTCCACAACCGTACTCAAAACATTTCCCTAACATTTATTTTCAAACTCTTATCAAATCACTTTTAATCATTAAAATAATAACATTTTTAATTATTTATTTTATTTAAAAGTTCTTCAAACATATATATCCTATGATATCAGATTTGGAGAAACTTTCCTTTGAGTAGTTGGCCAGGACAGTCCAAGAGATTCCCAAAACTATATAGGCTATTACTATGGCCCTGGATTGCTTCCCAGAACCTGAAGGTACGACCCTATTGCTGAAGATAGGACATACTTCAGAGACTGAATCTTTTTTTTTTTTAACTATTTAAGTCTATTTGTTGTATTTATTTATTCAAAGAGTATTTATTGAAGCCCTGTTATGTTTCAGACTTCAGACCATGCACTCTTAGGTTAACAATCTATAGAACTCTGAAATCTATGAAGGAGAAATTAAGGTTCATTACCAAATTCTTTTCCTTTGAATGAAAGTGTCCATAAGGGATGATGGTGGTTTCACTGCCTAAGGAGAGTATTAGGATGGGGGAGGGGGAAGACGATGAAATCACCAGGAAGTTAATGTCTTAAAGCAGTATGAGTTTACTGCCCTACTCCATATCTGCAACATCTCTTTGGCCTGGGGGCTAGGAATTGGATATCCTTACTTTATTTCTTTATTCTTCAAGTGTTCTGCTATGGAATATGCAGGAGTTTATAAAAAAAAGTGAGGGAGAGCAAGATATCTTAACAACAGCAGCTCCACCATCCCTAATGTTCTAGATGTCTATGCTGAGGTACCTCAGACAATCCAAAGCTTCTCTAGATTCACCAGTTAGTGTGTAGAGACATAGACACAGGAGCCGATGCATACATTTCTCAGGTGGCTGTAAAACATGCTTTATTGGCAGGTGAACAGTGTAACATGTGGATTTCCCACCATTTTGTTTGTACAACCAAAATTGGTGTCATAGCTCATATGTGCAGTGGAGGGGGGGAGATACTCAAGAATGTTCGTCAATATGTTCTATCTTTTTAAAATCTGTATAGTATAATTTGGGGTTATTTTTACATTCTATTTTGTATCATTTTCAATTGTTTTAATTTTCAACAATTTCTTTTAATGCAGAAAAGTGATGAAGGAAGAAACACACAAGGAAACTCTAAACTCATAAGGAAAATTGGATTGCCATTGGTCTGGTGTCGGGTAAGGAGTGGAGAAAGTGGAAGGAAGGAATGAGGGGACATGTGCACGCTGAGGACACAGGGCTCTGTCGGCCCTTCCACAAGGATTTGTCAGTTGTAGCCAGAAACTAAGACAAAAAGAGGTTGACTGGGGGTGAGTGAGTTGAGTTGGGACTTGACAGGGAAAATTGGATGTTAAAGGAGGAGATAATAAAGAGATTTGTGTTGGAAGCAACAGGGTCAAGCTTGTAGACAGAGCATTATACTTGATACAACTCCAGATGGCCATACATGGGCCCAATGCAGCACTTGCTTGCTTTCTTTTATAACCTTCCCTGCATGGATAGAGGGACAACTCAGGATGGGGACAGAGTAGATGAGAAAATAGGATCATGAGTGTATAGTCTAGATAAACATTACATCTGGGATTATGCATCGACTAACACATTGAAAAGAAGTTTCCCTGGTGAGACAGAAGTAATGGAAATGTCCTCACACACTGACATTCGGCAGTAGATGCTGGGGAAAACAAGTTGTTGGCTTAATAGATTCTGCTATCTGAATTAGACTTCTGTGACTATTGTATCTACAGTGAATTACAGATGAAGCATGATATAATTTTTGCATAAAATTATGTTTTACCATGTTCAGATGATAGATCTATAAAAAGCCAGGAATGAAATTGTGGACAAAGATAATATTAAGAAGTCAATGCGGGGCTGGAGAGATGGCCTAGCGGTTAAGAGCACCAACCGCTCTTACAGAGGACCCGGGTTCGATCCCCAGCACCCACATGGCGGCCAAGAACCATCTGTAACTCCAATTCCAGGAGAACTCCAGTTCGCAGGGAGAATCCAACACCCTCTTTGTGACTCTCGTGCATTGCATGGACACGGGTGCACAAACCTGGCAATGCAGACAGTACATTGAACACTACAGAAATAAGTAAATGCTGGGTGTGGTGGTGCACGCCTTTAATCCTAGCATTGGGAGGCAGAGGCATACGGATCTCTGTGAGTCCAGGCCAGCCTGTCTACAGAGGTGAGTTCCAGGACAGCCAGAGCTACAGGGAGACCTGTCCTCAAAAAAAAAAAAAAACAAAAGTCATGCTATTCTTTTATGTTATTAGACCATAAAAATCACATAGAAACATATGTTAGAAGGAAAGACAATCTTTGATGTTGTCACTGAGCTTTTCTACTTCTGTACATCCATGCACATGGAGTAGTAATTGTTGGAGCTTGTCTGTCACTGTTCCTCAATGCACAATGGCAAAGTTCTCTGTCTGTTCTCCCCGCTTTCCCTCAGTCTCCACTTTCTCAGTGAGTCCTCCTTGAACAGTGGACTGGAGTTATGCAAGGGGGAAGGTGTCCAAATCCTTGTTGGGATCATACTTTTCTTCTCCCTTATAGTTATCTAACTTGCAATTATCCATTTATTTGTGTGGTTACTTTATCAGTATGTGGTTACCACACTAGATTATAGGTTCCACAAGCAAGTTACTCTGTCTACTTGATCAACATTGTATAACTAGTACTTAAAGCACACACCAAGCACTTTGCAGAAACTCAATAAATACTTGTTGAATAAATGAAAAGTATGTGAAAGCAAAAGTCTAATTATGCCTTCAGTATACTGTGGCATGGAAAAGTGAGTTCAGTGCAAAGGTTTCCTCCTTCCTCTGAGGGAGGGATGGTCTATGAGGAGATTACAGTTTCATAGGCACATAAGACATCCCTTCATTTTAAAGATAAGGAATTTCAAGTCAGAGCAGCTTAATCACTTATTCAAGGATCTGAGCATACTGTTGAGCCCATTTAATTAATCTTAGTGATTGAGTCAGCCTGGATGGAGTTAGCAAATGAACCTGGTCAGTTTGGCTATGAAGCTAGGACTCCATTCATTCATTAGATTCTGATGTTTCTGGCACAGCATTAACCAAGAATCACATCGTACAACTTCTTTTCTGATTGCATAGGCTAATAACTTAATCTTAACAGTTTGAATAGATAATAAAGAGATGAACCCCAGTTGGAGAGTTTTAATAGGAAAGAGTTGGAAATGGAACAAATAGCCTACTCCCTAATCCCTGAAACCAGGCAACCATCAAACTATATGTCTTTGTTGATTAAGCTTTTCAGGCTGCAGCACATAACCTTCCCCTCTACCTTCTGCTCCTGCTTTCTGCAGTGATTCTCGTTTGTGACGAAGCTGCTCCTGTGAGGAAGAGGAGAGCCACTCTGATGACAGTTATTGCAAAGGGACAAAGTCACATCGGGATTATTCCCATCATCTCATAGGAAAGATGTTAACAGGGTCTTTCTAGCTCACCCCTGTAATCACGTTAGATTTCAGAAACTTCACAAGGACAGCCTTCAGGCCATAACTGAGATAAAGCACTTTTTTTTTGAGACAAGGTCTCCCTTTAGTCCCAGCTGTCCTGGAACTCACTCTGTAGACCAGGCTGGCTTTGACCTCACAGAGATCTGCCTGCCGCTGCCTCCCAAGTGCTAGGATTAAAGGCGTGCACCAACAGGCCTGGGTTAAAAACAGTTCTTAGCCGCCATGTGGGTGCTGGGAATTGAACCCGGGTCCTCTGCAAGAGCAGTCAGGTCTCTTAACCACTGACCCATCTCTCCAGACCAATAAAGCACTTTCAAGAATGTCGTTTTGCTGCCACGAAGGTCATAATTCAACTTTCAAGCGACTGATTAAAAAACAGACTCAGACTACAAATGTCTATGGTAGAAAACTCTAGTAGGGGAGAAAGGGGCTTCAGAAGGCACTGTGTTCTCCCCCCTTTTATGGAAATTGCATGCAAAGAAGTTTTCTAAAAATGAATAAGATGGCCACACTCCTCCCACGTTGATTGTAATTAAATTAAACCCTCCTGTAAAACTCCATGTGGTTTAGTGAGTGGTCTCTCCACTGTGACTTTACAATATTTGGAGGTCCCACCGAGATTCATACCTGCTAGAGGTTGGAACTGCCAGGAGGTAGCTGCTGAGAGACATTCCTCAGCCTCAGCCTTCCTCCCCAAGTTCCCAGGCACAACCTGTGAGATGAAGAATATTCAGATCCTAAACCCAGCCTCATGATTATCAGAAGAGGAGGGAGAACTGCTCCTTTGTTGAAATCAGGCAGAAAGGGGTCTCCCCTTTTTCCAGATTCAAAGGATGTAGCTGTGTCTTGTGTTTATGGTAATTGTTTTCCCATGTGTCTGAAATTCATGTAGCTATGTCTGTCATGTGTCTAAGTTTTCTTGTGTGTTTTCTCATGTTGTTTCTGTCAAATAAAATGGCCACTTCCAATTTCTTTCCATCCTTTATGTGCACAGAATTATTGATTTTGTTTTAGCATACCATATTAAGTGCACATGTGCAAACTTTAAATATGGATATTAGAAAATGCATTTAGAGTCCTGAAATTTGGATACTGTAGATGTTTTTAAATTTATTATCTCTGAGTCTATCAAATGTTTCATAACTTTTGGGTGGTAATTGTTCACATGAATTAGCATTTGAGTTTGTTGTTTAAGAATCCTATTTTCTAGTTGACTTTTGGTTTGTGTTTGCTTTCAAGATGGTTGTATGAGGTAACTTTTGCTTGTTTTGGAAGTATTTTGCACTGAATGTTCAGTCTGATTTGTATTCATTTTGAGACCTCTGTGGGCCTGAGAACATCTAGCTGGATGTAACCCTGATTTAACATGTTAACTCACCTTCAGTGCTGGGAATGAATTCTGGGACTGGAGTTTGTTCTATCTTTTTGGCTTTGTCTTAAGTCCCTTTCCTGCAACCCTACTCTGTTTGGTTGGGGGTTGGGCATTTTCTGCTAAACTTAAACTCCCTCTTGGGCCAGACATGGTGGCCCACACCTTTAATCCAGCCAGTGGGAGGCAGAGCCAGGCAGTTCTCTGTGAGCCCAAGGTCAGCCCATCTGGTCTGCTTGGTGACTTCCCAGCCAGCTGCTACAGGGAGACCCTGTCTCAAAAGACCAGAAATAAACTGCCCTTTGCTAACTATTAGTAAAATTCTCATCAGCAATTAAACCCAGGAATCTTGTTCTGGCTTGGATGGAGGGAATTCCTAGGCTCCTGGGGTGCCCATGTGGAAGCTGTGCTTCCATTTCTCTGGCTAAGGACCCACTGGGGGTCTGGCATCTACTGCATGGGGCTGATTCCCAGGATGGCCTGGGCCTGTCTGGTCTCTTGCCTCCAAGAGGTGGGGAAGGGCAGCCTGGGACAGTTTGGGGGCTCTCTTTTATTTCTGCAGGAATTTTTGAGCCTGTTTCCCTCAATCCTTTCCTCCTCATAGGAGGCAGTGACCTCCCTGGGCCTGTGCCCTCCCTGCTGATCTGGCAGGCCTTCTGTGTGCTGTGTGCTTGTGTTTGTGGAAGAGTTGATTGCAGAGACTGTGAATTGAACTCATGAAAACTATCTTCACTTCATGCTTTTGGTATTTTTAATCTTTAAATGGTCTTTAGTAATGGATTAATCTCTATCACCTTATTAAGACTAAATACTTTATGTCATCTTATTCTTTACTCTGTCTTTTAAAGGAATTACCTGTAAATAAAACTTTCAATTATGAACTTTTTTTGATCATGCTGTAATCTGGTTATCATAGGTTTTTGAGTGGGAATGGGATGTATAATTCTGTTTTCTGTCACTTTTTGAGTTTGAAACCCAGTTAGGAATATTTGCTATACTGGAAATGTAAATAACATCTCTGAGGAAATTGTTTAATTATCTCTCATGTGTTATGCCTGCGTAACTTATGGTGTTAAATCTCTCTTTCAGTCAGTATTATACAAAGCTGCATAGGATTTTGTCCAAGCCTTATCTAAAATATTATACAGTAATTAAAAGTATCAGGCTGGTGTACCTTAGCCTTTCTGTATGGTTTAAAGACCATACTTAAATGCCTATACCAATTTGGCCCTGGGACTTAAAGGACAACTTTCCTCTTTGCTCTCTGAGGTCAACTAAGTCCTATGTATGGTGGCATCTCTTGAAATGTCCTGCAATTATGTATCACCAGTCATTATGTGCAAGGAGGTCTTAGAGAACCACTAACAGGACTCTAACCGGTATCCAGTATATAAAGAGGAAAGTCTCCATCTCCTCATACTTCAAAAAGGGAAGCCTGGTCCAGCAAGATCTGACTTGTCCTCACATGGATGGAACTGGTAAATGAAAAAGCCAAAAGGAGCCTGAGGCTCCCCCCCCCCAAAAAAAAAAATCTGAGTGGCCCCTGAGGACTAGATCCTCAACTGACCTTGAGAAACAAGCTTTGTTAATCTGGACTAAATGTATGGACTTAAACACCAAAAGGAAGATATAACCAAAAGATAAGTAAGCATTATATTTTGTTTAAAGTCTGAGAGATTGTGCTTCCAAACATTAGACTTAAAGTTATATTAGATTTATTGTTGTCAAATAGTATAATTTCCCCTTCCTATTTAGCAACTACCTAAGAGGAAACTCACACTATGACTATCAAAATGCCTGGAAAGCATATCCTGAGTCCAGACACCATGGCCCAATGAACAAAGAGAGAAACTCAATAAATAGATGCTTCAGAACCCCTCATTGAGAAATTCTAATGGACTTTTAAGTTGGACATTTAAGCTGGGCTGGTGGCGCATGCCTTTAATAATAGTACTTGGGAGGCAGAGGCAGGCAGATTTCTATGAGTTCAAGGCCAGCCTGGCCTACAGAGTGAGCTCCAGGACAGCTGGGACTTAAAGGGAGACCCTATCTCAAAAATACCAAAAAAAAAAAAAAGTTGGACATTTAATTCACCCTGTTCTCCTGGTTCCCTGCCTAGAAAATGTACCTAACTCCTCTCGCTTTCACTTCTCTGTCACAGGCACCAGTAAAGGACTGTGTTCCCTCTATAACTACACATTTGGGTGTCCTTTAGATAGACCCACTGAGTAGAGTGTACCCCAGTTGCCACCCCTATGCCCCTTTTCAGCATGGAAGAAGTCAGAGCGGTTGGTGCCCTGATTCCCTGTTGGCAATTGGGGTGACCTCCTCAGAGGGTAATGTGATAAAAATAGAAGCTAAAAATTGGCTAGGCAGTTTAGTGTCTAGACCCCAAGAGCCAGTTTCTTAGCTGAGAGCTGAAGACTTCCTGGATCTGCAAGTAAACTTATCCTTCTGGTTGTTCTAACTTGTGGCCCATGCAGCCTTAACTCACTTGTCAGATTTATTAACCAGTGGGTAAATTCTATCAAACTCATGGTGCTAATACACGCCCCCCTCCCTAGCAGAGATTATTCAATCTCAGAAACACCTACTGAGGTCAACTCTTATCAACTTCCTTCAAGGATTTGAAGATCTCATGACAACAGGGGGGAATGAAGTAAAGGATTATAAAAACTCAGGGATAGTGCTGGAAGATACCATTAAGTCTCTGATTCATTCTAGGTATGATTGCTTGCTTGCTTCCTGCACTTCCCCTTGATTGGTAACTTTAACTATCTTATTAAACTCTGATTGGCTGTTGTACTTATAAAAGGCTAACTTGGTCTTCAGTTGCCACACTCCTCCTGAGTTGAGTGTCAGCCTGGTGTTGTTATTAAATGAAACCCTCCTTTAAAACCTAAAATAAAATAAAAAAGAATAAGATAGACATGTAGATAATTAACAAATCTTTAGACAAGCAACATTATAAATCTTCCAAAAAATCTCTTAGCTTTTCCTAATTAAGCTCTTAGATACTTCTGGCAAAAACTATAAAAGTGACAGAGTACTATTGTATTACCAGTCTGTCACATTCTCTGCCAGGGCAAATGATTAAAATCTGAACAAAAAGTTGTTCTTATTAGTTTATAAAACTGTTGTTCCAAATGCACAGAGTCTCAAAAAAACATTGTCTTAAAAAAACTGTTGTTCCACTGTAATTTTTTTATTATAAAGTGATGCCATATTTCAAAGTACTGTATTTTTTTAGATACAGACACACAGAACTTAATTCTAGAAGTAAAAATCCATAAGTCATACAAGTAAGCACAAACAAATCTTGATTATTTGATCTAGAATGCCATAGTATGCGAATAACCATATTCCTATTGAACTTCTTTGATTAGTAATCTTGGTTGTTAAGCTGGCATATCTGAAGATGGATCCCCAGTTGAGGGGTTTCCTCCAGGAGATTGACCTGAGGAATGTATATGGGGCATTTTCTTGAACTGTTTATTGATTCAGGAGCATCCAGACCACTGTTAGTGATATGATCCCTGGGCTGATGGACCTGGGTTGGCGAGATGCGTCAGAGGTTAAGAGCACTGGCTCCTCTTGCAGGGACCAGGGTTCGGTTCCCAGCACTGTCTGTATGTAACTCCAGTTCCAGGGGAATCAGATGCCCTCTTCTGACCTCTATGGGCATTGCATGACATGGGGACACTTACAAACATTCAGGCAATACACTCATACACATAAAATATAAATAACAAAACATTTTTAAAAATTAAAAATAAAAAAGAAAGGGAGCTAAAGCCAGGCATAGTGGTGCAGGTCTTTAATCCTAGTATTCAGGAGGCAGAGGCAGGTGTTTCTGTGTGAGATTGAGGAACTCACTATAGTGAGTTCCATACCAGGGAACCATGTCTCAACAAAACAAAGCAAAACAAAACAAAAAACAAAAAAGCTAGTATCCAACTATTAGAGAACATATGATATTTAGCTTTCTGGGTCTGGGTTACTTCATTCAGGATGGTTGTTTCTAGTTCCATCCATTTACATGTGAATTTCTTAATTTTGCTTTATTTAAAGAGTTGAATAATATTCCATTGTGTATAGGCACCACACCTCTATTATCCATTCACATGTTGATGGACATCTACATTGTTTCCAGCTTCTGGCTATTATGAAAAGGGCAGCAATGAATATGGATGAGCAGGTATTTCTCTAGTAGAGTATAGAGTCTTTTGGGTATATGCCCTGGAGTGGTGTGACTGAGTTATATGGTAGATCAATTTTGAGTTCTTTTTATAAATCTCCACACAGATCTCTGTTGTTGTTGAATGTCTTTGAGTCACATGTGATGGCATTCCACACATTGTTCTTCCCTTCTTGGCCCGGCTCCAGGACTGTCCCCTGCCTGCAGGCTGACAGTCTCTAAGCTTAGCTCTCAAAAGAAGGCGCGGAGGGGGGGGGGGAACCGCAGGAGATTACCCCTGGAAAATGAACGGATTCACAGGCAGAGAGCCAGGAAGATAGTAACTCCATTTATTTTCTGACAGTGAGGTCTGTATATTGAAGGCTACTGTGCTCCAGGCAAGGAAGTGGGGGGCAAGCGGGAAGGAGGGGCAAGCCACCTTGGCTGTAATCAGGGGGCTGTAGAGCTCCTGTTTGTGCAACAGGTAACCAGAGATGCAACATTTTGCCTCAAGGGAAAGGGCCATCTGATTCTGGAACTTTGCAGAGATTAGGCGAAGCAAGAAACATTGTAATATCCTGAACCTTCCAGGAATATCCTGAACCTTCCAGGGAGCTGCAGATAACTCACAGAGGCAACTGAATGACCACAGAGATATCAGATAACCAGAGATCTTCCAGGACAGGTCTTACAAGTTCTTGCCTCAAGCCACACACAAAGTTTCATTCCCGCAGATCTCCATAGTGGCTGCACTAGTTTGCAGCAGCAGCACCAGCAGTGGATACGCATCCTCCTCTGCCCACAGCTCAGGTCAACTCTCACCACAGAAGCTTCCTTATGCAGCAGATAGTAACTAACACAGAGAACCAAAACTGAGCAGCATGCAGAGAACAAGAGGCTGCAGCGTTTTATCCCTGAATAGGACACTTATATCAAACTTCTGCTTCGGAAGGTGCAGGGATCATTGTGAAAGAGAAGGTGGAACAGTGGAAGAGCCAGGTGTGCCAGATTATTACAAGGAAATGGAAACTTCCAGACAGCTGGTCAGTTGCTCACAGAAATGGTGACAGCATGCACAAGTCCAGGCCAGCTCAAACCAGACAAAACTCAAGGAAGATATGAGGAAGTAGGGAAAAAGAATCTCCAACCTAACATAAGGAACTTTTGGAAATCAATGGCTGTTGGGAGAGGGAGAGACCATCTCTTCCTATAGTATGCCTGTTGTGGACACAGAAGCTGCTATGGAATAAATAGATGACTAGATGGAAAATGTCTCACAAGCTCGAAGCATAGCAGTGCAAACACAAGGTGACTGAAGGTGATTTAGGTACAGTTATTTCTGACTGAGATCAGTTGCTGTAGAATGAAAAATCTGTAAATCTGGACAATGGAATCATGTTGATGCACATGAGCATGAAAAGCAGAAAGGTCTCAGAGAGTTTGGTTGTGATGTGTTAGAGAGGATGCTGGCAGAGGTAGGGGTGACGAAGGGTGATGGTGATGGTGGTAACCATGTGACACTGTGGTGGGGAGAAGATGGTGGCAGTTACTACATCCATAGTGGTGACTTGGTTTAGGGGGTGGCTTCAGACTCATACTGCTGATGGCAAAGACAGTTGTAAGAGGATGGTTCAGCCAGTGACAGAGCTGGAAGTCACCATGAGGTTGGTGGGTGAAGAGGGAAATGCTCCTTTTCAGCAAGGCTTCCAGATATCTTTAAGGATTGAGCAACAACTGACAAGTGACTCTGTGGGACACGTAAGGAAGGTGAAAAGAGGCTCCTGTCACTCCTGATAGAAGCCACTACTGTGTACACTGTCCCAGGACTTGACTATCCAACAAGTCCCTCTTTAAGACAAATCTTGTGTTAGGAGTCAGACACACCATCTTTCTCAATAAATGTTTGAAAATGTTATTTTATATGCCCAAGCACCAAATGGCTTCAACAGATGGAGAAACTTTAATCATGTGTAAAGTGAACAGTCACAAAAATAGTTTTTCTGGTTAGTTATATTTATCATTTCTCTCTCTCTCTCTCTCTCTCTCTCTGTCTCTCTCTCTCTGTGTGTGTGAGTGTGTGTGTGTGTTAATGATTACAGGAAAAAGGGAGTTTTCAAAGTGTGATTACATTCATTGCCAATGTACTTTTAAAGTTTTTTTAAGTTAAAAATTAAAAAAAAAAGACATTACCTAAGTTCTTTGTCAGTTCAGAAAGAACAGTGTTTAATCCAAAGTGTGCAGACCGGTGCCAAGGAAAATGTTCCCAGTAGACATGAAGCTGCCCTGGCCCCACGTGGTTGTTGAACTCAAATATGGAACACAGTGTATTTCAGGCAGGGAGGGAACGAATGGGATGTTTCTTGTACAGCAACAGTTGATTGCTGTGCCTCAGTCTCTTTCTCTTATTTTACCAAGAACTTAACATCTGTTGTGTCAACTCTCCATTGTGTTGTGCAAGTTCTCCAAGGAGAAAACAAATGCCCAACACCAAGTATTTTCTTATGATTGCCATCTGAATAACTGTAATAAAAGGATCAAAGTTTTATTTGCTGTCTATTCTCTCCTCTGTAGTGCATGGCTCTATGCATGAGGTGTTGCTGATATATTTCCAACAGCAACATCTGGCTCTCTGGCCTGCTCTGCTAACTGTGCTGACCCACTGATGGCTCTAGACAGCTCCAGAAAACACCATAGGGATTGTTTAGAATATATAGAGGCCATTGGGTGGTTTTTTTTTTTTTTTTTTTTTTTTTTTTTTTTTCTTAATATCATCCTCTGGGTCTATTATCTTCAGTCACAGTGTCATTCTGAGGAATTTACTGGACTTGTCTGTCTATTTGAAATGAATAAGGAAACTCCTCATTAAAGTTGGAGATTTATATGGCCCAATGGATAGTATTCCCAGGACTGTGTTTAGGATAGTAGAGGAACTCTGCTATATTGAATGTTTCTGAAAATGCTGAATTTTCCCTGGGATGGTCTGAAACTGAAACTTCCAATAGAAGTGAAGGTGAAAGGTTATTTTTTAAAAGGGTTCCTGAAGTAGAAGGGTTTGTGGAATGCTTAGCAGCAGAAACGAAAGCTTTGGGGATTTGCCTTAAAGCTTTCAAGGGTAAAATCCTTTTGATAGAGAAATAAAGAACAATTGGACTCTAATGGAAAAGATTCAGATAATATAAAGCACAAAAGAGAAAGGAAATTGAGCTGTAAGACTTAGATATGGGAACTTAAGTACAGGTGTGAAATGACTGAACTGGAACTACGCTGAGCTGGAGAAAAGTGGCGCTGATGGACATCCAGGGTGGACCTCAAGGAGAGCACAGACAAGGAAAGTTGGACTTGAAACAAACCATTAAAACATAAGAAAAAGGAACAGGAGAAATGGCTCAGTAGTTAAAAGTCACTGGTTGCTCTTGCCGCCAGGCCCCAAATGGCAGCAGACAACCATCTGTAAATCCAGTTCCAGGGGATCTGATGCCCTCTTCTGGCCTCTGTGGGCATTGCATGCATAGGTGCCCTTACATACATGCAGGCAAAACATTTGTATGAATAAAATTTTTAAATAAAAAAAATAAGAAAAAGATACTTGGAAAATCGATGAAGGTATTTTCATTAAAAAAATCAGTATTAGAAACTAAGATAAGATAGATTCATCAAGTAAAGAAGAAGCAAATTGTGGAGGTTAACACATTCAAGTTAGACACCAGAATGCAGTAAATCATGACATTTTCTTCAAAAGGCAAATTTTCATCTTGGTTTGGAGAAGATAATCAACAATAGTCACATTTCAGTGTTTATTCACTCACTTGGATGAGTGATTTTTTTTTTTCTAAAATGAGACTATCCATATACAAAAATAATAGATCCTTCTCTGTAGTTTCGAGTTCTTTCTAAAAATCTTACAATTTTATTTATATTATATGTATAAATGTAATGCTTACATGTATGTAAGTGCACTCATGTAGTCAGAAAACGGTATCAGATCCTCTGGAACTGGAGTCACTTGTTGTTATGTGGGTATGGGGAATCGAACCCAGGTCCTCTGCAACAGCAACCAGTGCTCTTAACTGCAGATCCATCTTTCTGGGCTCTCCAGTTTCAAATTCTGTGTGTGGTTTAGTTATCAATGTTCAAATGGAAAGGTTCTAGAAATGAGTGTTAAGTTTCACATTCTGAGTAGAGTGAAGCTCCCTCCTGTCTGCCTCTCCTGAGATGGGACCTATCTCTACCCAAAAAACCCACACTAACACTGCCCATCTATCAGTCACATTTAGCAGCTATAGTGGTTTGAACATGACTTATCCATATCAAAATTCAGGTTGAAGCTTGTGTTGAGAGGCTACGACACCTTTAAGAGGCATTTGGGGTCATAGAGTACCATCCCCGGAAAAGACAACTATCCATCTTTCAGCAGCAGATAGGATCTCATAGGAATGGGTTAGTTGCCATGCTAGTGGGCTGTTATATATAGCAAGGACACTCTGTAGGCTTGGTCAGTTCTGCACATGTCACTTCCCTTTCTGCTTCTCTGTCATGCTGTGATACAGCTATGTGGTCCTTCAGATTAGTGACTAAGCTGTTTGGATTATCCACCCATCAAATCTGGGGGCCAAATAAATCTCTTCTTCATTGATTGATTACTCAATATCAGGTACTTTTTATAACAATACAAAAAGGACCAAGACAGTAGCTACCCTGGTTTATCAGATCAACTGTCATGGTATCCTAGTGTTCAAACACCCATTGTTGTACCTAACAATTATCTTAAAGAACCAAAGTTCACAATTGGATATACAAAGTGGAAAAGATTAAAACATTTTTCTTAAAAGAAAAAGTAAAATTTCTCAATAGAGAGAACGAAATTGTGGGTGAGTTCAGTATAACAGGATACGTTGACAGAAAAAGAGAATAAAAAAGGGAGAATTCACATTATTATTAGTTATTGTTAATCTCCAATGTGCCTAATTTATAAAGTACTATAAGTATTACACAGAAAGACAGCATGTGCATGGGTTTTGGTGCCATTTGCAATTGTAGGCATCCATTAAAGGTTTTGGAATGTATCCCCTGTGGATAAGCAGAGGCGGGGGTTGGCTGTCATAAAATATTTTCTTGGAATCATGTGGAAAAGGAAAAACAGTACAAAGTCTACAGCTGTAGTATGCTGTACTTTATGTCCAGATTCACGGCATTGACATTTGTTATGATAATACTACTTAATCCTTAAATTGAGCTTGCTAAGTGTCAGCAATTTTAATTTAGTAACTCATTTGATCTCACCAACAAAACTCGGAGGTAGGAACTATTTTATTACTTCTAATTAACGGATGGTGAACCTGAGATAAAAACTGTTGAAGAATTTGCTCAGAACAGAAGGAGGGTTAACTGTTCAAGCTAAGGTTTGATCGCTGGCAGTTCAGCTGCAGGATTTGGCTCTTTACTTTGGGGGTTGACCACAATGACCAAGGTTTTGTGTAGATATTCTTATGACACGATGAGCCTAAAATGAAACTGATGCACTCATTTTCAGGCAAAATGGGATTCCCCAGGCTGCGGGCATGAGGGACATATGTGGTTGTCTTCCTTTCTCTGAGTAGAAGTTTTTCAATGTGTATAAGGAGAGAAAACAGCTCTGCAGATATCCAGAATCACAGACTTTGATGTGATCAACATTGTCTTCTTAAACTTGTACTGAAGCTTACAGGGTTTATAAATACACAGCTCTGCCCACCAGCAGAGACCATCATCAATGCTTAATTATTAAGTGATAACTAAAACCTTCAAACAAGTACCAAATATGCACTCTTGATTACATGTTTCTAAAAGGGTTAAAATGCTTTAATGAAGAGGGGAGGATTGATACAATTTGTTAAGTCCTTTCAAAGAGCAGGCTTGGTAGACCTAGACTTGCAAAGCAGTATTCGCATACACATGCAGGGCCCTGCTGTGTTTAACAAAAGGCTGGGCTGTCATAAACCTGCAGACAGGACTTCCAGGGGGAAAAGAGAGGCTTTCTGGTGAGCCAGCTGTGCAGAGGGCTGGACTGCAGTTTCTCATAACCGGTGTGCAGCTCAGAGAATGTTGGCTGCCTTAGGGGCCAGCTGGCTCACAGGGACTGCGCTCCTGGAAGTTCCTAGCTGACTATTCAGGGCTCCAGTGAATAGAATTTCAGTTACCAGAGGAGCAATCTCATCAACCAGAGTCCAGTCAAGCTGTTTTATAAAGGCTTGCTAACTTTAACATGTGACAGATGGGGCTGTCAAGCAGGGCTAATAATTCCTGCCTCATGGGGTTATTGTGAGATTTCTGTCAAACAATGGATGCAAAGTAGTTAGCACAGAGTTTGACCAAGTTCAGAATTTAATAACTGGATTGTGTTAAATTTCCCTCTCAAAGACTGAGTGCCTCACCTTTTGCTACACGTCCTCATCATGGTTCATGACTCTGGGTGACACGCAACTAGATTCCATCTCAGGAAGTGGACGCCAGTGCACACCAGCATCACCACAGTCAGCTTACTTGATAGTTGTGATGGTGCGCTCTCCCCACAATCCTCCAAACTGGAGGCAGAGCTGCCTACAAGCCTAGAAGGGCCCTGGAGGGAACGGTTTCCTCAGAAATGCCCATGTGGCCAAATGTGTATAAATAAGTACATATCTGGATGTAACTGCAGGAACCAGGGAAATGAGAAGAAGCTTGGAAGGTAAAGGGGGAAGAGGGAACCTGAGACAGAAGGCTAGTAGGTGACAGGTGACACTAAGGAAGGAATGGATAAAATCAGGCTATCTGAATGGGAAGGGGAGTGGAAGAATTATAGAAGCAGGGGTGGGGGGGGGACAAAGTGGGAAAAAGGAGCCCAAGAAAAGTGGGGCCACAGTAGCCAGGGAGAAATGGGGGTGCTTTAAATGGAGATGACCTGGTGGGGGTAGACAGGTAAGGGGAGAGAAGAGGGATAAATAATTCCATGCTGGGGTAAAAAAAAAAAAACTGAGAGAATCATATTAGTCAAACAATCTATTGAGAAATTACGCCTCTACACGAGTCCATATGCAAAGATGAAGGCTGCATAACAAGAATCAGTACCAGACAGGAGAAACCTTCCTTTGAATCATTGGCCAGAGTTGTCCAAGAGACTCCCAAAATTACACAGGCTATTGCCACAGCCCTGATTGCCTCCCAGAACCTGAAGGTAAGACCCTATTACTGAAGACAGGACATACTTCAGAGACTGGATCTTGAGCAATGGAGCTGGAACTGACTTGGAAGCTACAACCTCTGAAGGCTGGCTGTCACAGTTGTGCAAGCCATTAAGGGAGATCATCAATCAAAGGCCCAACATTAGCTTCAAGACCAAATATACACATCAATGACCAGCATAGCATGCGACATCAGTGCAATAGAAGCACTTCTATCTTGGGGGACATCAGGGGCTAACCAATTGGACCAAAAGCCCACTCAGTGAGAGGAAACTCACGTGTGGTATTGTTAACATAGCCAGGTGCATACAGTTGGAGAGGTCATAGATTTTAGTCAATTCATATTCCTAGGCTAAGGTAACATTTTACTAACTACAAAAGAAGTATCCTTGTATTTACAGACAAATGTCCCAGACACCACTCAGAAAAGAAGCTCCTTTTGCATCAGATGAGAATAGTTCAGGGTCCTACAACTGGACACACACAGACATGTTCTGTGAATTGCTCATGCTTAGGTGACACATCTACAATTCAACTTCTACACATAAGCCCCAAGCATCATAGAACAAGGACCCACAAAGGAATTAATTACCTCTTAACTCTCATTAAGAAAGCTCCTCCATGCAACAGGAGACCAGGAACTCAAAAGGGCCTTAATGGTCAAACCACGAAGATTAGGACTCTACAGTTTGGTTCCATGGAGAGGCTGCCTATATTCAGCTTCATCCACCAAGGGCTCAAGGAACATTGCAAAAGAAGGGGCAGAAAGATTGTGAGCCAAGGAGATGATGCAAGACCAAATGGAAATGAATCCTACAAGCTCCTGGGACCTCGTTCATACGAACCTACAGCATTGGTATCAGCATACACAAGACCCCTGCAAGCTCAGCTGGTCAAAACCCCACACAGAACTGCAGAAATGGGTAGTAGAGCCCAACCTTGGTTGAGGAAATACTGGCAGCCAATGGCGGTCAGGTGAGGAAGACCTGGCCTTCTTTAGAAAAGAGATGAATGGTATCCCTCATCTGTGGATGCTGGCGCTAATTACCTAGTAGTAAGTATTTCTTGTGCAGGGCTCCTTGAGCTTTTGTCCAAGTAGTTGGGAGTGGTGCATATTGGAAAGAACAACAACAACAACAGAAAAGACTGCGTCAAAGAACTGACTGAAACGGTGAACTTCTGCTCAAAACAGTCAACTTTTATATCGAGAATCTTGAGAAAGACTGAGAAAAAGTTGAAAAACATGTTTGGCAGAATGCTTGAGCTCTGGTGGGGTAGCAGGGTAGAGAGGGGGCCTCGGATCTAGATTTTATTTGGAACATAATCTTGTACAAATATATATATATATATGAAACAATAAAAAAAACAAACAAACAAAAAAGACACTCTAGGTAGGGTGACTAGAGCTCAGGGGAGGAGCTGGCACTGAGGAGCTAGGGGTGAGGAGAGTAATTTGGTGCAATGGACCCTAGCACAAATGACAGAAATTGGGGGTGGGGGGAGTGTGCAGGAGGATGTCAAGAGAGAGGTGGGTATAATGGTGATTAAGCTTGACTGAAAAAGTATATATGAAACACATAAAAATTTCCATAAAAATGGAAATGTCTGCCTGTGCAGACACCCTTTATGGTACGAAGGAAAGTTCTATTCCTTCAGGAACAGGTGAGCCAGTTTAGTCCCATGCCCAGACCTTTGTGCCAGGGCAGGCTGATGCGGCCGGGGCAGGTTGATGCGGCCGGGGCAGGTTGATGCGGCCAGGGCAGGCAGATGCGGCCGGGGCAGGTTTATGTGGTCAGTCGGCAGCTCTCCCGCTGCTCGTTGAGCCGCATTCTTCAGATTTGCCAGAGCTCACTTGGGCCAGGCTGGGACGGAAGGCAAGCCAAATGTTGCTCACGAGATGCAGACACCACAGACCTGTCTGCTAGTTTTAGGTCTGGCTATTCCCAGCTGTCCCTAAATTCTCTTTACCCCAATGACCTAAAAGGAAAGCAATGTGTTCTCCTTTAACTCCTATTAAAATTTGACCAACATTCAGTTAGCTCTTCTATAAAGAGGCTGACAAAGTACTCCTGGAAAATTCAGGGTAACTTCTATAACTTAAATAATCATCTCCAGTATAACATGAAGTAAACCTTGGAGGTAAAAGATGAAGGAAAGTTGATTCTTTGACAATGGCTTCTGGTCAAAAAAGCAGAGGAAAATACAGATTCTACCTTGTTTAAACAATAATTTAGTGGCCGGAGAGATTGCTCAGTGGTTAAGAGCACTGTCTGTTCTTGCAGAAGACCCAGGTTCAAATCCCAGCTCCCACATAGCAGCCAACAACTGTCCATAACTCCATTTCCAGGGGATCTGACACCTTCTTTTGAGTTCTGCAGGCATTACATGACACGGGCGCACATACATGCAGGCATAACACTCATACACATAATTAAAAAAACAACAAAAAAAAACAATTATTTATATTCCATTTAATATTGCTTCAGTTAGTAATCCTGTCCTGGAAGTTTTCTTGAGTGTGGGCATAATTCATCACAGGTTCCAAATTTGGTTTGCAGACCTAAAAATAAAGTATGCATTATTGCTTTGTTGATAATGTACTGTACTCTAGAATTACCCACCCAAAGACATAATCTTGATAAAAATGAATTAGACTCAGTGCTTTAAGGAAAGAACAGGTCTCCGCATAGGAAACACAATAATGGCACTTCTCTGTGTTCAGCGTTTCCAAATGAAGCATCTGTCTGTGACCCTATCTGGATGAGGACCAGCGGTTCTGGGAAGAATATTAACCTGAATTTGTTGCAGTCTTGTTTCCTAAACTGCTTTATAAACACTTCCCCACATGTGCTGCCAAAGATTTGCATTTAATGAATCATCCAAATCTTTTTGCCATGTATTCTGTACTGATGGTGGGGTGCGTGTTCCTGATGGCTGAGAAATCAAAGGAATGTTTTACATTGCCCAGCAGAATTGCCTTCTAAAACTATAAGAACATTCATTTTGATTTTTAAAAAAATATTGAGTGCTGTACTTTAGAGAATTATGGTTGACCACACTACCCGAAAGTTTCCTAGGTAGTGCTGTCTGAACTTGGTCTCCTGCTTTTCTTCTGAGCAGAAAACGGTATGCAAAACATTACTTAATATCCATTCTAATCTTTGCTTTGTGTTTTTTTGCATGTTTGATTATTTTAACTTTGTTTATAAAGTCATTTGGCATAAAGCCTAGAGGTTTATTTTTCAAATGTTATTTATTAATATTGAGTGTGTGTCAGATGTGTGTACATGGGTACATATGCATGCCACATTTGTGGAGGTCAGAGGACAACTTGGCAGACTCAGCTCCCTTCTTCCACCTTTATGCAAGCTCTACGGATCAAACCGAGTGTGTGATGCTTGCCAGGCAATCTCCTTTACCCACTAAGCCTTCACACTGGCCCCAAGCCAGAGGTTTAAAAGCACATGTTTCAGAATGTGACATGTCAAATGTGTATACACGTTTCTCTTCTGAGTAGCAGTACGAACAGGGTATAATTCTTTGATAACTTATAACCTCTGTTTCTCTACCTGCAGTGTGGATTGTAGAACTTTTCTTTCCTTAGCTACTAGAAAAGTAAAAACATCTGAGAACAGATGTCCAGGTGGTTGTGTCCAAGTCTAGTGCTTGATGTATCATGCCTATAAACAATTTTTAGCTAATTTTAAGATTTATTTTTATGTGTGCCTCTGTGTGAGTGTATGCCACAGGTATGTCTGCAGAGGCCAGAAGACATCATGTCCCCTGGAGCTGAAGTTACAGGTGGGCATGAGCTACCACACAAGTGTTGGGAACCAAACCTGGGGTTCTCTGTACTAGCAATACATGCTCTTAACGGCTGAGGCATCTCTCCAACCCCCCAGCATTGATGTTGATGATGATTATAATGATGGTATGGTCTTCTGTTTAATCACTACCAGATAACTATTGCTCTTTGAGAAATTTAGGAAGGAAAAGTGGCTTCGGACAAAACACAACAACAAAACCCAGTCCAACTGAGAGCTTTAACAATCTGGTGACATGTAGATAGATCATCAACTCTTCCCTGTAATATCAGAGTGGACAGAAGTGTTGCTGATGTTTTAAAAGTGTGTGTTGAGCATTTAGTTTGCTTTTGCTTTTGAGACAAGGTTTTGCTAAGCAGCTCCAGGATGGCTCCTAATCTTCCTGCCTCTGCCTCCAGCTGTGTATCACCATACCCACTTAGGACAGGCAGCTTTCAAGTTCCTTAGAGCACCCTAAGGAAGCTGCCTTTTCCTTTTTTCTTTAGATAGAAGTCATCCTTCTGCACCTTGTTACTACCTTCAGAACAGTTGCAATTTCTCCTAATAGGAACATCTACTGATTAGAGGAAACCATAGATTCTTCCCCTGACCCCTGCCCAATATTTAGCTGAAGGTTTCCCAAAGATATCTGATCCTGAGTTTGGCCTCATCTACAATGAGCATGCTAGATCTGTTCTCTTCTGCTGGGACTATCCTTTTATAATTTGTTTTCACTTTACATCTCCCTAGCCATTTCTGTAAGTCATGACTACACTTAACACCCTACTGAAAACAATGTTAAGATAATTCATGTTTAGAATGTTTGTGTCTCTAACTCAAATTCCTGTGCTGATACTTCATCTTCAAATGCTCTTAGGAAATAGGGTCTTTGGGAGGTCGGCTATGACGGAAAGAGCCCTCAGGGATGGGTGGTGCCCCTATAAAAGAAGAGCAGAGAGCTCGCTCAAGTCTTGCATCACATGAGGACAAAACAAGTAGGTGACATCTTTCTCGGCCTCCGAACTGAAATATAAATTCCTATTGTTTGTAAAGTGTACAGTCTAGAATTTTGTTATGGAAACCTGAGTAGACTAAAACAAGATTCCTGAATCAAACCAACCCTATTTCTACACAGGTTTTCCTCAGACATATACTAGAAGGTGATATCACAAATAATACCTGAAAATTGGTGTTCAGCATCCTGTTCTTCAACAAGTACCTCCAATATTCCTATGACTAACATACACTAGTTCATGACTGATTAATCTCCGGGCTTTACCAGGGCTTCTATTATGCTGATCTTAACCAGTTTTCATTATCTACCACCTACTGTTCCCTCTTTTTCACCCTTGCCCAGTTCCAGATTTCACTCTTTGTACACAAACCCAGTGACCTGTTTCTGCAACTGCCTTATCTGCTTTGAAATGGGAATCTGAGCTGTAGATTCTGGTGGCAGTAAACAGATGCCTTGCTAACTGCCTCTTTCACATTTGTGATTGTCTTCCCTAGCCTCAACTTCCTAGTCATCAGTCTGGTAGCAGAAAGTCACCAGTCTCCTATGGTCCCTCTGGCCTCATCTTCTTTCTCCCTGAGGAGCTGTAGGAATTTACCTTGAGTGCTTGTCTTTCTTGATGTTCCCGGCACATAACAAACATGTTCTTGTTTCTGTTGTTATTGTCCCCACCTACCACACAACACTAACTCATTTTTGGGCCTCTCTAAAACACCAGAAATATCTAGTTTGACCACTTGGTTACATCCGACTTTTTACTTGGCAATTAGTTTATCGGTAAATTCACCTATTTTTAAAAGCTCATTATCACTCTTCCTTTGGAAGAAGCAATCTAGCAAAACTCTTCTAGCATCTATGTGGCACATACTCAATATTTTCAGTGTTTGCTGACAACATGGATGTCTGCACAGGATTCCCAAGGCCAGGACGATTGTGGCCATGACTTTTACAGATTCGGATTTGAATTTGGGTGGGATCACATGTGATTACTAATCTGCACAGCTAACTGTTGAGAAGTATCATTGCCTGACTCTTATGCATAGTCTTTCCTACATAAAATGGGAAATTAATACCATATTCTAGGGTCTCTTATCTAGGTATGAAGGGGTTAAAAGAATGTATTTGGGGTAGTTTGAGAAAAGGACATACTAAGGTTCAAATTTTTACAAGCTTCTAGGAACAAGGAGGGAAAATAATTTTCTGATGGTCACATCATAGGCCCCAAATTAAGGAGCTATTGAACTCCTTTCCAGTAGTTCGTTCAGGGTAGTTATAGAGGAAGAGGAGGTAGAGGAAAAGAGAGACTAAACATGATCACACAAAAGAAGGTTGAGAGAACATAACCTGGGCTCTTCTGTACAGAATACTATTCACATATTTTTCAACCTTCCCTAAAACACTTTGCCCTCCCCTCAAAATAACCATATTAAGCATTCTGTTGTATTTCCCACCATACCTCTCCTTTTTTTCTGAATTCACTTACAAATCTGTTTTTCTGGGTTGTTTGTTTGTTTTTGAGAGGGTCTCCCTAGTTACAGCCTGCCTGGAAATCACTATGTTGACCAGGCTGGCTTTGATCTCACACAGATCTACCTACCTCTGCTTCTTGAGTGCTGGGATTAAAGACTATGGGAGCTAGGAGCTGAGGTTGGAACACAGAGTGCTGCGCAAGTAGTTGGCAACAGATTACTTGCTGCCAGTGCAGCAGCTGGGGGCAGAGTTTGAGTGGATGAGTGGGTCTGGTGGACAGGGTGAGTTGGCCCAGAAGGCTCAGGGAGCTAGGAGCTGAGGTTTGAACACAGAGGGTACCAGCACATGGGCTAAGCAAGCAACCCAACAACACCCCCCCAAAACTGGAACCCCCAACTGGAACTCAGGAGAGAGTGGCTGTCAGCAGAGGGAATACAGTGTCCAGAAGTTGCTACCCACCCAGCTCCTGCAGTGCAGAAAGGGAAAAGTGAACCTACTTTCCAATATATAATCAAAATTGAAAGCCTAAAGCCTAGACAAGCCAACATTCCATTCATAAAGAGAATACAGCAAAGACACCTGAAGGAATCAAGGAAAGCGATCCTTCAACAAGGTGAAGAGGCATTCAAGATTCACATCAGAAAACAAGCAAAAGGCTAACCACATGCTGAGAGCACAATAAAAGAACAATATAAGAAAAGCACAGAACAACTCCACACCAAACTGTACAGAGCCAATGGAGGACTCCTACAATGGGATCTCCCTAGAGGTAACCCAGGACACATATCCCAAAATAACAATCACAGATATATTCAAAGAAATCATAAAACTAAGGGTAGAGAATGAAAAACTCAGAAATGACCTAGAGGAAGACAAGGACAAACTTTGGAAAGAACTAAAAGGAAAAAATGACAGATTCTGGAAAGAGCTAGAGGGACAAAATGAGAAACTCCAGAAGGAAGTGGAAACACTGAAAAGATCCCATTCTGAAATGAAAAAGGAAAACAATGAGCTACAAGAAAAGTTTGAGAAGATGCAAAAGGAAATGGAAATAGTAAAGAAAACACAGGAAGAAAAAAAAAAGGAAATTGAACAGTCATCCAATCAAGAGGAAAGAATGGGAAAAAGCCTCAGAAGCAGAATGGAGGAAACAGAAAAAAGGATATCAGACCTAGAAGACAACACAGAACAACTAAAAAGCGCAAGTAAAGACTATGAAAAATTTAAAGATACACAAGAGTGGAACAACCAGCAAATGTGGGAGACTATGAAAAGATCAAACCTCCACATCATAGGGATAGAGTAAGGAGAAGACTCCCAAGAAAATGGTATTGACCAGATGGTCAACAAAATAATAGAGGAAAATTTCCCCAAATTAAATAAAGACAAACCCATGCAAATACAAGAAGCAAGTAGAACACCAAATAGACTAGACCAGAAAAGAAACTCCCCCCACCATATCATAGTTAAA
>VZQC01007052.1:634372-673532 GCA_009823505.1 Rhizomys pruinosus | reverse complement strand
AACCAGCAGAGAAGTTGGCCCAGCTAAACATTTAAAAGGAAGACAAGCCTCAGACTGCTCAGGCATCAAACATCTCTGTGGATCCTATTTGTAACAACTAATTTATAATGAGTCCCTAATGAACTTACCTTCCAGGTGCCTCAACGTTTTAATATGAGCGACTTTCTTTACCTCCTTTTCACAGAACAAAGGAAAACATGATAGTAATGAAGTCATTTCCTAACTGTAAATTAGAGCCGACTGTTACAGAAGTAATCTCCTATAAAATGGGTTAGCTGCTTTCTTTAATTTTGCCTGTTATAGAACATCGGAACTGTGACAGGATAATTCTCTATTCTTCAGAGCCAACTATAATACTAAAGTCTTTATAAGCTGAGTAATTAAGCAAAATATATTAATACAGGAGAGCTCTGATATCAGCAATGGATTATTCTGCCAAGGAGATGTTGGATAGGGGATCCAAGTCCCCCAAAAAGGTAAAGGCTTTTTGCCTGCAAACTTGGATACCTGCAAGAAGAGAGGTGGTAAGACCCTGCTGTCGAAGACCTGTTGTAAGCATGGGAAAAATGTATTGAGACCACACTCGCAAGTGTACAGTTGGTCTCTGGAATGCCAGAGAGTGTTACCAAAGGCCACTAAATCAATAAAGCAAATATTGGTCTCCTTGAGTCAAGCAAGACTCCTCCATCAGCATCAGCTTCACCTCACCTGCCTGGAAATACTGTGCAGCAGTGGCAGCCATATGTCTGTATTTCCAAAATCTAATTGGCTATTAGCTCTCTCCTTGGAGGAAAAATTCACAGCTGATGCCGCAAGCTTATGTCTTCTAGTGGTTAGGAGATGTTATAAGCCATAGTAAGACCTTGTCATCTTTTACAGAAGAGCTATAGTTCATGGATTAGCATGCCATCCAAACATCTGTGTCTTTACCAATGTAACCTACCATAATAATTAGAACTGTTTAAATGCCTGTATATCTAATTGCTTGTGCTTCATCAGTAGGAGTAAAAGGTTATTCCTGGATAATCTGCCAACCCTTGAAAGGAAACAGCCTGAACTGATCAGAGACCAAAACGACATCTCCAGAGAAAGTAGACTGTTTTGCTTCTAAACAACTTGCGTCCCTTTTCTAAATCCTAGGAAACAATCTGCAGAAGAGGGGGCATGGTAGAATGTAAGGGCTGTGATTGGGGTAAATTATGAAACTACAGAAATACAGACTAGACTCTTATTTGACCAACATGCTTGTACATACAAGCCCCTCCAGCTGGACAGTGGGGTCCTTGGGGTGTATAAGTTTGGGCACAGCTGCTTGCAAATTAGTTTTACATGGAGGATGCTTGCATTCATTACTTATTAGTAAAAAAATCAAATAAAAAAAGTGTCTCAACCAAAAAAATAAAAGTAAAGGTGTTTGACCAGGCTGGCTTTGATCTTACACAGATCTACCTACCTCTGCTTCCCAAGTGCTGGGATTAAAGGTGTTTGCTGCTGTGCCTGACATTGCATACAAATCTGAATTCACATATCAATCTGAAGTTTGAGAAATGATATAAGCTTTAGCTGTGCTCAAATAATTATTCTTCTCTTGCTTTTTCCACTGAATAAACATAGGGTGACTTTTCATTCTTTCATAGACGTATGAGTGTCTAATTCATTCTTACATAGACATGACTGTCTATTTTCAGTTTGATAGCTGTGTAGTATAGAATTTCATACAGTAGAAGGATCATAACTTATTTACCTATCTGTTCTCATACTCTCTAGAGAACAAGAGACAAAATTTCCCGCTGAGGACCTTCACTTCCTTGATTACATGTGTACTCATTCTCTGAGGGAGCCACACAGGAACAAGGCAGAAACAGAGCCCTGACTTTTCCGCAGAAGACCCTGCCGGCACGCAGTCCACTGCCATGATTTCTTCCTTAGTGACCTCAGAGTCCCTTAATGATAGACATTTTAACCAAATAATTATGATGTGAAGTTATCACTGTGATGGAATTCTGCTCAAAAGGCTGTTACATTGTAAGAGAAGAAGAAATTTTAAAACGTACTTAGGTAGACAGGCAGATTTTCTGAAAAGGGACATTCAGTCTACACTTAATGAATAACTGTGGTGTGGGGGATGAGAAGGAAAGTGCTTGAGTGAATGGTAGACCAGGAGGGGGCAAAGCTTCTGATGGTCACAATGTCAGACCAAGGATAACGGGTACTGCAGCCCTTTCTAGTAGGTCACCAAGGGCAGCTATAAAGTTGGGAGAACATAACCTGGGTATTTCTACCCTAAATGGAAGAAGAGTTTGGGGTGAAGACTTGGCTAGGGGATAAAGGGTATAGACAAGCACCATGCTTTGTTTATGTGGCATGCATCATTGTGTCAAGTAAAGATGCTTTAAGTCTCAGGAAAGTGTAAAGTGTGTGAAAAAGAATGTGGGCATTAGAGCCATCCAATTTGAGATCCAAGCCAGGTTTTGCTAGTGTTTCCACGAAGACCTAAGAAGGTCACTTTATGAGCCCGAATTCCTCAACTACCTGGCTGACATGCCTCCCACATAGTTGTGAGGAGTAAATGAGACTGCCTATGTCAATTAAGTTGCCCAGCATGTGGTATAAGTTTAAGTTATAATTTCTACTATGTTATTTGCTAAACTTTGTTATATTTTTTGGTCTTTTTTTTTTTTTTGAGACAGGGCTTCTCTGTAGCCCCAGCTAGCCTGGAACCCACCATGTAGACCAGGCTGGTCTGGCTCTTACAGAGATCCACTTCCCCTTGCCTCCCAAGGGCTGGTATTAAAGGCATGAGCTACCATGCCCAGGACTATTTGCTAAATATTTTAAAAATGAAAATTTCACCATGCTAATCAAAAGAGATGATTTCTTCTTCTTCTTCTTCTTCTTCTTCTTCTTCTTCTTCTTCTTCTTCTTCTTCTTCTTCTTCTCCTCCTCCTCCTCCTCCTCTTCTTCTTCCTCTTCCTTCCTCTTCCTCTTCTTCCTGCCCCTCCTCCTTCTCCATCTTCTTTATCCTCCTCCTTCAGAGGGCCTCACACTTTCTACATAGTAGAAGCTGGTCCTCAACTCCTGGATCCTCCTGCCTCCATCTCCCAAGTGCTGAGATTACAAGCTGCTTTTTCAAAATACTGGTATCTGACATGACAGGAAGAGCAGGAGTGTAAATTGGCATTTGTCCATTTGTGAGAAGAAACGTCTTTTCACTCTTTCCTGCCTTGTGCTTTCTTCTTACAAGCTATTAAGAGGCAGCAGTTTTAGTTTTTACCTTAGGCAATATCAGGAATGAAGGCAGGCGAGGGCTCATCAGCTGCTGGTGGCTGACAGAAGAGACAGGAACCAGGAAATCTTTCACTCTGATGATGATCAACACAGAAAAGGAGCAGTCTTAGGTTGTAAACCTAATCTTTTCTTGACATGCCCTTGTAGTGATGTCATATTACTACAGCTCCTTTAATAATACACGTTAAGCATGAATCAAAACAACAAAGCGTGGCATCCTCTGCTCTTCCCTGAAGATCGACCTTAGGCAAATTTTGTCCCTGGAACTCCCTCCTCTTACTCCCTCCCACCTTCCAGCCCAGAACAGTTAATATTGTTTTCTGTTTTACTCCTTTGACCACCCGTAGGAGAAAGATAATCAGGAAATGCTTTTCCCTGCAGATGTTTGAGTAGCATCGGAGAATAACAGCCGTCCCTTCCTTCCTTTCAGTGTTTGGTTTTGCTTCCATCCACACAGGATCTTCTTAGCAATCACTCTGTTAACAGTGAACTAAAAGGATAATTATAAAAAATAAGTAGAAGGAAATTATCTTTTTCTTAAAGAGCCTATATATTTCAAAAGGCATTTTTGTCATCATAAAGGTTTGGCCTAGTCTGCGGTTTCTCCTCCTTCCAAGATATTTGCACTTAGTAGTGATTATAGTTCCAACTCCCTTTGTTTGTTTTGGCAAAGGATACAAGTAGAGGAGCTACTCCTGAAACTGGGATGGAATTGGGGCGAGCAGCAAATCTGAGTGTTAGAGCTTCTCAGGAGTAGCTCTGTAATCCCATCCACAGAGACTTTGGTTGGTGACAGTGTGGAGGGTGGTTTCCTGACAAAGGATGGGCTCTTTTGAAGACTTGGACAACAAACTAAATCTTCCCACGACTTAAGAGCTATGTAAGTGTCATTCACGAATGTCTTCACAAGAACATTTTGAGGACAATATTTTGCTTTCATTTCTGGACAGAAAAAAAAAAAAAAGAAAACCTTGAAGTTTGGAAACATTAGCATATTACCTCCTAAACATACAGGCAGTAATAGTTAAATGTAAGGTTTGAGCCCAAGTAGATCAAGCCCACCTGTTCTCCTACCATACTATGTTAACATGGTCACTATGTTATCCTCATGGTCACTATGGACAAAAGCAGTCACAGAAAGTAATGCTGAGTCACCCTAAGCCTTCTTGAACTTATGGAGGCTAATTCCCCCAGGACCATGGGCCTGACTGGAAACCAGTGGTCCAACAGGAGGATTTCTGGGGGAGCTCTTTGGTAATGACTGTCTATTTCCTTTCTCCCTTGGGCATCCTTGCACCTGAGTTAAATGGTGGATAATATTCTTCTTTCCCCTGCACAGGAACTGGTTCACAGAATCGGAATATAATCAGCATGATTCACTCTAATGGCATCCACAGCCCTCTCCACCGCTTCCCTAACAAGCCCAAATAAGCGTTCCACATCCACTGTGGTTTTGATTATTCTGCTTGTGTTTGGTCCCACTGACCCACATAGAATGCTAGCAGCATTCACATCACATGGCCCATTATGTAATTGAATTTAGTGTTCATGATATTTGGAGCCAGGAAAACAACATTCCTTGTGGCGAGCCAGATAAATCTACTCTTTTAGTTTGAAGTGGGGAAATTGATGAGTCTGAAGACAGGACTTTAAATTTTTTTGATTAAGAAATATTATTTTATTCTTGGGGACATGGCCTTGGGCCAGGAATTAGTGTTGTGAAATATCGGAAAGGATGAAGACACTTAGATGAAGCATTTAACAGCGTACTGAACATATCCCCACATCTCCAGTGTGTGCCTGCACACCACTACTCAGAGTGTGATTAGCTCTAGGCAAGAAAAATGTATAAGTTTTAAAATGTAATGTCTAAGCCTCAGGGAGGCGCATTAAGCAAAGGCTGCATTACATGGGCTGGCACATCAAGGGAGTCAGGACTGTTGAAGAGTAAGCAGAAAGCTGGGGAAACAATGGGACATAGTTTTAGTTTGGATGGATGGGTTTCTAGGGGAACTAGACAAGCAGTTTACATGAACGCTAAATAATAAGAGCTTTTTGGTAAATAGAACATCACATAATGGTATGTAGTTTGTTCAAGCAGCTGCACAAGGAATTATGTTGAAATTACATTAAAGCAGGATGTGTTCTCTCCATGTTGCCTCGACTCATAAATCTAAAGTGAGAATCTCTGTGTGCATGTAGAATCATACCTCAGGAGAGCTGACTACAGGTGATTCTTCTGAATAATAAGATCCAGAGAATGTAAAATTAGAAAATATTTAAATCTTCATAAAGCGGATAGAAGAAAATTCCAAGCCCTAAATCAAAATGACCATTTGGTTAACACTGGCTAATGTTCATGAAGAGAAAGCATGGGTGATGGGAAGTAGTGTACTGTTTGAACATTGTATATAATGTCACCAAGGAGTCGTAATGAGGTACTGTGTGACAACATGGGGAAAAAGAAACAAAATGAATTCTCGTTAAACTCCCTTCAACTAATAAACAGGATGTGTGGGGCATGGTACTGTGAAAGCGGGCAAGTGTCCAGGAAAAACAGAACAGAGGAAATGCGGCCGCATGAAACAGACACACTGGGCTTGTTGGAAGTAACACGTAATCATATTTGAACCTAACCTGTGTCAGTATTACATATTTTTCTCCAATTCCATCAGTCACACTGAAAAGGGAAGGGTCTTCTGAAAACTTGGACAGCTTTAATATTCCCGAGACATAGTTCCAATATCATGCGATAGTCTGAATCCAGCAGTTATAAAAATATAAAAATTATACTTTAGTTACTTCTTCTTTGAATGCACATTTATTGAGATTTACTATTTAAAACTATCGCCTTCAGTTCCAATGAATAAAATGAAGAGCTAAGAAAACCTCTAGATGTAGTAAATTTGTTGTTGTTGTTGTTGATATTGTATTGAGACAGGGTCTCCCAGTAGCCCCAGCTGACTTGGAACTCACTGTAGATCAGGCTGACCTCAGTCTCACAGAGGTCCTCCTGCCTCTGCCTCCCATATACTGAGATTAAAGGCATGTGTCACCATGCCCAGCTAGACATAGTAAATCCTCTCTTGGAGTTGTTGACCAGGAGTCCTATAGATCCTCAAACAATACCGGCCTTTGCCCTTACTCTTGGTTACCCACCAGAACTCCATGGTAAGACCCTACTGCTAAAGACACTGCATATATGAGCTGTAGAACAAGCAAGGATAAATGAAGCTGGTACTGACTTCAAAGCCTCATCTCCACTGACTAGCTTTCAAAGCACTGGAAAGTACTATTGTTACAGCCATAGATTAATACAACTCTCAACCCTCAACAGAGAAGCTTTCCTGTGCAGCAGAAAGTGACTACCACAGAAACCCACAACTGGCCGATGTGCAGAGAACAAAAGGATGGAGAGTGCTTGTGTTTGAATAGAATATCATATTAAACTTTTGCCTCACAAGGTATGGAAGAAGGGGAAGAAATATTGTAAGAGCCAGAGCAGGTGGATGGCCACAAGGACATAATATTCTAGACAGCTAGTCAGGAACTCATATGAACTCATAGCCATGGTGACAGCATGCCCTATCCTATGTAAGTTCAAACCAGTCAGAGTCCCAGCATAGATGGAGGGAAGTGGGTAAGAAGTCCTAACCCAATCTAAAGGAACCATTGGCATCTGATAGCTGCTGGGAGCAGGGAGACAACCTATTTTAAGGAGGCGACTCTTAGTCTGTTAACCAGGCTCCATTGGATGAACCCACACTGAAGGACATTTGGAGACACAAATTAGACTCTATAGGCTTTATTATGTCTATGTATAACAGAGTAAATTATATTACATAGGGGTCAATAAGGGGAGGTAGGAGGATGGGAGGGCATCTAAATACCATCAAATTATATTGCATAAAATTCACAAAAATTCAAACAAAATTTTTGCAAAAATTTCTTTCACCTTAATATCTAGATAATTAAATAAAGATTAGATTTATTTAAAACTGTGCTTTCACTCCTCCAGTTAATCTTGAGTGTCACAATTAAACCTTAAACAAAACTTTTCAGCATTTCTGTTATTTTAAGGAACATTATATACTTCTTTTATACATGGTATCTACAATTTTAAGAATATGGGGCTGGAGAGATGGCCCAGCCATTGAGAGCACCGACTGCTCTTGCCGAGGACCTGGGGTTCAATTCCCAGCACCCACATGGTAGCTAAGAACTGTCTTTAAGCTGGGCCTGGTGGTGCATGCCTTTGGTCCTAGCACTCGGGAGGCAGAGGCAGGCAGATTTCTGTGAGTTCAAGGCCAGCCTGGTTTACAGAGTGAGTTCCAGGTCATCTGGGGCTACAGGGAGACCCTGTCTCAAAAAAAGAAAAAAGAATACTTTATAAGTAACCCTCTTATGGGAATTTCAGGGCTACTTTGCAAAAGACCACAATGAGAAAAACATAAATTTCATAAACAGTTTTGTCTATCTATTGTTCATGTGAGTGCATGCATGTACGTGTGTGTGTGTGTGTACTTTTGTGTGTGTGTACATGCAAGTGCTGCATGTATACTTGTGCATTTGGAAGCCAGAGGTTCACAGCAGGTGTTTTCCTCAATTGTTCTCAACTTTAATTGTTGAAATGAGTTCTCTCACTGAATCTGAAGTTTCCTGGTTTGGCCAGGCTACCTTGCCAATGAGCTCCAAGGATCCACCTGTCTCTGTCTGCCTCCTGGGTGCTGAGATAACAAATATGCCCTGCCTTGCTACTTTTTTACATGAGTGCTGGAGCTTTAAACTCTTGTCCTTATGCTTTCACAGCAAGCTCTTTAGTGACTGAGCAACCTCCATTGTGCCTTGTATATACTTTTGATTTGAAATATCCTCCCTATAAAATGCAGTAATGTTAAAGAAAAATATCTACTGTCATATTCATTGAGACATTATTCACAATGAACAAGAAATAAAAATGATATCCATTAACTGATAAATGAGAAATAAAAGGAAAATATGACATATGTCCATGGCTACTATTCAGTTATTAAAGAATGACATCTTGCCCTTGTGACAACATATGTAGAACTGGAGAGTGCTATGTGTTTGAAGCAAGCCAGACATGAAGAGACAGCTAGTGCATGCTACATGGTTAGTGCTGTCAACTTGAGAGGATGTAGGATCACACAGGAGGCAGGACATATCTGGGAGGGAAAAGGTTAGGTTAGCCTCTGGGAAAGTGTGGAGGGGAGCATCTTGATTGATTCCCATTGAAATGGGAAGACTTTTCTTAACTGTGAGTGAGATACTTCCCATGACAAAGGAACTCGGAATATCTGAAATAGAGAACACTAGCCGAGACAGGGGTATGCATGTGCTGACTGCAGCTGCTTCAAGCTTCTGCTGCTGCTACTTCCAATCCTGGAATTATGACCCAGAACAAACCCTTTCTCCTGTGAGTTGCTTTTGTCAGTGCATTTTTATCACACAGAAGCATAAATGTAAATTAAGGCATATGCTCTCACTCACATGTGCAATTTGGAAGGTTAATCTCATAGACATTGAGAGTAGTATGGTAACTACCAGAAGATGGGAGGAGGGAGGCAGTAGGAAGGATGGGGACAAGTTTGTCAACACATAATATATTGGTTTTCTATTGCTATAATGATAAGCTTTAAAAAGGAAAAGTTTACTCAGGGTCAAGTTTTAGAAGTTCCAGACCATAATCAATTGGTCCTATTACTTTTGGGGGTGTAGACAGAGATCATATCACCAGCTCTTCACCACAGTGGTTGGGGAGCAAAAACAATTAATTATTGGTTGTAATGTCTCAGTCAAAGTCAGGTCCCCAGTGAATGCATTTCCTAACACTTGTTTTCACCTCCAGTTCTACTATCTCCTGTCAATTACATGAACCTCTGCAGAACATTCAGGAAACAAACAATAGCAGGTGCTTAGTTAATATCAGTTGTTCAATAGTATGACTACAGATGAAAAATATAGTGTACATTTCAAAACACAGTGGAAGATTTCAGAATTTCTTACTACAAGAGTGTGATGGTTAATCCTGGGTGTCAACTTGACTGGACTAAGGAACAAATAAGAGAAAAAGGAACTTCGGATTGGCCCACCTCAACCTGGATGGCCCAACCCAAATGTGGGCATTACATTCTGCTGGCAGGCAGTATAAAAGGCCATGGCAGAGGGAGCTGGTCCCTTTTTTCCTGTCTTGCTGCTGTGATCAACCCTTCAGATACCAGCGTGTACTGAGACCGGCAGATCTCCTGGAATCCATCGGGCCTTCAGCACCAGATTGGGACTACTGAGACATCCAGCCTTGTGGACTGAGCAATTCCCTGGATTCTCAGCCTCTCCAGTGTGGCACGGCTACTGTTGGACTCCTTGAACTCTGTCACATGAGAAAATCAATAAATTTTGTATAGCTATATATTCATCCTGTTGCTTCTGTTTCTTTTTTTTTTAATTTTTTTTAAATTTATTTTTGTATGTGTATGAATGTATTGTTTGCATGCAGGTCTGTGCACCCGTGTCGTGCAATGCCGCGGAGGTCAGAAGAGGGTCTCAGATTCCCCTGGAACTGGAGTTCTCCTGGAATTGGAGTTACAGACGGTTCTTAGCCGCCATGTGGGTGCTGGGGATCGAACCCGGGTCCTCTGCAAGAGCGTCGGTGCTCTTAACCGCTAGGCTATCTCTCCAGCCCCTGCTTCTGTTTCTTTAGAGAACCCTGACTAATACAGATTTTGGTACCAGGAGTGGTTCTAGAGAAACAGAATTGAAAGGATGAATTTATTTAGTGGGCTTGGTAGTTTCTGGAGCCAGCTCTCTAACCCAATGAAGCCTAGAGTTACTGAAGGCTCTCCTGGTGGCATGAAGAGGAATGATAATCCTTGGTGCAGACTATTTGATGTAATTATGAAGATAGATCTATTTGACTCACCTAACTCGCCTCTTGTGAGAAGCAAGGAATTTAGCGACTCTATATATAAAATGTTTGAGAAACTGCAGAAAAATAAGGAAAATAATGATGTTGCCTGGTTGCTCCTAGCATATCTAGATAAAGTGATAGAGGAAAATAAGGAGCTCAGTGATAAAATGAACCAGCCCCAGATTTGAAACAACAGTTTAAAAGTTTCCAAGTGTGCTCTGGGAGAGCATCTTCTCTCCAGCAGCCAAAGAGCTAAAGCAGCAGAAAATCAAGCTGGAGCCCTTGTTATACGTTTGGCTGATTTACAATACAAATTTAATCCCCAGCCTTGAAGAGTGTCAGCAGTCAAAGTGAGAGCACTGGTGGGGAAAGAGTGGAACCCTGAAACTTGGGATGGAGATGTGTGGGAGAAACATGAAGATGAGGATTTTGAACCCTCAGACTCTGAGGGATTTTCTTTATCTGAGGAATTAATCTCCCCACCCTAAGCAGAGAATCCACACCATGCATATCCCTACTCCCCACCCTTGTCCCAGCCCCAGCGGGAGCTAATGTCCCTCAGGGCCCAACAATTGTTGCCTCTAGACATATAACCAGATTGAAGGCTAAGCATGCCCCTCAAGGTGAGATAGAAAGTGTGGTCCATGAGGAGGTGCACTACACCACTAAAGAAATTAATGAGTTTGCCGATTCATTCTGGCAGAAGCCTAAGGAATATGTGTGGGAATGGATTTTAAGGGTGTGGGATAATGGTGGAAGGAATATAAAATTGGATCAGACTGAGTTTATCGATATGAGCCCACTGAGTAGAGATTCTAGGTTTAACATGGAAGCTCGAGCAGTTAAAAAAGGTGTTAAAAGTTTATTTGAATGGTTGGCTGATGTATTTATTAAAACATGGCCTACTAACAGCGAGTTAGAGATGCCTGATATTCCTTGGCTTAGTATTGATGAAGGGATTGTGAGGGTCAGGCAGATGGGCATGCTCGAGTGGATTCGAAGTGTAAAACCACATTCTCCACAATATGAGGACCCAGAGGACATGCCATTCACTGAATTTATAAGATGGAAAGTACTGAGAGAGACACCAGAACATTTGAAGAGCTTTGTTTTTGCTCTATTTCTTATGCCAGATCTTACAGTTAGAGAAGTTGTGGCTCGCTTGCATAAATTAAATGTACACGTAATAGGTCTAACAGGACCTCAGGGTAGGCGTCAGGTGGCAGCACTGAATCGCAGAAGGCCAGATGAGCGTAGTTACCGTAATTATCATAATGGGTGGCAAAGGCAAAACAATACCTATAATGGCATGACCCGAAATGATCTTTGGAACTGGCTAATTAATCATGGCGTTCCCAGGAACCAAATACATAAGAAGCCTACTAAGTTTTTATTTGATCTGTATAAGCAGAAAAGCTCTAGAACAAATGACAGGAAGTCAACATTGGATTTCAGCAGTAGCGAATCCCGTCCAGTTAACCAGTTTCCAGACTTGAGACAGTTCACAGACCCAGAACCCCTTGAATGAAGGGGTGGCCGGGTTCCAATGAGGAAGGACCTTGTCACAATACCAAAGAGTTATGCTGTTTGCCTTCCTCCTGTCCTTCCCCAGAGGGACCTGAGGCCTTTTACTAGGGTAACTGTACACTGGGGAAAAGGAAATAATCAGACTTTTCGAGGCCTATTGGATACTGGTTCTGAGTTGACACTGATCCCAGGAGACCCTAAAAAGCATTGTGGCCCTCCGGTTAAAGTAGGGGCCTATGGAGGTCAGGTGATAAATGGAGTTTTGGCTGAAGTCCGACTCACGGTGGGCCCAGTGGGTCCCAGAACGCATCCCGTAGTTATTTCCCCAGTCCCAGAATGTATAATTGGGATAGATATAATTAGAAATTGGCAGAATCCCCACATTGGTTCCCTGATCTGTGGAGTGAGGGCTATTATGGTTGGAAAGGCCAAATGGAAACCATTGGTGTTGCCTCTACCAGGGAAAATAGTGAACCAAAAACAGTATCGTATCCCTGGAGGGATTGCGGAGATTAATGCCACTATCAAGGATTTGAAAGATGCAGGGGTGGTGATTCCTACCACATCTCCATTTAACTCTCCAATTTGGCCTGTGCAAAAGACAGATGGATCATGGAGAATGACAGTTGACTATCGAAAACTCAACCAAGTAGTGACACCAATTGCAGCCGCTGTACCAGATGTGGTGTCCTTACTCGAGCAGATTAATATGTCTCCTGGTACCTGGTATGCAGCTATTGATCTGGCCAATGCTTTTTTCTCAATACCGGTTCATAAGGACCACCAGAAGCAATTTGCTTTCAGCTGGCAAGGCCAACAGTATACCTTTACTGTCTTACCTCAGGGGTATGTTAACTCTCCAGCGTTGTGCCATAACTTAGTTAGAAGGGATCTTGATCGCCTGACTCTTCCACAAAATATCACACTGGTCCACTATATTGATGATGTTATGTTGATTGGACCCAGTGAACAGGAGGTAGCAGCTAGCCTAGACTTGTTGGTAAAGCATATGCGCATGAGAGGATGGGAAATAAATCCAACTAAAATTCAAGGGCCATCTACCTCGGTGAAGTTTCTAGGAGTTCAGTGGTGTGGAGCATGCAGAGACATTCCTTCTAAGGTAAAGAATAAGTTGTTGCACCTGGCCCCTCCCTCCACCAAGAAAGAAGCACAACGTCTGGTGGGTCTTTTTGGATTCTGGAGGCAGCACATTCCTCATCTGGGTGTGTTACTACGACCCATATATCAGGTGACTCGTAAGGCAGCAAACTTTGAGTGGGGCTTGGAACAGGAAAAGGCTCTTCAACAGGTCCAGGCTGCGGTGCAGGCTGCTCTGCCCCTAGGGCCATATGATCCAGCAGACCCAATGGTGCTTGAGGTATCAGTGGCAGATAGAGATGCTGTCTGGAGTCTGTGGCAGGCTCCCATAGGGGAATCACAGCGGAGGCCCTTGGGATTTTGGAGCAAGGCTCTACCTTCATCTGCAAACAACTATTCTCCTTTTGAGAGACAGCTCTTAGCCTGCTATTGGGCCTTAGTGGAAACTGAACGTTTGACAATGGGCCACCAAGTCACCATGCGACCTGAGCTGCCCATCATGAGCTGGGTGTTATCTGACCCACCAGACCATAAAGTAGGACGTGCACAGCAACAGTCCATTGTCAAATGGAAGTGGTACATACGGGACAGGGCCCGGGCAGGCCCTGAGGGCACAAGCAAGCTACATGAAGAAGTTGCCCAAATGCCTATGGTTCCCACTCCTGTTACAATGTCTCCTGGGCTTAAGCATGCACCTATGGCTTCATGGGGTTTGCCCTATGATCAGTTGACTGAGGAAGAGAAGACTAGGGCCTGGTTTACTGATGGTTCTGCACGCTATGCAGGCACCACCCAGAGGTGGACAGCTGCAGCATTACAGCCAATTTCTGAAACAACCCTAAAGGACACTGGTGAAGGAAAGTCTTCACAGTGGGCAGAACTTCGGGCAGTGCACATGGTTGTGCATTTTGCCTGGAAGGAGAAATGGCCAGAGGTTCGATTATATACTGATTCATGGGCTGTAGCCAATGGTTTGGCTGGATGGTCAGGGACTTGGAAGGAGCATGACTGGAAAATTGGTGAGAAAGACATTTGGGGAAGAAGTATGTGGATAGAGCTCTCTGAATGGTCAAAGGATGTGAAGATACTTGTGTCTCATGTAAATGCTCATCAAAAGGTGATCTCAGCAGAGGATGAGTTTAATAATCAAGTAGATCGGATGACTCGTTCTGTGGATAGTCAGCCTCTTTCTCCAGCTATCCCTGTTGTTGCTCAATGGGCCCATGAACAAAGTGGTCATGGTGGCAGAGATGGAGGTTATGCATGGGCTCAACAGCATGGACTCCCACTCACTAAGGCTGATCTGGCTACAGCTGCTGCCGAGTGCCAGATTTGCCAACAGCAGAGACCAACATTGAGCCCCCGATATGGTGCTATTCCCCGGGGTGACCAGCCAGCAACCTGGTGGCAGGTTGACTACATTGGACCACTTCCATCATGGAGGGGACAGCGTTTTGTTCTTACAGGAATAGATACTTATTCTGGTTATGGATTTGCCTTTCCTGCACGTAATGCTTCTGCCAAAACTACCATCCAGGGACTTACGGAATGCCTTATCCACCGTCATGGTATTCCTCACAGCATTGCTTCTGATCAAGGAACTCACTTCACAGCCAAAGAAGTGCGACTGTGGGCCCATGGTCATGGTATCCACTGGTCTTACCATGTTCCCCACCACCCAGAAGCAGCTGGCTTGATAGAACGATGGAATGGCCTCTTGAAGACACAGTTACAGCGCCAATTAGGTAGCAATACCCTGGAGGGCTGGGGCAAGGTTCTCCAGCAAGCAGTATATGCTTTGAATCAGCGTCCACTATATGGTACTGTTTCTCCTATAGCCAGAATTCATGGGTCCAGGAACCAAGGGGTGGAAGTGGGAATGATTCCACTCACTATCACCCCTAGTGACCCAGTAGGAAAATTTTTGCTTCCTGTACCCACGACCTTGCGTTCTGCTGGTCTAGACGTTTTGGCTCCAATGGGGGGAGTGCTTTTGCCAGGAGATACAGCAAACGTTCTATTGAACTGGAAGCTAAGACTTCCCCCTGGCCACTTCGGGCTTCTACTGCCTTTAAGCCAACAGGCTAAGGAAGGAATAACAGTAGTAGGAGGAGTGATTGATCCAGACTACCATGGGGAAATTGGACTTTTTCTCCACAATGGGGGCAAGGAAGATTATGTCTGGAAGGCAGGAGATGCTGTAGGGCGCCTTCTGGTGCTACCATGTCCTATGATTAAGGTCAATGGGAAACTCCAACAACCCAAACCAGACAGGACAATAAATGGCCCAGACCCTTCAGGGATGAAGGTATGGGTCACTCCTCCAGGGAAAGAGCCAAGACCTGCAGAGGTGCTTGCTGATGGCGGAGGAAATACAGAATGGGTAGTAGAAGAAGGTAGTCATAAATATCAGCTGAAGCCACGGGACCAGTTGCAGAAACGTGGATTATAATAGATATTAACCTTCGTCCTATTTGGTTAAGAATGTGCTTGTTTATATATGTATATATATATATGTATATATGTATGTATATTAAGTGGATACTTGTGTTCCCCTTTGAATGTGCAACTGAGATATGTGTTAAGTGTTGTCATATTTAGGTTATTAGATACTGAAGGACTAAGTTCTTCTCAAGGACATTACCACCTACTCTAAGATATAATGCTTTGCTATTGCACATGAGATACTTATAACATGTTAGGTGGAATTATGACCCTGCCATCGTTTGCAATTGACATTTAAGCAGAGGCTATTTATTGGGTGTCAAGTTGACAAGGGGTGGACTTGTCATGGTTAATCCTGGGTGTCAACTTGACTGGACTAAGGAACAAATAAGAGAAAAGGGTCTTCTGATTGGACCACCTCAACCCGGATGGCCCACCCCAAATGTGGGTGTTACCTTCTGCCGGCAGGCAGTATTTAAGGCCACGGCAGCGGGAGCTGGTCCCTTTTCCTTCTTCCTGCGGCTTGCCTCTCTCTCATCTGGTGAGTTTGCCTTGCTGCTGTGATCAACCTTTCGGATCCCAGCGTGTACCGAGACTGGCAGATCTCCTGGAATCCATTCGGGCCTTCAGCACTAGACTGGGACTCCTGAGACATCCAGCCTTGCGGACTGAGCAGTTCCCTGGATTCCCGGCCTCTCCAGTTCGGCGCTACTGTTGAGCTCCGTCACGTGAGCAAATCAATAAATTGTATATAGTTATATATATTCATCCTGTTGCTTCTGTTTCTTTAGAGAACCCTGACTAATACAGATTTTGGTACCAGAAGTGGTTCTAGAGAAACAGAATTGAAAGGATGAATTTCTTTAGTGGGCTTGGTAGCCTCTGGAGCCAGCTCTCCAACCCAATGAAGCCTAGAGTTACTGAAGGCTCTCCTGGTGGCATGAAGAGGAATGATAATCCTTGGTGCAGACTATTTGATCTAATTATGAAGATAGATCCATTTGACTCACCTAACTCACCTCTTGTGAGAAGCAAGGAATTTAGCGACTCTATATATAAAACGTTCGAGAAATTGCAGAAAAATCAGGAAAATAATGATGTTGCCTTGTTGCTCCTAGCATGTCTGGATAAACTGTTAGACGAAAATATGGAGCTCGGTGATAAAAATGACCAGCTCCGGATTCGAAACAACAGTTTAAAGGTTTCCAAGTGTGCTCTGGAAGAGAATCTTCTCTCCAGCAGCCAAAGAGCTAAAGCAGCAGAAAATCAAGCTGGAGCCCTTATTATACGGTTGGCTGATTTACAACGCAAATTTAATTCCCAGCCACGAAAAGTGTCAGCAGTTAAAGTGAGAGCACTGGTGGGGAAAGGGTGGAACCCTGAAACTTGGGATGGAGATGTGTGGGAGAACTATGATGATGAGGATTTTGAACCCTCGGATTCTGAGGGATTTTCTTTATCTGAGGAATTAACCTCCCCACCCTCAGCAGAGAATCCACACCCTGCAGATCCCTCCTCCCCACCCTTGCCTGAGGAAATTAATCCCCCCCTCCCAGTGGGAGCTGATGTCCCTCAGGGCCCAACAATTGTTGCCTCTAGACCTATAACCAGATTGAAGTCTAAGCAAGCCCCTCAAGGTGAGATAGAAAGTGTGGTCCACGAGGAGGTGCGATATACTACTAAAGAAATTAATGAGTTTGCTGATTCATTCCGGCAGAAGCCTAAGGAATATGTGTGGGAATGGATTTTAAGGGTGTGGGATAATGGTGGAAGGAATATAAAATTGGATCATACTGAGTTTATCGATATGAGCCCACTGAGTAGAGATTCTAGGTTTAACATGGAAGCTCGAGCAGTTAAAAAAGGTGTTAAAAGTTTATTTGAATGGTTGGCTGATGTATTTATTAAAACATGGCCTACTAACAGCGAGTTAGAGATGCCTGATATTCCTTGGCTTAGTATTGATGAAGGGATTGTGAGGGTCAGGCAGATGGGCATGCTCGAGTGGATTCGAAGTGTAAAACCACATTCTCCACAATATGAGGACCCAGAGGACATGCCACTCACTGAATTTATAAGATGGAAAGTACTGAGAGAGACACCAGAACATTTGAAGAGCTTTGTTTTTGCTCTATTTCTTATGCCAGATCTTACAGTTAGAGAAGTTGTGGCTCGTTTGCATAAATTAAATGTACACGTAGTAGGTCTAACAGGACCTCAGGGTAGGCGTCAGGTGGCAGCACTGAATCGCAGAAGGCCAGATGAGCGTAGTTACAGTAATTATCATAATGGGTGGCAAAGGCAAAACAATACCTATAATGGCATGACCCGAAATGATCTTTGGAACTGGCTAATTAATCATGGTGTTCCCAGGAACCAAATACATAAGAAGCCTACTAAGTTTTTATTTGATCTGTATAAGCAGAAAAGCTCTAGAACGAATGACAGGAAGTCAACATTTGATTTTAGGAGTAGCGAATCCCGCCCAGTTGACCGGTTTCCAGACTTGAGACAGTTCACAGACCCAGAACCCCTTGAATGAAGGGGTGGCCGGGTTCCAGTGAGGAAGGACCTTGTCACAATACCAAAGAGTTATGCTGTTTGCCTTCCTCCTGTCCTTCCCCAGAGGGACCTGAGGCCTTTTACTAGGGTAACTGTACACTGGGGAAAAGGAAATAATCAGACTTTTCGAGGCCTATTGGATACTGGTTCTGAGTTGACACTGATCCCAGGAGACCCTAAAAAGCATTGTGGCCCTCCGGTTAAAGTAGGGGCCTATGGAGGTCAGGTGATAAATGAAGTTTTGGCTGCAGTCCGACTCACAGTGGGCCCAGTGGGTCCCAGAACTCATCCTGTGGTTATTTCCCCAGTCCTAGAATGTGTAATTGGGATAGATATAATTAGAAATTGGCAGAATTCACACACTGGTTCCCTGACCTGTGGAGTGAGGGCTATTATGGTTGGAAAGGCTAAATGGAAACCATTGGTGTTGCCTCTACCAGGGAAAATAGTGAACCAAAAACAGTATTGTATCCCTGGAAGGATTGCAGAAATTAGTGCCACCATCAAGGACTTGAAATATGCAGGGGTGGTGACTTGGAAGGCAGCAAACTTTGAGTGGGGCTTGGAACAGGAAAAGGTTCTTCAACAGGTCCAGGCTGCAGTGCAGGCTGCTCTGCCCCTAGGGCCATATGATCCAGACCCAATGGTGCTTGAGGTATCAGTGGCAGATAGAGATGCTGTCTGGAGTCTGTGGCAGGTTCCCATAGGGGAATCACAGCAGAGGCCCTTGGGATTTTGAAGTAAGGCTCTACCTTCATCTGCAAACAACTATTATCCTTTTGAAAGATAGCTCTTAGCCTGCTATTGGGCCTTAGTGGAAACTGAATGTTTGACAATGGGCCACCAAGTCACCATGCGACCTGAACTGCCCATCATGAGCTGGATGTTATCTGACCCACCAGACCACAAAGCAGGATGCGCACAGTCCATTATCAAATGGAAGTGGTACATACGTGACAGGGCCCAGGCAGGCCCTGAGGGCACAAGCAAGCTACATGAAGAAGTTGTCCAAATGCATATGGTTTCCACTCCTGTTACAATGCCTCCTGTGCTTAAGCATGCACCTATGTCTTCATAGGGTTTGTCCTATGATCTGTTGACTGAGGAAGAGAAGACTAGGGCCTGGTTTACTGATGGTTCGGCATGCTATGCAGGCACCACCCAGAGGTGGATAGCTGCAGCATTACAGCCTATTTCTGAAACAACCCTAAAGAACACTGGTGAAGGAAAGTCTTCACAGTGGGCAGAACTTCGGGCAGTGCACATGGTTGTGCATTTTGCCTGGAAGGAGAAATGGCCAGAGGTTCGATTATATACTGATTCATGGGCTGTAGCCAATGGTTTGGCTGGATGGTCAGGGACTTGGAAGGAGCATGACTGGAAAATTGGTGAGAAAGACATTTGGGGAAGAAGTATGTGGATAGAGCTCTCTGAATGGTCAAAGGATGTGAAGATACTTGTGTCTCATGTAAATGCTCATCAAAAGGTGATCTCAGCAGAGGATGAGTTTAATAATCAAGTAGATCGGATGACTCGTTCTGTGGATTGTCAGCCTCTTTCTCCAGCTATCCCTGTTGTTGCTCAATGGGCCCATGAACAAAGTGGTCATGGTGGCAGAGATGGAGGTTATGCATGGGCTCAACAGCATGGACTCCCACTCACTAAGGCTGATCTGGCTACAGCTGCTGCCGAGTGCCAGATTTGCCAACAGCAGAGACCAACATTGAGCCCCCGATATGGTGCTATTCCCCGGGGTGACCAGCCAGCAACCTGGTGGCAGGTTGACTACATTGGACCACTTCCATCATGGAGGGGACAGCGTTTTGTTCTTACAGGAATAGATACTTATTCTGGTTATGGATTTGCCTTTCCTGCACGTAATGCTTCTGCCAAAACTACCATCCAGGGACTTACGGAATGCCTTATCCACCGTCATGGTATTCCTCACAGCATTGCTTCTGATCAAGGAACTCACTTCACAGCCAAAGAAGTGCGACTGTGGGCCCATGGTCATGGTATCCACTGGTCTTACCATGTTCCCCACCACCCAGAAGCAGCTGGCTTGATAGAACGATGGAATGGCCTCTTGAAGACACAGTTACAGCGCCAATTAGGTAGCAATACCCTGGAGGGCTGGGGCAAGGTTCTCCAGCAAGCAGTATATGCTTTGAATCAGCGTCCACTATATGGTACTGTTTCTCCTATAGCCAGAATTCATGGGTCCAGGAACCAAGGGGTGGAAGTGGGAATGATTCCACTCACTATCACCCCTAGTGACCCAGTAGGAAAATTTTTGCTTCCTGTACCCACGACCTTGCGTTCTGCTGGTCTAGACGTTTTGGCTCCAATGGGGGGAGTGCTTTTGCCAGGAGATACAGCAAACGTTCTATTGAACTGGAAGCTAAGACTTCCCCCTGGCCACTTCGGGCTTCTACTGCCTTTAAGCCAACAGGCTAAGGAAGGAATAACAGTAGTAGGAGGAGTGATTGATCCAGACTACCATGGGGAAATTGGACTTTTTCTCCACAATGGGGGCAAGGAAGATTATGTCTGGAAGGCAGGAGATGCTGTAGGGCGCCTTCTGGTGCTACCATGTCCTATGATTAAGGTCAATGGGAAACTCCAACAACCCAAACCAGACAGGACAATAAATGGCCCAGACCCTTCAGGGATGAAGGTATGGGTCACTCCTCCAGGGAAAGAGCCAAGACCTGCAGAGGTGCTTGCTGATGGTGGAGGAAATACAGAATGGGTAGTAGAAGAAGGTAGTCATAAATATCAGCTGAGGCCACAGGACCAGTTGCAGAAACATGGATTTTAATAGGTATTAACTTTTGTCCTATTTGGTTAAGAATGTGCTTGTTCATATGTATATATGAATATGTATATGTATATTAAGCAGATACTTGTGTTGTTCCCTTTTGAATGTGCAACTGAGATAAGCGTTAAGTGTTTAGGTTATTAGGTACTGAAGGACTAAGTGTTCCTCAAGGACATTACCACCTACTCTAAGATATAATGCTTTGCTATTGCACATGAGACACTTATAACATGTTAGGTGGAATTATGACCTTGCCATTGTTCGCAATTGACATTTAAGCATAACATAAGGAGAGGCTATTTATTGGGTGTCAAGCTGACAAGGGGTGGACTGGTGATGGTTAATCCTGGGTGTCAACTTGACTGGACTAAGGAACAAATAAGAGAAAAAGGATCTTCGGATTGGACTACCTCAACACGGATGGCCCACCCCAAATGTGGGCATTACCTTCTGCTGACAGGCAGTATTAAAGGCCATGACAGAGGGATCTGGTCCCTTTTTAACTGTGGCTTGCCTCTCTCACTGGTGAGTTTGTCTTGCTGTTGTGATCAACCCTATGGATCCCAGTGTGTACTGTGGCCGGCAGATCTCCTGGAATCCATCGGGCCTTCAGCACCAGATTGGGACTACTGAGACATCCAGCCTTGTGGACTGAGAAGTTCCCTGGATTCTCAGCCTCTCCAGTGTGGCACGGCTACTGTTGGACCCCTTGAACTCTGTCACCTGAGCAAATCAATAAATTTTATATAGCTATATATTCGTCCTGTTGCTTCTGTTTCTTTAGAGAACCCTGACTAATACAAAGAACATGAAAAGTGTTTGAGAATGGAAACATATTTATCCAATTTAAACATTTACAAATATAAAATAAAACTGTACTAATGTATAGTGAATACATCATGATGTCTTTCTTTGTCAAGGAAATGGAAACAACCTAGACATCCATCAACTGGATGGATGGATAATGAAAGGATGACAATGTTTACACGATGGAATATTATTCAGCTGTTAAACATAATTATGAAATTTACAGGGAAATGGATGAAACTGGAAACAATCATCCTCAGTGAGGTAGCACAGACACAGAAAGACAAATGTCATATGTTCTCTCTCATAAGTGGATGTTAGCTTTGAAGCCTTAGATAGGTATGTTTCAACTGTAAAATTCTTAGAGATCAAGAAACTCATAAGGCTTCAGGGGAGAGAAGATAGAATACAGTGTTATCAATGGGAAAGGGGAATAATGGATAGGATGAGTTTAATGGGGTGGGAGGTGGGGGAGGGCAGAAGAGGGAGTGAGAGGAGGGACATGTAATACTAAAGGCTTTTTGAAAGTCTTATGGAAAACAACTATATAAGCTTCTTTCAATATACTCACATACAACGTAAAAAGACTTCAAATGTAGCTACTCTTTAACAGGAGATCAATGGCCCTAGTAGTGTCTAGTGGGTGTCCACAGGTTAGCGAATGAAAAGTCCAGTGCCAGGAATGGAGTCTCACTTTTGGAGATGTTGAACAGAGAGATCCCATAGTTCCTCAGACTATTGTCATTGCATTTGATTCCCCAGCAAAATGTGAGAGTAAGACCCTATTGCTGAAGATATTACCTAACAGACTAGCAGAACAAACAAGGAGAAATCAAGCTGGTACTGACTGATCTCTGGGTAGCTTTCATAGTTCTAGAAGGTGCTCTGCACATTACTGACAAAGAAAGGCAATCACCAGCACTTCCCAGCTGTGAGCCCTGTAAGCTACAGTAACAACCAGCTTGGCAAGATATGTCCACTAGTGCGACAGTGGCATGAGTATATGGGAGTAACCACCCACCCTCTACTTGGGTTTAAAGCTGCTTCATAATAGGGATTCTATATCTGACACTGTCATCAGGGTCAAAAACCTGTAGCTTAGACAGGTCACAGTACATAGTGGGCAACCTACTGTTATCATTTTGCTAAATAGACATATTATTAAACTGGCTCTTACAGAGGACCTGGGTTCGATCCCCAGCACCCACATGGAGCCCAAGAACCGTCTGAGACTCCAATTCCAGGAGAACTCCAGTTCCAGGGGAATCTGACACCCTCTTCTGACCTCCGCAGCATTGCACGACACAGGTGCACAAACTTGCATGCAACAGTACATTCATACACATACAGAAATAAATTTAAAAAATTAAAAAAAAAACTGACTCAAAGTGACTTATTTCTATACCCATCTCTCAACTCTCACCAGAGAAGATCCTTCTGGCAGCAGATGGCAGAACACAAAGACCCACAAATGGCATGGTGCAGAGAATAAGTGACAAGAAAGTGAAAAGCCCTAAGCGGGACACCTATATTGCACCCTCTCATCCCAAGGCTCAGAGATCATTGTGAAAGACGGGGCAGAAAGATTTTAAAACCCAGAGGTAGTCGATGAATACAAGGAAACTATATTGTCTGGACACCACTGGACAATTGTGCATATGAGCCTACAGTGCATGTGACAGCATTCACAATAATGTGGAAACCCAAACCAGACAGGTCCCATCATGGTTGAGGGAGGTAAGAGGAAGCCCCAATACTATGAGGGTCTATTGGAAGAAGGAGAGTCAGAGTTTTCCTTACTAGTAAGATTGACCAGACTCTAAGGGATAGACCTGCACCCAAGAATAATTGGGAAACACATATTGGAGTTAATAGAACTTTAAAAAATTAAAGAAAGAAAAATGAAAAGAAAAAGAAAGAAGAAAAAAGAAAAACAAGAAAAAAATGAAAGGCAAGTAATAACAGAGGACACGAAGCTGGAAGGGGGACGGTAAGGTGAGAGTACCCCGGCATGTTCTGCACATGATCAAAATACATTGTATGAAATTCTCGAATCAATAACATATTTTTTAAAGATATTGAACAGATCTCTCCTATTTTCTGACTGTGGTGGAAACATGATTGACAGCTCAGACTGGGGACCACCACCCTGTCCTGTTAGGAACTTGGTTTCTGATAAGCATCTTAACTTCTGAGCCTTGATTTTCATATGTAAAAGAGAGATAATGCTTCTGAGCTTTCACAGTCCTGATGGCTTGTTGTGTTAGTTAATAAGCTGGCCAGTGGTGGAGTGATCTGAGGTCCAGCAGTCATTACCACTGCTGTCCTCAGGGGCCCATTGCATGTATCATCATGACGTGATATTGTGTTCCTCTGTACATTATTGTTTGGTATGTCTTCCCTGAGGGCCTGTCCTGCTTCCTGTCCTCTTGCTCAGTTTAGCTCACTTCCCTGATGTTATTCTGCCACCATTGACTCTTCCTGCTGCAGAGAGTGGATGAAGCCATAGTGGTTTCAAGAAGCCAAATCTAATCTTCAGACTGGCTGTTCTGCCATTCTCAATCCAGTGTTAAGCTTCATCCATGCATACTCTACACACAAAAGAAAGGCAAAGACTCCAGCCTTTTACTTATGTCTTAAAACAGGAGATATTGGAAGACTTGTGGGGAGTGCAAGGAGATATCAGCAATACATTCAATGTGTGCAAAGACATAATTTTTGTGTGATGGGATCTCCCTGTAGCCACAGCTGGCCTGGAACTCACTGTGTAGACCAGCCTGGCCTCTAGGTCAAAGACATCTACTCATCTGCCTCTGCCTCCCTAGTGCTATGTTCTGTGCTCTTATGTAATTTTCACCATGCTAAATATTAGACTCTCTGAGAAGAAGAAAATGAACGTGGCTACCACATACACAGCACTTCTGGTGTAGCAGGGAAAAAAACACTAGACACAAGAAATCAAAACAAGGCAAGAAGACAAAGGAAACAGTAATAGAAATTCTTCAGAAGATAACCATTATTTCCAAAATGGTCCTGATAGCTTATTCTGAATGTCAGAAGGAGGATCCACGTGACACGGCTGGGGTAAATCAAAAATGAGATACTTGGCACACTGAAGTCAGAAAAAAAATTGTATTTTGTGGACAGGTAAGAGAAGCCAATTTAGAGATGCTGCCACCCTGGGGTTGACACTTTCATGGTCACAACTTTCATTTAGATCCTATTATACTAGAAGATGGTTCCTATATTTGAGGACTTCAGCTTTGTCTATGCTGGGCACATCTTCAGTGCCTTTTGGAGCTATAAGCCTCTCTGTGTTTTAAATTAGAAATCTTGTTTGTCTCAGAAAGTGCATGTCTTTTTTGACTTTCCTTTAAATGATTGTCTCTCTTCAATAGTCTGCCTTTGTTTGAGACAATCTCACATTGGTCTACTAGGCTACTAGTGTACCAGGTTACTAGGTATAAGGAGCATAATAACATTAGTAAATGTGTGGATTTGAAATGCTGTGACTTTAGAGAATAGGAAAGTTACTTTAGCTTAGTCATAACCCAAAGCTATCCAGATAACCAGCCCAGAGCACAGCAGGTTACCTGAAGCCAGCAAGGCTACTAGGCTACTTAGGGTACCAGGTACTAAGATATTAGGCTACTAGGCTACCAGGCTACTAGGGTACCAGACTACTAGGCTACCAGGCTACTAGGCTACCAGGATACTAGGGTATCAGGCTAATAGGGTACGATGCTACTAGGATACTAGGGTACCAGGCTACTAGGGTACCAGGCTACAAAAGTACTAGGCTACCAGGCTACTAAGGTACCAGGCTACTACAGTACCAGGATACTATGGTACCAGGGTACTAGAGTACCAGGGTACTAGAGTACTAGGCTACCAGGCTACTAGGGTACCAGGCTACTAGGGTACCAGGCTACTAGGGTACCAGGATACTATGGTACCAGGGTACTAGGGTACCACAGTATCCTGGTACTAGGCTACTTGGCTACCAGGCTACTAGACTACCAGGCTACTAGGGTACCAGGATACTATGGTACCAGGGTACTAGGGTACCAGGGTACTAGGCTACTTGACAACCAGGCTACTAGGGTACCAGGCTACTACAGTACCAGGATACTATGGTACCAGGGTAATAGGGTACCAGGGTACCAGGGTATTAGGCTACCAGGCTACTAAGCTACCAGGCTAGCTGGTCAGTACAATCCAGGAGGGATCCGCTTGTCTCCATTTCCCATCTCACCACTGCCGGGACTAGTAGGGCACAACACTGTGCTTTTAACGTGGGTTCTTGGTATCCGGTCAGGTCCTCATGCTTGCAAGGCAAGTACTTGAGGAACTGAGCCATCTCTGAAGTGCTGGATGTCAACTTTAATTCCTGAAAGCCAGTGATTGTTCCTACTAAGTGTTGCTCTAATGCTGTGCCACTCCAGAGCTTCTTGTCTAGATGTGGAGCAGGTCTGTCTCACTCCTGTGCCCTCCTGCCCAGTGATTCTCAACAAGGTATATGCATATACAGTCACAGGACATCCACCTTCATCTGAGGGATTTCATAAAATGTCTTTGGTCAGGACTATAGAGCTGGCAGTCTCTCTCAAAAGAAGTCTATGGACAGCCTCATAGTCTGCTTCAACATCTTTGAGTGTTATTTATTTATTTTCTCTTAAATTTGTTTCCACCCCTTCCCCACTGCCACCACTATCACTGTGTAATTAACTAGATCCAGGCTGGTCCCAAAGTACCTCATGTCTTCAAAACTCTAAAAATGGACAAAACTATGTTGTAGGTTTAAGATTAAGGTGAACTATGAATGAGAAGCAAACAAATGTTGATAAGCATCCCTACATGTGGGCAACAAACCAGTACCAAGGGGAGGTGTTCAAGACGCGGCTCAATGGGACCCCTTGGTGCTCACTGTCACCTTCACTTATCATCACATTTCAGGGAATTTAGAAAATGGAAGCGCAGCTATTTCCTGCCTTTGTCCTTCACTTGAGCAGCATGAGGTTCCCTGTGATCTTAGCTTACTTCAGAGATGACCAGAGTCCTTCCTACAGCGAGTATGTCACTACCGGGACCCAGGTGAAAGGCTGCAGTAATAACGGATGGGTTGGAGGGGACACATTTCAAAAGAACGCATTCGCTCTTTCCACCTTCTGTCTCTCCTTTCTGTTTTCAACGTCTCCATTTTTGGGCATCTAGAGCCCTTTGCTTGTAAGTCTGTGTGGGTGGATGTGATGAGAAGCAGTTGAATAAACTTCCTTTAGAGCTGCTAAAGCTCTTGTAGAGGCTAACAGAGGGCAGGGGCTGGACAAACGGCTCATAGTTAAAAAGGGATCTTTGAGTGCAGATTTTAATTCACTGGCCTCCCCAACCCCCAATCCAAAAGGAAATATTTTCTTTGAAAAAAAAATCGGAGACCCTGACTGGGGTTCTTTGAGGAATTATAGCCTTGTGCTTGTGATAACCTGTATGAGTAATCATTAACTGTAGATTTTCCCTTTGCTTATCTAAAGTAAATAAAATTGGAGGCATTTGTGATGCTTAATTGGATACAATAATTAGAATTTTGTCCTTTGCTTATGTGTCTTTCCTCTGGTTTTTGAATCTTCATCTGTTCTTAGGGAATTTCTTTCTCCTCCTAGGAAATGCTGAGTTCAGTTCCTGGTTGCCCAGTATAAATAGATAGGGCATTCAAATGGAAAAGAGACAAACAGACAATCAAAATGAGAAAGGAACAGATAGATTGGACTATACATTCAGGTCATAAGTCCAGCTCAGCAGTTGGTTCTATCATAAACCCAAGGCTTGAAAGAAATTAATCCTGGCTTAACAGAAAGTAGTAGAAGTTGGTAAGTTTCATTCTATGAAGACTGAAAAAATACTTGATCTATTTCTTTTTATTATAAAAATTTATTTCTATAATTTATTTTTCTTCCACTTGCTGCTTTTCTCCATTTATTTTCAAATACTTTTGCATAATAATAAATGTCATTCTTAGTAGCTTAAGCTATGATTGTATGTTACCAATTTTACGTGGAGATGAAGTTGACCACACATATTCCTCTGCATGGCATGAAGGAAGTCTGTTCATTGATCTCATTCAGATGCACTTCAGCTTCTCCAGGCATGGGCTCTGAAAGACAATGATACAGAGAGATTAATATTATATTAGTTCGAGTCTATAATAATGAAGAAATCAAGGATTTCTAGAATATATTTCTGAAGTCAGGAAATACAAGCACAAAACATATATTTACTTTGGGATTTGCTGGTAAATGAATTAATTTATCTGTATATATTATATTAATATTATGCATTCTTGAAAAATGCGGAAAACTAAACTGAATAGAGATATGGAATAAATGTCAGAAGCTATTATATAATGTTAAATTATACAGAATTGCTATCATTTTGTAAGAACAATAACTTCAGACATTTTATTTTTCTATTTGATAAAAGAGAGAAAAGTAATGAATATATATGTATGCAAAATTGAAAATGAATTTCCTTCTCTCTACTGAGAGAACAAAAATTTGATAAATTATATAAAAATTGGTCCTCTACATTTAAGCCTTATCATACATTAAAAGTGAAAATAACAATTCTCAAATTTAAGTTGCCTCTGATAGAAACCTACAGGCATTCTGGTGGTTCAAATAACATTTCAAGCCCAGATGGAATGGCTTCATGGATTAAACATCTGCTTCATATTTTAAAAGTATTTGATGTCAGTTCTGATGTTATTAGAATTAGATTGTTCATGTATTTTTAAAACTTTCATGTAGATTAATTCTTATTAATTTTAAGATAAAGATATATAAATATTACTCAACTGCAAAATTATGAAAAATATTGAGTGAGCAATATATGACTTACATATGTTTAGATTCCTTTTTCCTCCTTCCTTCTATTCTGCCATTCTGTTTCTCTTGGAGCTTGCAGATTAGTACTTGTCTATAAAACATATGCCACATAATTATGTGGTCATTCTCTCTTCATTTATTATTTTCATTTTGAGATCACTTACTGAAATGACTTTCGTTATAGAACCAAATAATGAAGAATAAAATAAGCATAGATATGGCAATATCTTTTACCAGATTTTGTATTCCTCGCATACTACATTTATGTGTATGCCAGGAATACTAGATAAACTGAACTGAGTACTGCAGGTTGCAGGCTGATATCAAGCTACCTTTATGACAAGATCACATTTAGCTCCAAGTATATGGCTTCTAGTGATTTCTGTTGTTTAGAGACCAAATGAAATTGATGGTTCTTAGCCCCTGGTCTTGTTTTGGCATGTGTAGCATGCCTTTCTCATTTATCTAGAAAGAGTAAACCTTACTCATCCATGTGGTCACAGGAGAGCTGACAGTCTTTTTCCCCCGTCTGCTGCTGTCCCAGTCCATAAGGCAATGGAGAGCTCCTTTGGATGGGAACCATCACAGCTATTGTCTACAAACAGATGCCAAGTAGGAAGAGCTGGGGAGAAGATGGAAAATTGAAGTGACCCACTTCTCCAGCTAGCTTTAAGTCTTAATTATCTGCCACTCCCTGCTCCTGGCTCTATACCTACTTTTTTGGTACCATGACCTTTATTTATTGGTACCAGTAATCTTTAGACAGCCTTGGTGCTATAAGAAAGAACCAGTCATTGATCAAGACTGGCCTTACTGAAATCAGAGCAAGAGAGAATATTGTATTACCAAAATAAACCATTCTGTTGACAGATTCAACCCAGAATGACTAAGAGAGGTCAGCATTTACCTGCTTATGTACTCTACTCACTCAAGCAAAGGGTGGGGTCCCACAAGCCAAGCTGGGATGACATTCCTAAAGATGACTCAGTGTAAAGATGTCAGTGTAACCCAAAGCAGACATTAAGGATCCTCCCTGAAATATTATAAAGGAGGAAGAATGTAAAGGGAGGAGCCAAGAGGGTAATGGAATAGATTCGAAGTGGAAATAGGAGGGACTATTTGGAGGGAGCCAGTGATGTGGGAGAGGACACTGGCAGAATATATTTATTAATAATATATGTATAGAGAAAAATTATTAATACTATATATACTATGTATAGTATATATACTATATGCATATAGTAGTAATAACTTTTCTGTTCCTGTGATAAAATGCCATGACCAAGGGAACTTATTGAAGGAAGAGTTTATTTAGCTCATGGTTTGAGGTTTCAGAGGGATTAGAATCAGTCATGGTGGGTAGCATGGTGGCAAGAGGTGGCCAGAGCAAAAAAGAGGAACATTCACATCTTCAAGCAGGCCCAGGAAAGAGTGACTGAAAATCCAGCAAGGATTAAGAACTCACTAAGTCTGCCCCAGTGACGTGCTTCCTCCATACATTCTAAGACCTCCCCAAACAGCACAACTAACTGGGGACAAAATATCCAAATACTTGGAGCTTATGGAGAACATTCTCATTCGAACCACTACATTGTATTCCCTGACCCCCATAGCTTCAGGCCCACATAAAATGCAAAATGCATTTAGCCCAATGTCAAATGACCCCATAGATTTTATCAATCTCAATACTATTCAAAAGTCCAGAGTCCAAAGTCTCCTCTGAGACTCAAGGTAATGTCTTAAGAATAAGACCCTTGGGCTGGAGAGATAGCCTAGCGATTAAGGGTGCCGACTGCTCTTGCAGAGGACCCAGGTTCGATCCCCAGCACCCACATGGCGGCTGAGAACCGTCTGTAACTCCAATTCCAGGAGAACTCCAATTCCAGGGGAATCCGACACCCTCTTTTGACCTCTGCGGCATTGCATGACACGGGTGCACAAACCTCCATGCAGACAATACATTCACACACATAAATAAATAAATAAATAAATAAATAAATAAATAAATAAATAAGAATAAGACCCTTTAAATACTGGACCAATACAAGACCAAAACAAGTCAGAGCAAACGACAAATCCAGTAGTTCCATGTGTGACTAACGGATCTTTACTACCAAAGGGCTTAGATAGCTCAGCCCCTCCAGATTTTCTGCCTGCAACATACATCCCCCTCTTAGACTGGTACCACTCCCTGTGTGCAGCTCTCCTTGGCAGATCTCCCAGAGCTCTGGCATCTTCAACACCTTCTTGGGGTCTCCACCGACATCCAGCCTTCACCTTCACAGTTTCATCCAGTGGCCTTTCAGGGCCTTCTTTAAACAGGGACTTCGCTGCTGTCTGGCCTCAGCATCTCCCTGAAACTGTGGAGAAAGAACTCTCACATCTTTCATGCCTCTAAAGCCAGCATCACATGAACAATACTGCCAAGTTCGGCTGCTGACCTGGGGTGGACTCTAGCTTGCTTCATCCACATTACCAGCAGGGTTTATCTGCTGTAGTTTCCAATGAATAGAAAACTCCTCCCTCATTTCCTTTCACAAACTGGAAGCTTCGCTGGATGTCATCTTGCCCTGAGAATACTCTTTCCATTGTTTAAGTGCAAATCTCTAGGCTTCTCCTTAATTGCTCTAATCTCCTTATCAAAGGGAGCCTCTGCTTCAGCACATGCCTTGGCTCCAACAGTAATTTTTCTCTTGCTCTTTTGCAATCTGTTCTGCATTTCTTTCTACCTCATTTTCTCATTTTCATTGCAGTTCTGCATAATATTTACCATTAATAGCCACATCATTCTAGTTAGCCTGTCTTGAAATTTCGTCTGCAAAATAATTAGTCCATTACTCTTCAACTTAGCCTCAGGCAAGCTTTTAGGCTGTGCAAAGACTCCACCTAGACTCATTGCCAAAATATCTCAGTTATTACTTAAATTCTTATTTCTCTCTGGAACTACATTGTTTTCAGTACTGCATTCTTCCAGGCTCCTGTTAAACTGGCTATTAAGCTCTACTTAACATCTTGCAACTGTTTCCCTAGTTCGAACTTCCAAAGCCTTCCACATTCCTCCAAAAAACTAACATGGTCAGGTTCTTCACAGCCAACAACACACTCTCTGGTAACAAATTCTGATTTATCAGTTACTTTTCTGTTGTGGTTATAAAACACCATGATCAAGGGAAGTTATAGAAGGAAGAGTTTATTTAGCTTATAGGTCCAGGTTCCAGAGGGATTAAAGTGAGTCACAGTAGGGAGGCATGATGGTAAGAGGGACGCCTAGCAGAAAGAGACATGCTCACATCTTCAAGCAGGCACAGGAAAGACAGAGTGACTAGAAATATAGCAAGACTTAAGAACTTAGTAGATTCACCCCTAGTAATGCACTTCCTCCAGCATAGCCACACCTAAGACCCCCGGAATCAGCACCAACAAATGGGGAACAAGATGTCCAAATACTTGGAGCCTATGGTGGACATTTTTATTCAAACCACCACATGCACAAAGGGAAATACTGATACTTCAGAGCATTTGAGGAACACAGATTAGATTCCACAAGCCTTTAAAAAAGGAAAAATAATCATAGGGGACATGAAGTCAGATGGTTAGTAGGGAGCAAATATGGGAGAAGAGATCTGAATGTAATCAAAATGTGTGTGTGTGTGTGTGTGTGTGTGTGTGTGTGTGTGTCATTATTTGGTTTCTGCTGTTGTAATAAACACCAGAGCTTATGAGAGTCCATAATGTTGGAGAGGTATGGAAGTGGATAGAGTGGAAGCTGAGGATCAATCTGCAGCGGCTAACATGAAGCAGAGAGAGTGACTTGAAATGGGGTAAAGCTATAAAATCTCAAAGCTCACCCTTCAGTGATGTACTTCTTCCAATAAGGCTAGACTTCTTGAAGCTAGACTCCTCTAACAGTACCACCAACTGGGGAAAAGTGTTCAAATACTTGAGCCTATAGGAGACATTTCAAACCACCACAATATATAAATGTCACTATAAAACCCATTACTTTATAACACAACTAAAGAAAAGCAGAGAGAGACAGAGAGAGAGATACAGAGAACCAGAGACAGAGAGACACACAGACGTACTGCTCTAAAACATATGATATAAATACTGAGAGCCAAAGTGTGTTTCTGTTTCTGTGGCTTTGAAAGTCATTAGAATGGCAGAAAACAAGAGCAGGGAAGATATGTGGCCATCTTTTCCCTTAATAAAAAGCTTTCCTTCTGTCAGAAGGAATAACCTGCAAAGCTAAGCTGGGCAGAAACATAGTTTTAGTTCCTGACCTTTCTGTACTCTTGAAGTTTTATTGTATTAGCATTTTAAGACAATTCCATGAAAACATTATTTTAAATGGGTCTGCATTTTTAGCCGAAAAGTTGTATACTATAAAAAATCATCAAATTATTATTTTAGATTTGCCTTTGTATGTTTATTTTATTTCACAATTAATTACTGACCAGTATACACAATGCCCATAAACATGGCATCATTTTTCATGTTCTGGCCACTTAAATATTGTAGATACCTGAACTCAATTGAATCTATTACTTACCAAGTCAAATATTGTTTAGGGATCAAACTAAAAGGGAATGTTTTTTGTTTCTTAAAAAATGGTCAACTGTTTTTTATATCATGGTGTCTAGGGTAAAAACGCTATTCATCTCTGTGGTTTACTACTTAGAAAAAGGCAGTGTGCACAAATTAAATGCATAGTCCCAAGATTTGGGGGGCAAGAACGAAGCTGTTTATGGAGTTAACTAGTACAGGGTGAGTGGGAAAGGCTTTCTTCAAAGTGACCAATAGAAGGCTTTCTTCAGAATGACCAATAGAAGGAAAAAGCAGGGAACTGATTATGTAGGGGGTGGGCTTACTTGACATGACATCTGTCCCTCTCATTCTCACCTTTCCTGTTTCCTTTAGCTTTGTTAAGTCCTTGAGTAGTTAACACTATCTATTATGTAATTTTACAGTAAAAATGAGTGTGTTGCTGAGTTTCTTGTCAATTTGGCACAAACTAAAGTCACCTTGGAAGAGGGAAGCTCAGTTTAGGAATTGTCTCCATTAGATTAGCCCATAGCCACATCTATGAGGGATTTTCTTCATTGTTAATTGATGTAGGACGTCCCATTCCCTGTGGGTGGTTCCATCCCTTGGCAGGAGGGTCCAGGCTGTATAAGAGCAATAGCTGAGCAATCCAGAGGAGGAAGCCAGTAAGCAGTGTTCCTCTGTGTTCTCTGTTTTAGTTCCTGCTCCCTGTTACTGCCCTACATTCCTGCCCGACTTCCCTCAGTGATGGAGTGTCACTAGGGAATGTAAGATGCAATAAGCCCTTTCCTCCCTGTCTTAGTTTGCTTCTCTACTGCAGTGACAAACACTCTGACCAAAAGCAACTGAGGAGAAAAAGGTTTATTTCAGCTTACAACTCTCAGGTCACAGTTCATCAACCAAAGAGCCCAAGGTAGGAACTAGGGGCAGGAAGTTGGAGGCAGGAGCCATGGAGGAATTCTCCTTACTGGCTTATTCCCCTGGCCCATGCTCAGCCTGCTTTCTTACACAATACAGGACCATCTGCTCAGGGGTGGCACCACCCACATCATACCACAATCAAGAAAATGCATCATAGACATAGCCACAGGCCAATCCATTGGAGGAAAATTCCTCAGTTGAGGTCCCGTCTACCCAGGTGTGTCAGTTGACAACTGAATTATCCAGCACACTCCCCACATTGTTTTTGGTCAAAGTGTTTTATCACAGCAATAAAAAGAAATATAAGACAGTGACTTTGAATGCCAGCTAACAAGGATTTCAGCTTTTCTTTTAAGTATTACCTTTCTAGGCAGAGAAAAGGTAAAAAGTGTCGACCTCATTAAGCATAAGTTGGTGTTTCTCTTTCTTCCTTTGGAGCCATTTACTCCATTGAAATTCTCCATTGGACTAGCATGAATAATGACTAATGGACTGGCAGAAGCCCAACTGACACATAAGCAGTACTGGTTGGCCAAGCCAGCTAGCCTGGAACAGTTGCCAGAATGTATTGTCTTTACAGTTTTCCTGGCCCCATCAGTAGGCAGAGTCACGGCCCTTACCAGACATTTTAACTAGACTGCTCATGAACTGCATATTTATTGGCACTGCATCATTAGAGGCACTATTATATGTAAGTTAATGCCCAAAGACTTCCTCATAATACAATTAGGAGACAGTCACATCATTCATGGTCGTTATGCTAAGAAGTGGAGTCACATGTCTCTCTGTTTGATATTATGCATTTTCTTTGGCAGAGGTCTGAGGGATAGAACATCATGTAGCCCAGGCTGGACTGGAACTTGCTATGTAGCCAAGGATGGCCTTGTACTTCTGATCTTCCTGACTCCATTTTACAAGTGTAGGGGTTTCAGACATATGCCAACAGATCAAGTCATATGGTGATGTGGATCAAACTCCTTGCGCATGCCAGGCAAACAACCCACCCACTGAGCTACATCCTCAGCCCTGCCATCACACTTTATACATAAGCAGTGCATGATAGAAAAAAGGTATTTATAAACTGCTGTGTGTCCTGAAGGAACTAGCCTGTATGAAGAGGCCATCGGGGAAGTCCACGCCTGCTATGTGAAGAGCAGTGTGCTGTCGGCACCTGCCTTGCTTTGGTGCCCTGTTTAGGCTTTTGAGATCACTTAATAATGGAAAGAAGTTACTTTGTTCTGAATTACTATCCCTGCATTGTCTTCCCACCACCATACAGAAGTCTGTGGGGTTCCAGCTCATTTGCTTGGCTAGACACTGGGGAGAGATTCTCCTTGGACATAGCTAGTTCTGCTAGTTCCTTCCTCTTCTAGACTTCTAGGTACAAGCCTCCCCAATTTTCCTAACAACAACAAAAAAACTAAGCTTAGGCTGTCCAAAGTTGTTTAAATGTGCAACAGATGGAGGAGACTGATACTTCACATTTAGAATGTACTTTTAAGTACTTAGGGATGCATTGCAATAAAGCTCAGAAGTCTAGTAAACAGTCACTTAGAATTCCAGAGTTCTTGTGACTTGTCCCTAAAACCATTTGGGTTTAAGGTTTTAAAAAACTTATTTGTAAAATGTACTGCTTTCACCTAAAACTGATCCAAAGAATTGTGATTTTGTTAAAGCAATGGTAAAAACTCAGCCGNAAAATCAAACTGAGGAGAAAAAGGTTTATTTCAGCTTACAACTCTCAGGTCACAGTTCATCAAACCAAAGGCCCAAGGTAGGAACTAGGGCAGGAAGTTGGAGGCAGGAGCTGAGAGTCCTGGAGGAATTTGCTTTATTGGTTGTCTCCCTGGCCATGCTCAGCTGCTTTCTTACACAATACAGGACCATCTGCCCAGGGGTGGCACCAACACAGTGGGCTGGGCCCTCCACAATCAAGTAAAATGCCCCAAAACATAGCCCACAGGCCAATCCATGAGGAAAATTCTCAGTTGAGGTCTGTCTACCCAGGTGTGTCAGTTGACAACTGAAACTTTCCAGCACACTCCCACATTGTTTTTTGGTCAAAGTGTTTTATCACAGCAATAAAGAAATATAAGACAGTGACTTTGATTGCCAGCTAACAAGGATTTCAGCTTTTCTTTTAAGTATTACCTTTCTAGGCAGAGAAAAGGTAAAAAGTGTCGACTTCATTAAGCATAAGTTGGTGTTTCTCTTTCTTCCTTTGGAGCCATTTACTCCATTGAAATTCTCCATTGGACTAGCATGAATAATGACTAATGGACTGGCAGAAGCCCAACTGACACATGAGCAGTACTGGTTGGCCAAGCCAGCTAGCCTGGAACAGTTGCCAGAATGTATTGTCTTTACAGTTTTCCTGGCCCCATCAGTAGGCAGAGTCATGGCCCTTACCAGACATTTTAACTAGACTGCTCATGAACTGCATATTTATTGGCACTGCATCATTAGAGGCACTATTATATGTAAGTTAATGGCCAAAGACTTCCTCATAATACAATTAGGAGACAGTCACATCATTCATGGTCATTATGCTAAGAAGTGGAGTCCCATGTCTCTCTGTTTGATATTATGCATTTTCTTTGGCAGAGGTCTGAGGGATAGAACATCATGTAGCCCAGGCTGGACTGGAACTTGCTATGTAGCCAAGGATGCCTTGTACTTCTGATCTTCCTGACTCCATTTTACAAGTGTGGGGTTTCAGACATATGCCAACAGATCAAGTCATATGGTGATGTGGATCAAACTCCTTGCGCATGCCAGGCAAAACACCCACCACTGAGCTCATCCTCAGCCCTGCCATCACACTTTATACATAAGCAGTGCATGATAGAAAAAAGGTATTTATAAACTGCTGTGTGTCCTGAAGGAACTAGCCTGTATGAAGAGGCCATCGGGGAAGTCCACGCCTGCTATGTGAAGAGCAGTGTGCTGTCGGCACCTGCTTGGCTTTGGTGCTGTGTTAGGTTCTGTTGAGAGATCACTTTAATAGTGGAAAGAAGTTACTTTGTTCTGACTTACTATCCCTGCATTGTCTTCCCACCACCATGCAGAAGTCTGTGGGGTTCCAGCTCATTTGCTTGGCTAGACACTGGGGAGAGATTCTCCTTGGACATAGCTAGTTCTGCTAGTTCCTTCCTCTTCTAGACTTCTAGGTACAAGCCTCCCCAATTTTCCTAACAACAACAAAAAAACTAAGCTTAGGCTGTCCAAAGTTGTTTAAATGTGCAACAGATGGAGGAGACTGATACTTCACATTTAGAATGTACTTTTAAGTACTTAGGGATGCATTGCAATAAAGCTCAGAAGTCTAGTAAACAGTCACTTAGAATTCCAGAGTTCTTGTGACTTGTCCCTAAAACCATTTGGGTTTAAGGTTTTAAAAAACTTATTTGTAAAATGTACTGCTTTCACCTAAAACTGATCCAAAGAATTGTGATTTTGTTAAAGCAATGGTAAAAACTCAGCTGACATGCTGCCAACGGCTAGGAGGAGACATGGCGCATTTAGTACTAGCAACAGGGCTTTCACACCAGTAGTTCCCAAGAGGCTTGAGAATCATCCCCTCACCTTCTTAATCATGGAAAGACATTTCTGTATTTTCATATGAGAGGAGGCATCTTTTTCATAAGTTTTATGTTCTTCTATGCTTTTTTTCAATCATATATATTGTTAATTTTGGTATAATTTTTAAATGCTTCAAATTAATAGAAAAATATAAGAAAAGAGATGAAGGCTCAGAGAGTATTCTAATCACCAAGAACCATAGATAATATACCCTATGGTTAAAATTTTAAATCAGGAATTGGAGTGATGGCTCAGAGGTTATGAACGCTGGCCACTTTTGCAGAGGACCCAGGTTCAGTTCCCAGCACCCACATGGTGGCTAACAATGGTCTATAACTCCAGTTCCAGGGGATCCAACACCCTCTTCTGACCTCCCCAGGACATTGCATGACATGGGTGCATTTATGTACATTCAGGCAATACATTCATACACATAAAAGAAAAAAATAAATAGTTTGGAAGGTATGACTGACACAGCATTCAACCTACACATCTAAATATCACCTAAATTAATTCCTAAAATGTGAGACAGAATGAGACATCTCAATGAGAGTTAAATGCAAAACATGAGAAAATAGCTGACTGTGTTACATTAAAATATTATTTTGCAAGCTGAACTCACGTCAATTAAATATGCACCAATCAAATATACACCCGTGTCCCTCCCCCACCCCTCCTATAGACTGGACACTAATTTGATCAACTTGATTGAACATACAAGCCCCCCCCTGCTGGATGGTGGGACCCATGAGCTGTGTGGGTTTGGGCACAACTGCTCGCAAACTGGTTTTACATGAAGGATGCTCGTACTCACAAATTATCACTTACTGTTAAAAAAAATGAAAACAAAAGAAAAAAACAGAAAGATGCAGAAAAGTTATGGCAGAATGCATGATCTGGGATGGGTAGGGGTGGGGTGGGGGAAAGGGAAGGGGATATACACCTGAACTGAATTGGAAAATGATGTATGAAATACACAAAGCATCAATAAAAAAAATAAAAATATTATTTTGCTTCGTTGGATTTCTTTGCTTTAGTATAAGAATAGGCAACTTTTTCACAGGTTTTTAAATTTAAGGGCAAAGTATATGGCTTGTTTTAAATGTGCTACTACTCTCTCAAACAAACATACTCCTATTGTCCAAAACTCTCAACATGTTCCTTTTTTGGACAAAGTATAGTTTTCAAATCTTTTTGCAGAGCTTTTTGCTTCTAGATTTTACTAAAAACTTCTAAAAGCAATCAACAATAGCCGCACCACAACCTAAATGTCTGGTTGTATTGATATTTATTCTACAAGATGAATTAGTCTGTTACCATAAAACTCTGCTTCATATGTCACAAGGCAGAGGTACAATGTGATAACGTTCTGTGCCAGGATATAGAACAAATATTTGCCTGTCCAGTTCCCAACCCAAAATCTCGTTACAGTGCTAGTGTCCACATTCTTTCAGCATTCCAGACTTCTGAGCTCCTTTGCCTGGAGCACTCTAGGCTTTCTCTAACTAAGCCCATATCTTCAAACCTTTTTCAACTCGTTCCACAAAACAGCTCCAAGTGCTTCTGGAACACTTGGTTACATGCTCTGAGAATAATGTCTTACTCCTCAGAACAAATTTTCTGTCACATTGTGTTGTGTAAAATAATGACATCACCAAGTGAAAGAAGGACAGGTTTAAATTTTTGCCCATTTTCTTAGAGGATTCAGTCCAAGGTTGGGAGAGTCCATTGCTTTGGGCCTGAAGGAAGGCATACTAT
>VZQC01007052.1:606915-631039 GCA_009823505.1 Rhizomys pruinosus | reverse complement strand
AACAACAACAACAACAGAAAATACTGCATCAAAGAACTGACTGAAACAGTGAACTTCTGCTCAAAACAGTCAACGTCCCCATGGAAAATATTGAGAAAGACTAAGAGATGGAAAGCATGTTTGGCAGAATGCACGAGCTCTGACGGGGTGGGGGAATGAGCGGGAACACGGGTCTAGATTTGTTAAAAATAAATAAATAAATACAATAAAAAAAAAAAAGTCAACAATCAAGGTAGTTCTTTTTTCTTCAGCAGCTATCCCGCATGTGAGTTTTCTCTGGAAATGCTCCTTCATACACATCCAGAGCTTTAATCTCTTATATATCTCTCAATCCAACTAAGTTGATAGGATTTACCACCACTTTTAGGCATGTTTATGCAGGTATGTTTATGCAGGCCTACTTTTACATTCCTTGTTCTATTCCACTGATATGTTTATCCTTCTCCTAAACCAGTATTTTTAAAGTTAGTTTTTATTGACCTTTTGCATACAGTACTATACCCCATAGCTCTCCCCCCAGTTTTCATGTATTCTCTCATATATATTAATTCTACTGAGTCAAGCTTGTGTCCCACAATGACCCTCCGTGTGAGTCCATCTACCTAGTCAACCTATTTAGCATCACTCTTTTAAAGAAAACCAACTCTCCCTCTCCCAGTAGTCACTGGCTGCCAACAGTTTTTCAGCTAAGGTTGAGGCATCTTACCCATGTCCCTATTTCTATGCTGGGTTTTTTTTCTAGTTTGAACTTGCATGGTCACCTTTGCTGTAAGTTCATATGCATAACTTTACAGCTGTCTGGAAAACTGTTTCCATGTGGGTTTCTACCAACCTAGCTCTAAACAATCTTTCTACCCCTTCTTCTACAATGCTCACTGAGCCCTGGGTGGCAGAGGTTTGATACAGGTGTCCTACCCAAGGATGTGCATTCTGCCGTCTCTTAGTCCCTGAACTTTGGCCAGTTGTGGTTTTCTGAGCTAATCACCATCTATTGCCTGAAGAAGCTTCTCTAGTGAGAACTGAGAGATGCACTAGTATTCTTTCTGCTTCCTATTCCGCTCTGTTCCCTGAGCCTTAGGTGTAGAGGTTACATTATAAATGAGTCACTTAGGGCTGGGGAATCTCACATACACTTATTCTCTGTTTGATCAGTTTTTGTTGTTGTTTTGTCTTTTTGACACAGAGTCTCTCTGTAGTCTCAGCTGGTTGGCCTGGGATTCCCCATGGAGACCAGGTTGGCCTCGATTTCATAGAGGTCTGCCTGCCTTTGCCTCACTCAAATGCCAGGAGAAAGGCATGTGTCACCATGCTCAGCTTTAAGAAGATTTTTTAACGAGTGGTGAAAGATACATATCAGTTTGATATTGTAAATCAAAATGAAGTTTAAGGTCGCATAGATTCTACTATGCTAATTAAAATTATTATAGCTCTTCTAGTTCATTTTCCTTTCTATATAAATTTTAGGATAAGCTTGTCTGTATGCAAAAATCTTGCTTAAATTTTGACAATAAATGCATTAAATATGCATATTGCTTTGTGGAGAATCAGAATCTTTATTATATTGAACTTCCAGGCAAGAGCACAGTAGATTTCTGCACTCATTTATTTAGATCTTTGGTTTTGGGAAGCCTGTTTATGTGTGCACACATGTTTGTATGTGTTGAGTACATTGTGTGTTTAGTTGCATGTGCATGTCATATGCATGTGTGTAGAGGCCTGCAGTTGACGTGGACACCTTGAGAGGGAAATTTATAGCCTTAAGGGCCCACATCAAAAACACAGAAAGGGAACAAATAAATGATCTAAAACTGCAGCTTGAAACACTTGAGAGACAACAAGAAATGAACCCTAAACCCAAAAGACAGGAAAAAAATCACAAAAATCAGAGCAGAAATCAATGAAATAGAAACAAAGAAAACAATACATAGAATCAAAGAATCCAAAAGCTGGTTCTTTGAAAAGATAAACAAAATAGACAGATCTCTAGCCTAGTTAACCAAAAAAAAAAAAAAAATAGCAAGAGCAACTCCAAATTAATAGTACTCATGATGAAAGGGGAAACATCACAACAGACAAAGAAAAGATTCAGACAATCATAAGGGAATACTTCAAAAATCTATACTCCACTAAATTTGAAAACCTAAGAGAAATGGATGAATATTTGAAATCCTGGGAACCAACAAAGCTCAACCAAGTAGAGAGTGACAGTTTAAACCAAGTTTAAAAAGTCCACCAGAAAACTTCTAGAAACAATTAAGAGTTTTAGTAAAGTGTCAGGCTACAAAATTAACCTAGAAAAATCAGTATACTTACTTTACACCAACAATAAACAAGTGGAGAAGGAATATAAGAAGACCTTCCCTTTCACAATAGCCTCAAAAATAATGAGATACCTGAGAACAAACCTAACGAAAGATACCAAAGACCTCTACGACAAAAATTTTAAACCCCTGAAGAAAGAGTTTAAAAATGACATCAAAAGATGGAAAGCTCTCCCATGCTCATGGATTGGGAAAATTAATATAGTAAAAATGTCTACTTGACATTTTTATTTGAAGAATATTTGAGGAAATTGAAGATGTAATTAAAATTCTCCCAACTAAAAAAAGCCCCTGTCCAGATGGTTTCATGGCAGAATTCTATAAAACATTTAAAGAGGTCCTACAACCATTGCTACTAAAACTGTTTAGAAGTATACAAACAGAGGGAATTCTCCCAAACTCCTTCTATGAAGCCAGCATCACTCTAATACCAAAACAAGGCAAAGATGCAAGCAAAAAAGAAAGCTATAGATCCATCTCACTAATGAACACAGATGCAAAAATTCTCAAGAAAATACTTTCAAATCACATACAGACCCACATCAAAAAGATCATCCATCATGATCAAGTTGGATTCATACCAGAGATGCAGGGATGGTTCAACATACATAAATCAATAAATATCATAAAACACATAAATGGACTGAAAGACAAAAACCACACAATCATCTCAATTGATGCAGAAAAAGCCTTTGACAAGATCCAGCATCCCTTCATNACTTGGCATGCAGACAGTACATTTGATACACATACAGAAAATAAATGCCCGGCGTGGTGGCGCACGCCTTTTAATCCTACCACTTCGGGAGCCCAGAAGGCACGTGGATCTCTGTGGGTTCGAGTCCAGCCTGGTCTACATGAATTTTTGAGTCTGGGACAGCCAGAGCTACAGGAAGACCCTTGTCTAAAAAAAAAAAAAAAAAGAATGAGAAGTCCAGGTTGCTTTCTTTTCACTTCAGTTAGCATCTAAGGTTGAAGGACTCTTAGCTTCTACTGGCTAGGAATGGGGGTTACAATTCCTAGTTGCCTTCCACCCATCTCTCCAGAGGTACTCCAGGTATGAGTACCTCATTCTATTTTCTGTTACTGATGGAGGGACATAGAGTTGTTACTGTCTAGTAGGGAGAAAGTTCTAATTCCCCACTCTTCTTTATCTGATGCCATCTGGGCAGGAATGGGAGGAGAAAATGGGGACATTTCTTTGAGCTCGGTGAGGGCAGAAGTCAATGTCTTCGGTTCATTCTTTGTTAGTGTGGGTGGAGACATGCACACAGGGTTTTGCCAGTGTTTCCAGGCTGTTTCCTGGAAGTATGATTTGCAGATGTCAGCTTTCCTTAGGGCTCTTCATCACTCGTTCCCATTGGTGTTGACAGCTTGCCATTATCTTCAGCCCAGCCCACAGCCTAGGACATACGAGGTGACTGTATCATTCTTTGAGTCCCTACCTGCCTTGCTGGTATGCTTTCTTCTCTCTACCTTTAAGTTTTCTTAGTGTGGTTTATATACGATGTCTATTTTTAGCTGTTAATTTGTAGGAAGAATCCAGTGACAGTCAATTTTTTTAATTTTTTTTTAATTAATTTTATTTATTTCTGTATGTGTATGAATGTGCTGTCTGCATGCAAGTCTGTGCACCCGTGTCGTGCAACGCCGCGGAGTTCAGAAGAGGGTCTCGGATTCCCCTGGAACTGGAGTTCTCCTGGAATTGGAGCTTCAGACGGTTCTCAGCCGCCATGTGGGTGCTGGGGATTGAACCCGGGTCCTCTGTAAGAGCGGTCGGCGCTCTTAACCGCTAGGCCATCTCTCCAGCCCCATTTTTTAAGGAAGCTGACATAATAACCTGTCCTCAAGGACAAAGAGCCGGTTTTGACCTGCACTTGATGAGCCTCCCACCAGCTTCTTGGCATAATTAATCCATTGATGTTTAACAACTTTCCTAGCATCAACTCTAGGCCCTGATGGTTTTGTGGTTTGGTCACATACACCAAGAACAAATAGATAGAGTTAGATCATCCCAAATTTTCTCATTTCTGTAGCTAACCATCTTTGTATTCATATTTCTTGGAGTGAAAAGATTATTCACATTCTAAATTCATCAATATAGTCAACATTATTTGTTCCTACCATGATGGTGATTTTACAGACACCAGGTTCTCAATCCTTATACATGCCCATACACACAAAAATACAGGTGATCACATAGACACACAAATGCACACATACATACACACACACATGAGCGCACATACATATATGCATATGCACATACATATGTGTATATACAAACATACATACATGCAAAAATACATATTACACAAATATACACACATATAAATATATACACATAAACAAGTAGATATACATACACAAATACACACACAGGCCAAATACACATACATATATACATGAACACATGCACAAATACACACACCCAAACATACACAAATATACACACATCACACACACACACATATACATGCACATTCATGCAGGAACACTGGAAAAGTTTTTACTTCAACAAGAAGGTTTTAACTATTGTTTAAAAAAATGTTTTTTTAATTTATTCTTGTATGTGTATGAATATACTGTCTGCATATAGGTTTGTGCACCCATGTCATGCAATGGCGCAGATGTCAGAAGAGGGTGTTGGATTCCCCTGGAACTGGAGTTAAAGATGGTTCTCAGCTGCCATGTGGGTGCTGGTGATCAAACCCAGGTCCTCTGCAAGAGCAGTCGGCACTCTTAACTTCTAGGCCATCTCTCCAGCCCTGGTTTTAACTACTCTATTTATTTTCTGAAACAACATCTCATATATCCTTAGCTGATCTTGAAGTCCATATGCAGCTGAGGATGACCTTGAACTTCTAATCCTGAAGCCTTGACCTCCATGCTGATTGGATTCAGTATGTACCATCTTGCCTGTTTATGTGGTGCTAGGGACTGAACTCGGGGCTTGTGCTTGTTAGTAAAGTGCTCTAACAGTGGGGCCACATCCCCAGGTCCAACTTGCATTTATGAGCAAGCCTTTCAGGTATCCCTGTCTGGCCTCTAACTCACCATATAGCCAAGAAAGACCTTGACTCCCTGATCTTCACAACTCTACCTCTCCATTGTTAATGGCTGGATTGCAGGCCTGGGCTATGACACCCAATGGTCATTTTATCTTTAACTAAATGGATCCAAATGGCTTGATTTTCCCATGGGCTTTATTATTTGTACTGAATTTTAATGGCTAGGGATATCTAGTAGACATCCAGCGGACACCATGCACATCGAAGACTAAGAAAGGAATTCAACTGCACACAGACTATGCTAAAGTGAAAGTGCTCTTCTCAATATCATTTACATCAATTCAGTGAGTCTTCTGAGAACTCCATTCTTGTGTTTCCAGACAGACTGTAGTTCTCAGTAAACTGAAGGTATATGTGAATAATGTATAATCCATTCATATTGTTTTGATAAAAGGCATTATTTTCATTCTTAAGAAAATGCAGAGTGCATAGCGTGATGTAATTGTTTATGGAGACTATAATCATGGTGCGGTGCTTACCTTACAGAATCTGCTTTGCAGTGTATGTTCATAGAATCAAGAGGTTTGTAAGAGGATAGCAGCAATTCTGTCAGAAAAACAAAGTCCCTTGCTTATTTGAAAGAAAGTTATTAAACTTTTCAAGACTAAGCTAGAAAAAAAATCCCAGATTTTCCTTAACTTGGATATTTGTGTGCATTTTGTTCTTTTTAGAATATATTAATTATTTTCACTAAATAATGAATAGAATTTAAAGATTCAAATATCACTCTACAACTTAGATTGGGAGGGTGGAGGTGTTGGGTTGGGGTGGGAGGAGGGGGAGATAAAGGGGGGTATGATGGGAGGTAGGGAAGGTCAGGAGAGGGGGAGGGTGGGCCTCGGGAAGGAGGGAGGGATGGTAAGGGGAGGAGAAAGAATAGAGATTGGAAGTTGAGAGGCTGGGAAACCCAGAGTGTAATGTGATACTCCTGAGACCCCAAGAGAAATTCACACACAGTGCCTGAACATTCACATACAGTGCATGGATTGTGCAACCTGGTGGCTATTGCACAACACAGTGCAAGACAGAGGATACGTCCCTTTGAATGTTTGGTGAGAGCAATTCAAATGACTCTCAAAACAAGGCAGGCTATTTCCAAAGCTCTTGATTATCTACCAGAAATAGAAAATAAGACCCTATTATTCAGAACAGGAAATGCTTCAGGGAAAGGACTTAGATTAATGGAAGAGGAACAGACCTGGAACTTTCCTATCTGAAGTTAAGTGCTCATAATGCTAGACAATGTACACATTGCTACAAGCACCAAACTCTAACAGCCATGATGAGCTGCCCAGCAAACTACCTCTACTGGTGCAGTAGAGGCACTGTTGTCTGGGGAAGGTCAACAGCTATCTAATTGGACTTGGAACCCTCAGTGGGAGTGAACCCATGAGAGCCACTGTAAACTCAGCTAAATACACAGGGCCAGAGAGGACATAGAGCCTAGAAAAAAGCCTATGGGATCATATCTCTAGACAAATGAAATTTCTTACCATACACTAACTGTGGAATCTTATATTTACAGACAAACATAGCATATACCACTCATCAAAAAAAGCTACTCTTTGCAAAAGATGGAGACTGCTGCATCAGAGAACTGGTCAGACACAGAACATTTACATTTTGAAAAATCCCCATTCCTACGAGACACATCTACAATTGAACCTTTACACACAGAATGAAGGGCAGAAAGAAAACGAGCTCACCCCTCAGTTCTCACCAGTAAAGCTTCCTTACACAATAGAGTGCGATGCAAACAGAAGGCTACAACTAGTCAAGCTTCAAGGAATGGGAGCCCCCAGAGCGTGTATCCGTGGGTGGGGATCCTGTATTAAACCTCACCTACCCACAGCTCAGAGATGGTTGCAGAAGAGGGGTCGGAAAGATGGTAAGAGCCAGGGCTGGTGCATGAACTGAACAGTGACTTACAATCCACTATAAGCTTTCACATGTAAACCAATGGCAAGATAGGCAACAGACATGGGGCCCATGACAACTGGGACGAAGTCTTAAAGCAGAGCAAGAGAAATGGGTGGGGGGCTGAACCTGGACTGAGAAAACTAACAAGCCCACTGAGTACTGTTTGCTGTGTGACGAAGGAGTATACTTCTTAGCTGGGATTCCAAGATTTTGCTGACTAGACTCAGATACCATTTGCACAGAAGGATGTCTGGTTTGGGGCTTGGATAGGGCTTAGCTTGAGTGTTTTTTTTGTTTTTTTTTTTTTTTTTTTTTTTTTTTTTTTTTTTTTTTATTTTTGAGACAGGACTCTTCCGTATCTCCAGCTGTCCTGGAACTCACTATATAGACCAGGCTGGCCTGGAACTCACAGAGATCTGCCTATCTCTGCCTCTGGAGTGCTGGGATTAAAGGCATGTGCCACCACACCCTGCCTTAGCTTGGACGTTGTAATTCTTGAGTTCTGATGGTTTAATTGGGAACCATTGTATGAGTTGTACAAATGCTCAATAAAAATTTTTTAAGTTTTACCTCAACAGTTATTGTTAACAATTTTGAGTTTTCAGACTTAATAGAATTCTGAAGCTCTTCTTAAATGGCAGGCCATCAGGTGGTCCCAATCTCGCTCACCTCACCTCACCTCATGTGTCTTAGAACCCAAGTGATTTTTGTCCTTTGACATCCCTTCCATTGCCCTGGCAAGTCTGCCCCTTTGCTTACATCCCTGACTGTGATTTCTTGGTTTACAAATGTACTTCTGGAGCACACATTCCACCCATCTTCTTTTCTTTTTTTTTTTTTTTTTTTTTTTTTGGTCTTTCGGAGACAGGGTCTCCCTGTAGCCCCAGCTGTCCTGGAACTTGCTCTATAGACCAGGCTGGCCTTGAACTCACAAAGATCCGCCTGCCTCTGCCTCCTCACTGCTAGGATTAAAGGTGTGTGACACCATGCCCAGCCCAGGCATCTTCTTTAACAGGGGCGTGTAAGAGGCACAGCTATCAATAAAGTATCTATATTTTAATCTACTTGCATATCATATATTAGGTTGAAAGTGAGTTTCCTTAAGAACATTGAAAACTTCTCTCTTCTGAAATAGTCTAGTGCTGAATAGATACTCAATAAATGATGATTTTATAACTGTTTGTAAGGTTCTAGTGTGATTCATTTTAAAAGTTCAATCTTGTATATGTGATTCTAATGACAACCTCTTCATGTGTGAACCTGTTTTTACTCAATAAAAACATAGCATCTCCTCTTTACCTTTAGGGATCTGATATGTCAGTTGGATTTACATTGGTGTAGACATTTTTAGTTTCTCTTTTGTTATAATTACCAACTCATGTTAAGTGCACATATTGATAGGTTTGACTGTGACATTTCCATACATAGATATGTAATGTCTTGGTCATATCCACCCTTCCAACCACCATTTCCTTTCCTCTCTTCTTCCTTCCTTTCCCCCTCCCTCCTAACCTTCCTTTGTCCTTTTCTCCCCTCTCCCTTCTTCATCTCAGACCTTCTTACTGTTCAGTAGTAGTCTCTCTATCATTTCTGGGTCAATTTATGATTTATTATTTAGATAAATAATCATTTTCATTAAGTGGAGATAGGTTAAGAATTTTTTTTTTATTTGTATGAATGTACTGTCTGCATGTAGGTCTGTGCACCTTTGTCATGCAATGCCACGGAGGTCAGAAGAGTGCGTTGGATTCCCCTGGAACTGGAGTTAAAGATGGTTCTCAGCCACCATGTATGTGGGTGATGGGTATCAAAACCGGGTCCTCTGCAAGAGTGGTCAGTGCTCTTAACCAGTAGGCCATCTCTCCAGCCTGAGATAGAATTTTAGTGTAACTTTGATTCCCATTTTTTCTATGCTCATAGAATAGTTCTTTATATATTTATTGGCCATTTTTACATTTTCACATGTTTAGACATTGAGTGCTTCTTTTGAGAAGTGTCTGCTCAAATCATTTTCTATTTACTGAAGGAACTGCTGTTCTTTAGTTAAAATTTTAAATTTCCTTAAATATTCTTGACATTTGTCCTGACTAATGTCCCAGCAAACATCCTCTCCTATTATGTAGGCTTTCTATATGCTCTCTTGGTTATTTTCTTTGTTCTAAGGAAGATTTTAAATTGATGTAGACTCATTATTTCTTTTACTTCCTAAACTACCAGAATATTATTCAATAAATTTTTACCCACGCCAACATTTTAAAGATTTTTATTTCCTAGTAGTTTGGAAATTTCAAGTTTGCATTGAGATCTTTATCCAATTTGAATTGATTTTTGTAAAGGGCAAGATAGGAATCTAGTTTCAGTCTCCTTCATATAGATGTCCAGTTTTCCAGCATCTTTGTTGAAGTCTGTGTTTTGTCTGATGTATTTTTCTGGCACCTTGCTGAAGTCAGTCGATGGAGCTTTGTAGGTTCATATCTGAGGCCTCTTCTCTGTGCCATTGCTTTACATGCCTGTTTATATGACAAGTCCCACACTTTTTTGTGACTATGATTTGGTAGTGTCTCTTAATCAGGTATCATGAGACTGTCAATATTACTTTCTGTTCAATATTGCTCTTTGTATTTCTGTAAAAAAATTTAGAACTGTTTTTCATTTCATGTGAAGAATTTTGGAATTTTCTTTTTTGGGGGGGTCTTTTCAAGACAGGGTCTCCCTGTAGTCCCAGCTGTCCTGGAACTCACTCTGTAGACCAGGCTGGCCTTGAACTCACAAAGATCTGCCTGCCTCTGCCTCCCAAGTGCTAGGATTAAAGGCCGCCACCACGCCCGGCAGAATTTTGGAATTTTTTCATAAGGATTTCATTAACTCCATAGATTGCTCTTGGCACAGCTATTTTCGCAATAGTAATGTTGCACATTGATGAACCTGGGAAGGCTTTCTCTTGCTTGGACATTCTTCAAGTCTTTTCTTTGCTGTTTGTAACCTTTCATTGTAGATGTCTTTCACTTCCTTGACTGGGTTTATTCCTAGGCATTGTATTCAGGTTACTATGAATGGCATTATTTTCCCAATTTAGTCCTCGGTAAGTTCATCTTTGGAATAGACAAAAGTTACTTTGTAACCTGCTTCTTTGCTGCATCTATCCTTTCTAAGAGTGTCTCAGTGGATTATTTGGGATTTTGCAAGTATAGGATCATATTGTATGAAGCTAGACTTCACATTTCACTTATTCCATTCCTATTTTGTATCACTTCCATTTACTTCTCTATCTGATTGCTCTGGCAAAAATTTCAACTACTGTATTGAACAGGAAAACTGAGAGTGGGCACGCTTGTTCCTGACTTTTGAGGAAATGTCTCAGCTTTTCCATATTTAATATGAGATATCTGTGGATCTGCTGGGTGCCTTTATGACTTTTGAGGTCTGATTTACTCATACTTTTGATGATGAAAGGCTATTAAATTTTATACTCTAGAGCATATGGACGCATATGCAGGTTCACACAAGAGTATATGCACAAAGCACATTGTATATGATCTTAGACAATGAGAGAGAATACAAAGTTAAGTGGGTAGGGAAGGGGAGTAGCTTTAGAAGGAGTTGGAAAAGGAGGATGACTATGAGTACAATATATTGTATGAAATTCTCAAAGAACTAACAAATGAGAAAAAGATTTTTATTAGCAATATTTACTTAAATCTACTTTTATGTCCGGATGATCTTTCTTGATTCATTCTTCTACTTAGTTATATGTGATCTGAAGTCATTGATTATTTTTCAAACCAGTCTTTTAAATTCTCTTCCCAGCATTTCATCTAATTTGATATCTTTGACTTCAGTGAGAGAAGAGTGATAAACTTTAAGAGGAGTAATGTGGAATTCTTTTCTATCTTTGCCGCTACTCTATTTTGAGACATATCTTATGTGAAATGTCTCCCACTTTTATATGAAAGTTTCTTTTTAATTTCTTATTTAAATTTTTATTTATTTTTTATGTGTATGAATGTACTGTCTGCATGTAGGTTTGTGCACCTGTGTCACGCAATGCTGCGCAGGTCAGAAGAGGGTGTCAGATTCCCCTGGAACTGGAGTTAAAGACGGTTCTTAGCCACCACGTAGGTGCTGGGGATCGAACCCAGGTCCTCTGCAAGAGCAGTTGGCGCTCTTAACTGCTAGGCCATCTCTCCAGCCCCTCTTTTTAGTTTCTTTTTCCAGGAAATATCTCATGTCTCCCATGCTGGGGAGACAGTTAATGTGTAGATGTGGATAACCATATGTTCCTGATTCTCCTGCCTCTGACTCTAAATGATAAGCTTACAGGCATGAGCCCCCAAGACTGGCTTTATGTGATGGTCTTCACAGAAAGTAAACTTCTTGTGAAGGATCAATCTCCAGTATGACTTAGAGAAGACAAAGCAGATCTCTATAACAATACCTCAAAGACTAAACACAGAAAGACAGTAAAAATAATTTAAAATAACTATAGCATTAATAGCATTAGAAAGGAAAGAGGCCACTGTAATATAAAGTGAATATTTTAAATTACTAATAGTCAAAATAATTAAATAACTTTAAAATAGAAAAGAGTGTGGTAAGAAGGAGAAAAGATAAATGAACCAGTTATAAGATGAGAAAAATGGGGCTGGAGAGATGGCTCACTGGTTAAGAGCATTGGCTGTTCTTGCAGAGGTCCTGGGTTTGATTCCCAGCACTCACATGGTGGCTAGCAACCATCCATAACTCCAGTTCTACAGAAATTGATGCCTTCTTCTGACCTCTGTGGACATTGCACAACATAAGTGCACCTATATACATCCAGGAAATACACTCATACACATAAAATAAAAATAAATACAATAAAAAAGAAAGAAAAATGAGGAGAAAAGGAAGGAGTGATAGATGAATCCAACTGAGGAGTAAAATACAGGCTGAGAGATGACCTAGTGACTTTCTTTCTTTTTTTACATTTTTTTAAATTTATAATCATAGGTTTATGAATAAAACAAAAAACAATATAACCAGACTACTATTCATATGAGATATTTATAAGCCTTAATAGGTTTAAATTGATGTTCAAATAAAAAAGTTATGCTATTCAAATTTCTGAGTCATTTATCATGTTCTTCTAGAATTTAAGAAAATTAAGGGTATTAGAAGAGCTGGGAAAATACAACATAATGAATAAGAAATTGATCTTTTGGGCTATTTTTGCATTTCTAAAATGGAAATAATGATTCTATGGATGATGATTTTGTTCTTTAGGTATTTTTTATTTTAAGTTGAACTTTATGATACACACAGCATTAAAATAACATAAATGAAACTTGTGATACAAAAAAGGATCAAAATATAGTGACACTTTAACATGAAAATTACATTTTTTCTCCAACTTGTATTGCTATGTGTATATATTTATGTATATATACACATACATAAATAAATATATACATACATGCATGCACATATCACCTGAGTTGGAGGATTCTCTCTCTTTCTTTCTTTCTTTCTTTTTTTCTTTTTTTTTTTTTTTTCTAAAAGATGTCATGTTTTCCATGAGGACTTGAGTTCAGGTTCTCAGCACCCATGTGAAAAGCTGGGCGGCACAGGGGCACATGTCTGTGAGCCCGGTGCTGGGAGGTGGAGACAGGAGGACCAGTGGGCTATGCAGCCAACCAATGAGCTCAGGTTCAGTGAGGGATCCTGGATTCACAAAAGGCTGCTCCTGAATCTTTGAGACTGTGGTCTTCTTCCCCAACTCTAGGCTCTGCTGGCAAACCTCTCTATAGGGTACTTCCTCAAAGCAGGGTTTTTGTTTCTTTCCAACCTGCTACTGCATTAACAGCTGTCAGCAGTCTGTGTTTTGGGGCTCCTTTGCCTTCTGGGCTTGGGGCTGCTACTATCTTAAAGCTCCCTATTGGGGCCCCACCTACTATAAACACTTAACTCACATAATTTTCTAGACTAAACAGAATTAATTCTGCAGCACATTCAGAACTACTTTCTGTATAGACCTAGAATTATTATTGTGGAAAATTATTACTTGTTTTTTTTCCCCTTTTTAGAAAGAACCTTACTATGTAGACCAGGCTGATCTCCAGCTAATGATGCCTCTGCTTTTGTTTCCCAAGTGCTAAGACTAAAGATTTGTTGAAGATTTGTGCCACCATGCCAGGCTGTTTTAATTTCCCTTTCTGTAAAACACACAATACCTAATTTCTTTTCTCTCTGCTCTCTTTACTTTCTAGGAATAGAATGTTGCATTTCTTGAACAGATCCCCAGTGCCCTGCTCCTTCTCCTCTGTGTTCTTACTTTAGCTTTTGGTTCTTCTTCCTAGGCCTTTCTTGCCCCTTATTTACTTTCTAGTTTTTAATTCAACTTTAAAATACTGCTTTCATTTTGACTCTGTCAATAATTCACTTATTTTAAGTTAGCAAGAACTCACTTGTTTTAAGTTGCCAACCAGGTAGTTAAATACATGATTTATGATTTAAAACTCTAGAACATCTGAGATGGGAGTGTGTTTGGGAATTATCCACTTCAGTAGATTTGAAAGTTCTGAGATTAGAGCAAGTTACCAAGGGAGACTAAAGCACCCACATCTAGAGACCAGGCCCACAAGCAAGAACCACGTCAAAGGGGAACAGGCTAAAGGCTGACAGTAAAGGAAACAAGCACAAGATGTCCTGCAAACCAGGTGGAAAGGATTCTACTGCCAAAAGCTGCTCCCACAGCAAATGAGAGGAAGACTAAGAACCGAGACTCAGTCACTAGAAACCTGGAGGCCCGAGTCGTTGTTAGTGAAAAGAGATGCAGTTTCAATATAGTACTGAGACAAAGCCTGAAAGTGATGTTGTCAGGGATGAGGGATGGGTGTTACTCACAGGGTATGGGTAGGACTCAGCCACCTGGCATGGCAGACACAGAGGTGGGGGAGTTGGATTGAAGGGGCAAATGGCTTCCCAGAGAATGGAGGTGCCCATCGAAAGCTCCAGAAACACAACTGTTTCCCGATATGAAGATGTTTAAGAGGTGGGAGAGCACAGAATGGAGATAATGTAAAACACTCAGCAAAAATAAAGCATTAATTAACATATAAGTACATTCATGTTTTCTGAGTATTGAGTAAATAAACAGAAAGTGAATTCAGATATCTTTAGGCCATTAAATTGAGTGTTTATAAATCAGTGTATATTTAATTATCTTGCTTTTTCATTTGGGGTATTTTTCATAATTTTCTGACATAAAGTGTTTTTAGGCATTTAGTGGGCTATTTGGTAGCTGAAAATCCCTTATCTTAAAGGCACACTGAGTACAGTGCCTGGGTACGTACACGAGCCCCCTTCCCCTCACAGAATGTCTCAGACTTTCAACCCTTATGACCATCAACCTCGACTTTACAAAGTCAGCAACAGAAAAGACTACTTGTTTCCTTAGGAATATGAACAATTACTATGATTTCTTTTTATTTTTGAGGAAAGGTCTTGCTATGTTTTTTATAGCATTTTCTTTTGACTACTTATTTTAGTGCATTTTCTCCCTGATGGAAAGCTTGATGACCTAATCTCATCACGCCTGAACCATTCTAAACAGAACCCTCCTTGAACATTGGAGTTCCCAGGGGGATATGATAAGAAACAGGGTAAAGAGTTGGTCAAGTTACAGTTTTCCCATTTGAAATCAAAGATAACCAGATATCAGTAAGCCTGGTCCAGGTCCCTTGTCTTCTCAGACCTCGCACTTTGCATATGCGAGGCAGTGGTTTTAGAATCAGCAGACCCTCGGACTTCTTTCGATTCCTGCCTGGGGCTTCTTCTACTGCCAAGCTTTCCCATGCATACATTAAAAAGTACTTTCGAATCTCCCCTTGATGAGGTCTTCAAAGCCTCCTGCACTGGCCCCTGCCTACCTCTTTCAGCCCCACAGGGAACCATACCCTTTACTGCATCCACTCTACATACCCTGGCCTTCCTTAATTCTTGCCAGCACCCCACCTCTTCCCTCACTGAGACTGCACATGCTCTTCTCTTTGCAATGTTCTTCATATCCCACTCCTAGCATTGCCTCGTTAACTCCTAAATTAATTTAGGTGTGTAAGCACAGTCATGTAGTGTTTAACAAAGGAGATACACACTGAGAAATAAGTCCTTAGTCAATTTTTGTCACTGTGAGAACATCAGAATTCATGAAGATTCTGCTATAGTGGAATGTGGCATGCGTGACTGGCAAGCAATAACCATCACTGATTTGGCGGTCCTTAATCACATTAGTATTATTTCCAGATCTACCACTTAACTAAACTTCTTTTTTCTTTTTTTGAGACAAGGTTTCGCTGGCCTGGAACTCACTATGTAGACCAACTCAGAGATCTCCCTGCCTCTGCCTCCTAAGTGCTGAGATCAAAGGCATTTGCCACCATACCCAGCCTTGACTGAGCCTCCTAATGGCAACCTTAGCAGGGGACTTTGTTTTTTGGTGGGATCTTGGTGAACCAAACATGCAAGAGAGGATGATGGAGTGAATGCATGCTGTCCACAGGAGATGTGGGGGCTGCTGGCAGAATAACTGACATAATATCTTACACTGTTAAAGATATAAACCTATAACATACTATTATCATTATTAAATACTATATTCTGAATAGATGCTGAATCAGTCAGCAAAACTTTGACACTTGCAATAGTAACCCAACCCTTACATTCACTTGAAAGCTAAACATGCACACATGTTATTCTAAAAGCATCAAGCTGAGAATTTGATTCAGAGCAACCCCAAAGTATTATATCTCACAGACCATGTGCAAAAACCTACCTAATGGCTGCCTCAGTGATGTTCCATAAGAAACCCTAAAGTAATTGAGAAGACCACAGTCCAAAGGGGTGATGAATATTCAAGTCTCAGGACAAAATAACATTCTGCAAAGAACATTTTTAGCCCCAAAATGCATCTGTCTAGAGAAATATTTAGTTAATTGAATGACAGCTTTAAAAAAGTGGGGACGCATCTCAGTAGGTACAAGGGCTTTGCAATGAGCATGAGAACCCAGGTGGCAGCCCCAGAACCTATGTAAAAACCTGGGAATGGGGCTAGAAGGTGGCTTAGTGGTCAAGAGCAAGGGCTGCTCTTGCAGAGGACCCAGGTTCAGCTCCCAGCACCCACATGTTGGCTAACAACCATCCTTGGTTCCAGCTCCAGGGAATCTCACACCTTCTTCTGATTTCCACGGGCAATGTAGGACATGGATGGACTCATGTACATGCAGGCAATACATTCATACACATAAAATAAAAAAATATTTTTTAAAAAGCTAGGAATGGCTAAGCAGGAGTCTGTAACCTTATTACTACAGGAAGTAGGTATAGAGACAGGATGTTCAGGATCCTCAGGGTTTGCTTGGCTGCCAGCCTAGCTCCAGGTTCAGTGACAAAACCTGTCTCAAAGGAGTGAGGCACAGAGAGGGTGCTATGGTAAAAGCAGAAGTTAGGGCTAAATGGAAGGTTAGGTCAGGAATACTCAGGCTGAGAACACAGAGACTGCAATTGAGTATGAGATAACCAAGCTAACTAGATAAGAAGAAGGACAGGAATCTGGAAAAAAGCCAGTGTTGGCAGGCTGGTGAGCCTATAAAGACCCCTTTTCCACAGAACACTCTTGCCAGTGATCCAGGCACTGTAGCACTTTCATATATTGTTTGCAATGCAACTAACTGTAGCAGACTGAATTGTGAGAAAGGAAGGCTTTTAGCTTAAAGTTCCACCTATTTCAGGAAGGAGACCTCCAGAGATTGTCCCTGTGGACAAGGAGCTAAATATGAGGTAGCCAGAGAATGCTGTGAGGACATCTTACCTGTGGTAGCAGCTAATGATCTATAGACAGTCAAGGAAAAAGAAAAAGCCTGTGGTAAAACTATAAACTGCTCACATAATCTAGAAATAGAGAACATAGTTGAATGAGCAGATAGCAAACCCTAGCTAAGGTTGAAGGTCAGGAGGACGTTTGAGGTCGGCAGTTAGCAAATCCAGCCCTAGCTGGTGACCAGCAAGTGAACCAAGGTCAGGATAGTCGGTTTTCAATGTATCACCACTCCCCTGATTGGGTGAGAAGCATTGTGAACAGCATGTGATCATCTCCCTGGTTGGACTAGAATAATGTATGCAGAGTATGAGAGCCCCTAACTGCCTTGGCATGTGATAAGCCCAAAGAATCAACCAATCTCCATAGAAATGACCTCAGTCTTTGTCCAGTTTATATCACAAGTCTTATAAATAGCCCCGGGGGCAACAACTCAAAAGTAACCCTCAGCAACCCTTCAGGACTAATCTTACCTTTCTGGAATCCTTCTCTGGGGTCCCCTGTAAAACTCTGATTCATTTCTGCAGTACATCTTTAATATTTCGCCTTTAAGCTTTCTGTCTGTGATAAAATCTCCTTTACAAACTCACCCTTCATTGTTGCATTGCCTGTGAATGTAATTCTTTCAGTTCATGAAGCAAGGATCTGCAGTCAGTAAAAATTCTGACTAGCATCCTGACTCCTGAGTTAGTTCTGTCTGAGCTGAGCAAGTCTATACTCAAAGACTCCTGTTTTTTGAGTTGCTGCATTTCGGTGGACCTAGGGTACCAGTGTCCCGTAGCCTTCGTACACAGGCATGAGGACATCACTGAGAGAGAGAGAGAGAGAGAGAGAGAGAGAGAGAGAGAGAGAGAGAGAGAGAGAGAATTTAAAAAGAAAAAATATCCAAAGCACAAAATAAGTAGGCACAGAGATGAAGCGTAAAGGACAGAGTTAAAGGAGATGATGGACAGCTGGAGAGAGGTTGGATGTTTTCCTGATTGAAATCTGAGGAGGACAAGGAATTTTCCAAACTTGCATCTGGGATGGTTACTTTTATTTGTCAAGGAGACACAGTGTGGAATCAGCTAGGAAGGGCATATCAGTGAGGGACTGTGTAGATCAGGTTGGCCTGTGGGCATGTCTGTGGAGACCGCTGTGGTTGCACTGACTGGGGAGGCAGACAAATGCAATGAGGGGGCCCCATTCTCTGGGCTTGGAGTCCTGGACTGCACAAGAGCATCGAAAGTGGGCTGAGCCCAGACATGTGAGCACTGGCTCCTCTGCTCAAGTTTCTGCCCTTGACTTCCTGGCTGACATGGGCTAGCACTGTATGCTAAAATAAACTCTTCCTCCCTTAAGTTGCTTCATAAGGGTATTTATCACAGCATCAGAAGGAAACTAGGACAGCATCCAAACTTCGGAAACAAAATAAACCCCAAACATGTTAAATGAGAAGAAATTCATATTTTTATTTTTGTGTCTTATATGCATGACCCTTAAATGATAGCAAGGAGGTATTAAAAAAAAACAATCAATCAATCACTCATTCTATCCATCCACCTATCCATCCATCCATACATACGTATGTAACATATGAGTTTGTTTTTTAAGTTCAAATTTATTTTATGCGTATGAGTGTTTTGCTGCATGTGTGTGTTAGGGTCCAGGGGTCCCCAACAGAACACCAACAAGTCAGGCAGCTGCTTTTCATGAAGTTTATCTTGAAAAAAGACCAATTGTGAAGCTTATTTAGAACAAAAGGCCAAATTGATACTGGATGCATCGGGTGCACTGCCTCACTCGGCACAGATAGGAGAACAACCCTGAGAAATTCTATATGGGAGGTTTTAAAGGCAAAGATCACACCCTGGTGGGCTTTAGGTTAGTTATCAGTTATTACTGGGGTTCTTTTTTCCTCTTAGGTTGCTAACTTTAGGGTCCCATTCATCTTATGTTATCTGAGACAGCAGAGGAGATGATCCTCTCTTCTCGCTCTCTCTGTTGACTCATTCCTGTCCTGTTGACTCTCTTCATCCCTGCTACCCCATAGTCACCCATTTTCTTTGACTTCCCATTGCCATTGTTCTTCTGCAACCTTACTGCTGGAGCCTGGTTCAAGGATCAATTCAAGTAAACACCACCTGCCTGCCAGTTCAGCGTTTTGCAAAATGACACTATTGCTAAGTAATCCTTAGCACAAAATGGAGTTTTTCTCTAAAGAAATGGAGTTGCTCTAAAAGGCCTTCATGTCTAAGCGCATCATGCTCATGCAGTGCCAGCAGAGGCCAGAAGAGAGCATCAGATTCCCCTGGAACTGGAGTTTGCAATGGTTGTTAGCCATTATGCAGATGCTGGGAAAGAAACTTGGGTCCTCCACCAGAGTAGCCAGTGCTCATAACCACTGAGCCATCTCCCCAGCCCTGAAATCCGTATTTGGATATACTTAGTGTAACAAATCATGGAAAACAAAGAGTAGATCTGTTAAAAATGATGGTGGTGGCACACGCCTTTAATCCTAGCACTTGGGAGGCAGAGGCAGGCAGATCTTTGTGAGTTCAAGGCCAGCCTGGTTTACAGAGTGAGTTCCAGGACAGCTGGGACTACAGGGAGACCCTGTCTCAAAAAGACAAAAAAAAAATGATGGACAAAAAACACAGGTTATCCATGAATGCTCCACAACGGTCATTAACAGAGAGATGAACATCCGCATCCTAAATAATAAATGAAAAATGTTTAGAGGAGCTGGAGAGGTGACTCAACAGTTAAGAAGACTGGCTGCTCTTCCAGAGGACCCAGATTCAATTCCCAGCACCCTCATGTTGGTTAACAAACATCTGTGACTTGAGTCCCAGGAGACTGTGATGCCCTCTTCTGGTCTCTGTGAGCATTGCTAGACATGGATGCACTTACATCCATCCAGTCAATACCCTCATACACATAAAATAAAAACAATAAATAAAAATTTAAAAAAGAAAAATGTTTAGTTACCTAGGAAGTACAAATGAAAACCAACGTGGTAAGTCACATATTTCCACCAGATTGAAGACAAAATTAAACATTACATAATATTAAGTATTAGAAAAATGTAGGAAATTACAAACACACATTAGCAGAGGGAGTACAAAGTGACAGAATCAATTTAGAAGACAGTTTTGTGTTGTCTGACATGTCTAGTAACTAATAACCTACAGAACCTCATGGATATATGTGCTGCTAAATACAAAAATATACTTGTGTGGCATTGTGCAAAAATAATTAAGAATTAGCAAAACTAACATATTCATTTTAAAAGTCTGCATGCCCCCCCCAAATCATGTGTGGGATCTTGATCATCAATGAGGTTGTAGCTCTAGGTCAGTCCTGTAGGAGATCATTAAATTATCAAGGCAGAGTCTTTGTATGGATTAGGGGCTTCGTAAGGAGCTTGAGGAACAGTTTCTTCTCTTCCTCTCTCCTAAAAGTGAGAACATGGGTTTCAGCTCCTTTTCCCCTTTTATCTGCTTTGCTATGTTGAGATACAGCAAGGCACCACTTGCCAGCACCTTGATTCTGGACTTACCAGACTCCCAAATTGTGAAAATTACATTGATGCTATCTGAAAATTGCCCAGGCTCAGATAGTCTCACTTATTAAAAAACAAGAATCCTAGCACTTGGGAGGCAGAGGCAGGCAGATCTTTGTGAGTTCAAGGCCAGCCTGGTCTACAGAGTGAGTTCCAGGACAGCTGGGGCTACAGGGAGACCCTGTCTCAAAAAGACAAAAATAAATAAATAAATAAAAATAAGACAAAGCAAAAATAAAAACAGCATGGAAGAAAATTAAAGACAATGTTGAATGAAATAAGCAATCACCAAGAATAATAAAAACTGCTGCTAGCTTTGCTTTACTATCTCATGTGTTCTAAGGCATATACTATTACCCAATCCTTGCTTAGTTTGACAATGGAATTCTATGAGTTTTGGGGTCTCTTTAGGAATAAAATTCCCAAACCAGTGCCACAGAAGTCCTGTTACTGGCTGAAACTGCTGTTTCTTATGTATGGCTGTTTTCAGGACTTCATTCTGAATGGTGGTAATGACTAACACCTTAAGAAGTTGTGAGCCTGGGCAGAGTTCTGTTTATATCTGTATTGATGTGGTTAAAAATTAGAGATGCTCAGAAAGACATGCAAACATAAACTGTGAAATCACAGATACTAGAAGGTATGAGAGATTGTGGCTGTGGGACTGGCACAGGGATGGGACTGGGACATAGGGAATGGAGACCTCAGATCAGCTTGGGATACAGGATTAAGTGGCCAGAAAACTTTAAGGAAGGAAGAGGTTATAATTATATTAAAAGTATGAATACAACATAGAAAATTTGGAAATATGAGACTAGATCATTAGAATACAAACATGTGGTCATCCATAATTCCAATACTAATGTGAATTACATGTTGTAAAACATCTGATACACTGGAATCATACATAGCAGCCAGTTAGTATAAGTCATTGGTTGACTCGGTGACATTTTATCATATCGTGTATTCCCAGAGTTCATTAATAATGTTTCATAAGGATTAAAGAAGTTGGGGCTGGAAAGATAGCTCAGCAATTAAGAACATTGATTACTCTTGCAGAAGAACCAGGTTTGGTTCCTAGCAACCACATGGCAGCTAACAACCATCTGTAACTCCAATTCCATAGGATCTGATGCCCTCATCTGACCTCCTCAGGCATTGCATGATACAGGTGCACTTAAATACATGCAGACAATATACTCACACACATAAAAATAAAATAAAATAAAATACAAAGTAAAATAAGAAGTTGACTACTGCTTCTCCATGAGCAATGTCAGCAGCAGAGTCAAAGATGGACAAAAGGATGGTTCTGAATTTGAGTGTCTGAACTACCACATGTAGTGATATGGCCACAGAGCCTCTCCAAGGTTTGTGTAGTTTCTTTGGGTAAAATTAAAATAAATGTTTTCCATCATTGAATAGAATATTCAATGGAGAAGTCAAATCTGAATGATTGGAACACTTCATAAAATATAGTACATTTTATACATGTGAGATGCCCTTATGCAGGGGGATAAAGCATAAAATGAATAATTAAATATAGGACACTAAGTTAACTACATTAGCTGAGCCAAAACCCCAGGGCTGGCTAAGTCATAGGCGCTAAGGGAGAATCTAGTGCTATTATTCTGCTAAATGCACATAGAAATAAAATTTGTTCTTCAGTTCTTTATACCTGGAGATTGGTGCTTCTCTCAGCCCTCATCAGAGAAGTTTCTTTTTGAAGTAGATGCTGATTAATACAGAGAGCAGCAGCCACTCAATATGCAACTAATCAGAGACTGTGGAGGGCTCAGTCTCTGATTCATTGCATATTGAGTGGCTGTTGGTCTCTATATTAACATCTTTACCACATTTTCCTTCTACCTATTGGTCCCACACCCATGCACATATAGGCAATATGACAGGTTAATCAATGTAATTATTACACAGCATATATAAAATAAAAGTAAAATAATAGATTAGAAAAATGGAGACCAAGATATGAACAAATGATTCTTAGAATGGAAAATCTGTCTGACCAAAAAATATATGAAAAGAAACATTTTAATTTAGTAAACTATGTAATTTCTTTTTTTTCACAAAATTTTTATGTATATATATTTTTGTACAAGATTATGATACTAATCAGATCTAGACCCATGTCCCCCACCCTACCCCCCAACCCCACCAGAGCTCATGCATTCTGCCAAACATGCTTTTCATCTCTTTCTCAGTCTTTCTCAAAATACTCCATGTGGAAATTGACTGTTTTGAGCAGAAGTTCACCATTTCAGTCAGTTCTTTGATGCAGCCCTTTCTGTTGTTGTTGTTGTTGTTGTTGTTGTTGTTTCCAATATGCATCACTCCCAACTACTTGGACAAAAGCTCAAGGGGCTGTGCACAAGAAATACTTACAACTAGGTAATTGGCACTAGCATCCACAGATGAGGGATACCATTTGTCGTTTCTTTTTCTGAGACTGTGTTACTTCACTTAACATAATATCTTCTAGTTCCATCCATTTACCTGCGAAACTCATGATGTCATCTTTCTTTACCACTGCATAGAACTCCATTGTGTATATGTACATTTTCTCTATCCACTCATCAGTTGAGGGGCACGTGGGTTGGTTCCAGCTCCTTGCTATTGTGAAGAGAGCTGAAATAAACATGGCCATGCATGTATCTCTTCAGTGGGATGAGTCTTGTGGGTACATGCCCAGGAGAGGTATGGCTGGGTCAGGTGGCAAGTTCATACCAAGTCTTCCAAGGGTTCTCCACAATGCTTTCCATAGTGGCTGTACGAGTTTACATTCCCACCAGCAGTGGATGAGTGTTCCTCTTTCCCCACAACCTCTCCAACACTTGGTGTCATTTGTTTTCTTGATCCTAGCCAGTCTTATTGGAGAAAGATGATATCTTAGAGTGGTTTTGATTTGCATTTCCTTAATAAACTTCTGCAGTGCCTGGAGATGGTTGCTCATTTTTTCTGTCCTTTGAATTGTGTCTATTATTTATTATCTTTTCTTATATTGTTGTGTTTTTTCTTTTTCTTGTGTATCTATGTATTCTTTCATCATTGTTTGATGTCATGAAGGTTGTTTTCTCTCCTCCTTCAGACTATATGATTGACATTTGTTGCGTGGGTATAGTAACCTGGGTAGGCATTTATAATCCTTTATCACTGGAAAATGCTTTGCTCCAGTTCATTCTTCTTGCTTTCATAAGTTTGCACTGAAAAGTCATATGAAATTCTGAATAGGTTTCCCCCTTGTTGTTGTTTTCTTCTTGTGGCTTTAAGGAATTTTGTCTTTGTTTTGGGTGTCTAAAGTTTTAACTATGATAAGGTGTGGAAAGAGTTTCTTTGTCTAATGTGTCTGTTTGGAGTTTGCTAATGTGCTATCTTGTAATTTTGTATTGATTGGTATTGTTCT
>VZQC01007052.1:498195-603993 GCA_009823505.1 Rhizomys pruinosus | reverse complement strand
TTTTTTTTTTTTTAGTTTGGGGAAATTTTCATCTATTATACTGTTGAAGATCTGATCAATACCATTCTCTTGGGATTCTTCTCCTTCCTCTATTCCTATGATGTGGAGGTTTGATCTTTTCATAGTGTCCCACAGTTCCTGGTTGTTCTACTTTTGTGTATTTTTAATTTTTCATAATCTTTCCTTGAGGTTTTTTGTTGTTCTGTGTTATCTTCCAGGTCTGATATTCTTTGTTCTGCTTCCTCCATTCTGCTTCTGAGGCTTTTTCCATTCCTCTCCTCTTGATTGGATGAGTGTTTTATTTCTTTTTTTATTTCCTCTTCTGATTTCTTTAGTATTTCCACTTTCTTTTGGAGCTTCTCAATCTCTTCCTGTAGCTCTTTGCTTTGCTGGTTGGTTTCCTTATCTTTTTCAACATGGGATCTTTTTAAGTGTTTCCTCTCCCTTCCAGAGTTTGTCATTCTCTCTCTCTAGGTCCTTCTTGAGTTCTTCATTCTCTTTTCTTAATTCTTTGATTTGCTCTTTATAATCTTGTACTAAGTATGTTCACATTTGTGCTTCTGATTTCTGTGTCCTGGGCCATCCCTGGGGGGATCGCACTAAAGCAATCTTCCACAGGTTTGGTAGAACTTGGTGCAGGATCATCCTGCACCTTTCCCATGTTGTCTCTTCTTTGAGTTCCTGGCATATGGGCTTCTCTTTGCCTGTATCCCAATATGAGTCCCAAATGCCTCTTCACTGTGTTGAAGGCTTGCTTTGCTTGCCTCCTTCAGATGCCTTCATAATCCCAGTGGGGGGGGGGTTGTACATGCACTTCAGGTGGTCTTGGGAGATCTTTGATCTCAAGACTCACACAACCCCAACTTTTATACTAGCTGGGAGGAAAACTCTGCTCCCACAGCCACAAAAGCCAATTAAGCCAAAGACAACTGGATTAACTAGATTAAATCAAGCAACAATCCACCTTGCTGAAGCATCCAGCTCCTACCTACCTACCTGCACTTCAAGTAGTCTTGGGAGATCTCTGATCCACTTTTTTTTCTTAAATGCTGTGAATAACCACATTTCCTCAAAGGTCAGGAATGTTCTCAGAGGGCAGTCTACTTTATTTTGTCATAGAAAGTTGCCGAATCTCTTTCTTGGTTGTAAAATTGAATGTCATTTCAAGTAGATATTTGCATGACACCACTCACCTCAGAAGTGACAGCAAGTGCTGTTGGCATCTTCTGATGTCTGATGCCCAGGCTCCAGGAATAGATGGAAATCTACTGTCAAGTGCAGTCCTACCAAAAACAAGGGTCTTGGCCCTGCCTGAGGAATGTCACCCAACTCATGTCCCTTTGTGGGTCCTTGCCCTGCAGTTCTGTGCAGAGTCTTGCTGTCTTCCTCTCCATTGATGTATCTGATACAAACTCGTGTTTAGCCGAAAGTAGAAATGAAGGGCACTAAGAAAGGGGAGAGTCTGTGCAGACCACAAAGTTCTGGTTTGCTCAGAAATGTGGCTTGCATTTTGGGATGAAAATTCTAGACCCTGTTTCTCTGAATGTGAGAGCAACTGGAGAAAGAGTTGTCAAGGGGTTTCAAAGAGTTGTCAAAGGTTCTTAAAGTTGTTTCTAAGTATTTTTTAAATTAGGAAATATTTTCTGGGTGGGTAAACAAAAGTCATGAAACTTCTTTGGCCCTTTGACCTTATAACTGTCATTTCTAAAGTTTACACAAGGCAGGCTGCAGTCGGACCAGTGGTTTTTGAAATTTATCTGTCAATTAAACTTAGGAAAAAAAATAGAACACAAGAAGTTCTGAAGCTGTTCTCGTTTATTTTTAGCAAGACAAAGTAATTGGTTTTCAGTTATGTATTTTAAACTTTCAAACCTTCAGTGGAATGTGAGTCAACTTTACTGATGGAACTTATTTTACAGCTGAGACTTGCAAGGGCCCATTCGTCTCCATTAACCCTATCTCTAGCCCTGTGGAGCAGTAGATGAGATTGAATTTCAGGAATACAGGGCCTGGGGCTGGAGCTAAGCGTTGCATAGGGATCTGGCTTTGCCTCTGCAGCCTCAGATGTTCAGGTCTGCTGACAGGCACAGGACTTGGGACTACTGACCCTTCCTTGAGGGGACAGAGGCAGGCAGGGAACCCTCAGTGGGTGTGCGAGGCAGCTCAGAGCCATACCCTCCCCACATGGAGGAGTGCTTCCACATCATATTTCACTGAGTCACAGCTTTCTGAAAATGTCCTAACAGTTTCAAAATGACATTTTTATGTGGCTTAATGTTCCTAATTTGCTACAACTTATATTACATCTCTACTTGCCTAAACCAACTGACCAATGGAATACATTCTGAGTCAGCATCCAGCCAGCACAACAACCCACCCCACCACCACCACCCCACCAACCCACCACACACCCACCAAACAACCACCCCCCCACCCCCCCCACCCCAACCCAACACACCACAAACGCCCACCCACCCCAACCACAAACAACACACAAAACACAACAGCCCCCCCACCCCAGACCAACCCCCCCCCCCCACACAAACACACCACAAACCACACCAAAACAAACAACCACCACACCACCCACCCCCCCAACAACCAACCCCAAACCCACCCCAACCCACCCCAAACCCCCACAAACAAAAAAAAAAAAAAAAAAAAAAAAAAAAAAAAAAAAAAAAAAAAAAAAAAAAAAAAAAAAAAAAAAAAAAAAAAAAAAAAAAAAACCCCCCCACCCCACCCAACAAAAACACACCCAAAACACACCCACCCCCAAACAACCCCCCACCACCCAACCCCACACACAACCCCCAAAACAAAAACACCACAACCAACAACCCCCAACCACAACCAACACACCGACAAACCACACACCCCATCCAAACACCCACCCACCTACCCAAACACAAAGAAAAACACAACACCCAACCCCCCCCAAACAGCCAACGCACCGACACCAACACTAAAGCAGACACCCCACTCCACAAACACCAAACACCACCCCCCGACCCAACACAAACAACACCCAACACCACCACAAACAAAACCAACCGCAACAACCACCCCCCCACACCCAACCAAACCCCCCCCCCAAACCCCAAATCAACAAAAACACCGAAACAACACCACCCAACAACAAACCGACCACACCCCCAAGACCCCAACGCACCCAAAAGGGGCATCCAGACAAAACAAAACACACCCCCCAACCAAAAAAAACCACCCCAACCCGAACACAAACCAAACAACACCACCCCACCACAACACAACCCCACCACACCACCACACCACAACACCACACACACACATATTTAATATATATATATATATAGTATAAAGATATATATATATATTAATATATTTACACAAGAGGCTAAGAGTATGATTTTAGAACTCTCTACTCACAGAATACAATTTCTCTGAGATAAATTCTAGCTGCCAATATTTATTACCTTTTGGTTGGAAACATTTCATCTTCATTTCAGGGATCTGTTTGGTTTTCTTATTTGTTCTGGAACCAATTAGCTAATATTTATAATGATTTATAAACATTTGCCAAATAATATAAACAATTTCCTTTCAAATAGAATTTTATCGTAACACAAAAATACAGTCACTAGAAATTATATGTTGGGATTTGAAAGAATTGTGCATTCAAGTATTTGAACACATTTCTGCTAAGTCAATTTTACTATCTAATATAATTTGAAATAGGTAATTTGTTGAAAAAATTATAATTAATTTCTTATAGACCAACCCCTCCTTCAAAAGCCAAACCTGACATCCTGTCCCTTGGACCAGTAGCTTCTTTCTAGTCATCACTCTGCCTGATGTCATACATAGACGTCATTTTTCTACTATAGCCTTACCTACTTCCTTCATGTAATGCCTATTCCTTATTTCCTCTTTGTCTTTCCGAGTCCCTGTTAAGTTTCTGTCACTAATTCCTTTCCTTCTTTGATTGTCTAACTGTTGAAAAGTTTCTAGATTCTACTAGGTTTATTTGTTCTTCTCTTATACCCAGTTCTCAAAACAGAAACGTATTTATCTGATCATGTAGAGCCAAGCAGCTGTTGTTCACCCACAGATCGCCAAATTATTCTTTCCTGAATGACAATTCTGAATTTCCACCTAGCTGATTGTATGTGTGTCTCCACAACTAATCTAACCATCAAATACAGTAATTGATTAACTAAAATAAATTATTTTCTCTTAAAATTGACTTCCTCTGGTGCTGGTTAGTTTTAACTATCAACTTGATAAAACCTAGAATCACCTGGAAAAAGAGTCTTCATGAATTATCTGGTGTGGCTTCGGCCTGTAGGCAGGTCGCTGAGTGACTGTCTTGATTGTTAATTGATGTGCATGACACTGTTCCATAGGCAGCCAAGGTAGTCCAACAATGGCAGTCCATATTCTGAGGAGGCTGAATTCCCATTATCTGTTTAGTTCACAAGCTGGGTATCTCAGCAGTCCTCAGTCTACATTGGAAGGTTAAAAAGCTGTATCTCATGTCCTTGAGGAGTGCCAAAAGCAGTGGCAGCCACATAGCAGATGCACCTGCCTGTAAGAATTGAAGACAGGCCAAACAACAGTGCTCTCTTTTTTTCTTTTTGTCTTTTTACTAAGATCTTGAGTTTTATGTCTGGATTACAGTTTCTCTGGTATTACTGATTATTTATTTCTGGTTGTACTTTCCTTCTGGATGCTTAAGGCCACACAGTTAGCCCAGATTAACCAAGGTTTTGTTTTCTTGAGGTCAGTAGAGGATCTGGTCCTTAGGGGTCTCTCGAGGTTTTTTGGGGAGGTGGAGCCCCTTGCTCCTTTCAGCTCCTCATCCACCAGTTCCATCCACTTGGGGACAATATCAGGTCTTGATAGACCAGGCTTCCTTTTCTGAAGCATAAGCAGACTTTTCTCTTTATAGACTGGACACTGGCTGAAGTCCCCTTAGTGACTCTCCAAGACCTCCCTGAACAGGAAGACTGGTGAGCCACCTCTAAAAAAAAGATGGGGTAAAGAACTGAACAGAGACTTCACAAATGAAGAAGTAAAGATGGCTGAGAAACATCTTAGAAAGTGTTCAACATCGTTAATAATTAGTAAGACTGTCTATGATCCAGAAAACAAAGGATACCAAATGCTGGAGAGGTTGTGGGGAAAGGGGAACACTCATTTACTGCTGGTGGGAATGCAAACTCATGTAACCCCTATGGAAAGCAGTGTGGAGCACTCTTAAAAGACTTGAAATGAATCTATCACTTGACCCAGTCATAACCACTCCTGGGTATATAACCACAAGACTCATCTTATTGCAAAGATACATGCACAACCATGTTTATTGCAGCTTTCTTCACAATAGTTAAGAGCTGGAAGCAACCCAAGTGTCCCTCAACTGATGAGTGGATAAAGAAAATGTGGTACATCTACACAGTGGAGTTCTATGCAGCTGTAAAGAAAGATGACATCATGAAATTTGCAGGTAAGTGGATGGAAATAGAAGCAGTTATGCTAAGTGAAGTAACACAGTCCCAGAAAAACAAACGGCATATGGTGTCCCTCAATTATGGATCCTAGGACCAAATCCATATTTGTAAGGCAAACTTACAAATATGGATTTGTACAAACTTGAGTAATTTTTTCTCTTTTTTTGGTAAATATAATACTTGATGCTACTATAAAAAATACACTAAAACGTACATCAACTTGCTATGTAATTTAAGAATGTAAAGTAATATTTCTTTTTACCTGCCTGTAACTCTACTGTTAAAAGGTGAATCCCTAAACATGCTTTGGAATTAACCTATAGTTTATTTTCAGACCTCATAATTTTGGTATATTGTGTGGAATGTATATGCATATATATATATATATGCATATTTTGGAGCAATATAAAATTGAAGGGAACAACAACAAAAAAAAAAGATGGGTTCAAAGAACTGACCAAAACAGTGAACTTCTGCCCAAAATAGTGAACTTCTGCATTGAAAAATTTTTAAAAATATTGAGATAAAGATGTAAGACGTGTATAGCAGAATGTAGGAGCTCTGCCATGGTGGGGGCATGAAAGTAGGAATGGGTCTAAATTTGTATAAAATTTGTAAATTTGTAAATTTGTATAAAATTTGTAAATTCTAAAATTGTATAAAATGCACAAACGTTCAATTAAAATTGAAAATAAGAAAATAATTAAGTACAATTATATAAAAATAATAAAATACTTTAAATGTATTCAACTAAAGAAATATATAAAATTTAAACTAAACATGATAAAACATTGTTGAGATCAATGAAAGAAGGCTAAAAGAAATAAAAGCACACTCTGCTAACTGAAAAGATGGCTTAACATCGTTAGATGATAAAGATCTCAAAATGGATCCACCAGGCAAACACCACACCTCTCAAAATGCCAGTGGGATTCTTTTGAGAACTCCACTAGCAGATGAGAAAATTTATGTGAAAATATAATTACCAAAAGTAGAAAAAAATCTTGTGGAAAAAAAGTAAGTTTGAAACTAAATGTCTCCAATCTCAAAATTTACTACAAATATCAGTAATTAAGGAATGTGGCATTGCTGTAAAGACAGACATGTAGCTAGCAAAATTAGTTTTAAAACTTGGATATAAGGTCAGTTGGCCTTTGAAAAGGGATTCATGGCAATACAATGGATACAGAATTTTCTGTCAACAGATGGTACTAGAGCCACTGGTCCTCAAGGTGCAAAGGAGGAAATTAAATTCCTTTATAATATTTGCCTTAAAATCAAGTAAAAAATTATTGCTGGGCGTGGTGGCACACACCTTTAATCCTAGCACTTGGGAGGCAGAGGCAGGTGGATCTTTGTGAGTTCAAGGCCACCCTGGTCTACAGAGTGAGTTCCAGGACAGCTGGAGCTACAGGGAGACCCTGTCTCAAAAAGACCAAAAATAATTATTAAAGGTAAAACTATGAAATTCTTAGATAAAACAAAGAATAAATCTTCATAAGTTGTATGTAGGAAAATGCAATGTAGACACAAAAGCACAGCCAAAAAAGGAAAAGTGTATTCAATGTCACCAAAATTAAAGGTTGTATGCTTCAACAGACATGATAACATTGGAAAGACAACTCCCAAAATAAGGGGAAATATTTGTAAATCATTTATCCACCAAGGGACCTGTGACAAAATTCTATCAAGAACTCTTTGAATAAAAAGACAAGCTTCTCATCCACCTGTGCCCCTTTTCTAATCCTAGGGAACAATCTGCGGAAAACGGGGCATGGTAGAATGTAAGGGCTACGATTGGGGTGAATGGTGAAACTACAGCAATATAGTCTGGACACTTATCTGATCAACTTGATTGAACATACAAGCCCCCACCCCTGCTGGATGGGACCCATGGGCTGTGTGGGTTTGGGCACAACTGCCTGCAAATTGGTTTTACATGAAGGATGCTTGTACTCATAAATTATCACTTATTGCTAAAAAATAAAAAAAAAACTGAGAGAAAGAAGCAGGACAGTTATGGCAGAATGCATGATCTGTAATGGGGTGGGGTGAGGGTGGGGGAAGGGAAGGGAAATATGCCTGAACTGAATTGAAAATGATGTATGAAATACCACAAAGCATCAATAAAAAAAAAAAAAAAAAAAAAGACAACACCAGTTGAAAAAGAAACATGACATGGATTTGTTTTGTTTGGTTTTTTTTGTTCCTTGAGCTAGCCATCTTCTGCCTCTCTCTAGAATTCTGGGATTGCTGATGTGTTCTACTGTGCCTGGCCATAATAACTAATTGTTCAACAAACACTTTGCATAAGAGCTAAAAGATTTTAAATTTCTGGTTAATGTGTAGAAAAATGGTACACTCACGCATCTTGGTGGGAATGGAAAGAGTTAAAACTGCTTTGGAAAATGTTTAGCCATTTCTCAGATATCAAACAAGCTAGTAGTTCCACTTTTGTGCCTACAACCAGCATAAATATGTCCACCAAAAACTTGTTCATGAACATTCATTGCATTGCTATCATAGCTGAAAGTAGAAACAGTTAACACCTGTGAGCTTAAATAACACATGAAGCGTCAATGGGCAAAAAATATTATCCATGGTGCAGAATGGATAAACCTTGAAAATCCCATACTAGGTAAAAGATGCTAGACACAAAAGATGATCATTTTGCAATCATTTAAATAGATGTAATTCCATTCTGATGAAACAACCACTTAGAAAGGGTATTAAAGCAGAGAGTCCATCAATAGTCACCCTGAGCTGATGTATCTGAGTAGGAAGAAATGGCGCACAGTGTTGATGAGCGCAGGGCTTCTTTAGGAGGTGATTCCATATTTTAAAATTGTGTGATGACACTAAAAGCCAAACAATTGTACAGTATAAATGAATAAAATGAATAGTTTATGAATTACATCTCAAGTTAACTGTAAAATACTTGCAAAGTGAAAAGTAGCTAGGTTTAAAGTGAGAATTGTTTCATATGATTATAAACCTCTTTTTCATAGTACGGTCTGCTCTGACATCTACTACCGATGGAAGTACTTAGCTTTGCTACTGGGTTGCTGGCTTTTCTTTCCTGATGGTAACCAAAAGTAGTGTTTTTATTTATAAGCAAAATAACACATTGCTTGATGCATACTGTAACTCTTTTAACCTAGTTGTTGAACTGTTTTAAAATTTTATTTATGGCAGTTTTAGACTTCATTGAAAAGATCTTAGTATATGTGTTGTCTCTTATCAATCTTTATGATTTTCTTATTTTTTGTTTAAGATATTTTATTTGTAATTGTGTGTGTGTGTGTGTGTGTGTGTGTGTGTGTGTGTGTGTACATGCACAGGAGTATGTGCATGTGAGAACAGGTGCCCCTGGAGGCCAAAAGAGAAGTTGTATTGTCTGGATCTGCAGTTATAAGTTGTGAGCTGCTCAAGTCTGTGCTGGAAACTGAATTTAGATCTCTGCAGAGCAGGAAGCCTTCAACTGCTGAGTTTTCTTGATTTGTATCTTTCTTACAAAGGTTTTTTTTGCAAGATAACACAGAACTCTATATAGTCTTCTGTTTTTTTTCAGTAGACATATTGATGACCTTTGTTTAAATATTTTAATGGGGGCTGGAGAGATGGCCTAGCGGTTAAGAGCGCCGACTGCTCTTGCAGAGGACCCAGGTTCAATCCCCAGCACCCACATGGCGGCTGAGAACCGTCCGTAACTCCAATTCCAAGAGAACTCCAGGTCCAGGGGAATCCGAAGCCCTCTTCTGACATCCGCAGCATTGCACAACACGGGTGCAACAAACCTACATGCAGATAGTACATTCATACACATAAAATAAATAAATAAAAAATATTTTAATGGTAAAATTACATAGATTTTATTGGAAAATATTCATTATACAAAATAATGGTTCATTAACATTTTCCCTCATGTATGTATCCTGTATGTTATTCCTCTCCACCATCCTCCTGGGTACCTCCTCCTTCCGTCTTCCCATTCCCACTCTTCTCCCTACCTCCCCTCCCATGTCATCCTCTCTTCTGCCTTCAAGACTTTGTCTCAAAAGTGAGTTTATAGTCTACAAATGAGGGAAAAATGTAATACTCATTTTTCCTGGCCTCACTTACTTCATCGTCTAGACTTTTAAAGCTTCATTCTTCATGATCAAAACTTTGACCTATTTATTTGAAATTCCAGTTGAAATCCCAATCCAGCCTCAATGTTTCCCTGTCGCCAGGCCCTTATCCCTATTAGACCTAGTGAGGTGCTTTCCTGTTTCCCCATTTAGCCATATAAAGCGCACCAGCTTGGGAAGGTGCTGAGGTCACTCTGTAGCCTGTTCAGTTGTGTGGACGGTTACCATCTTCCCTGTAGCTTTGTGTTTCAGTGATCTGTGAAGGTAAGAGATCATTATTTGTCTTTTTCCTGATATGTTGAGCTACATAAATATATTTATTCTTATTTTTGTAAGATCTTCAGAACAACCACATCCCATTTCAAAATAGGAAAACCAAAAGGACCCTTATAAGCATTGGCAGATGCTCCAATGTTGCTATTATATGGCAGTGTTGGATTCAGAGAAAACTAACTCTCTTCTTATCTTAGAAAATAACTTTTTGTGTGTTCACATCTTTTAAAAAGTTGTTTCTCAGTAAAGGTTTGTATTCTCTAAGTATTATAGACATTTTTGCTTTGTTATTGGACCTTTTTTTACATTTTATTTTCACTAAAATATTATATAATACTAAATACTAAATTTTGTTATATGAAATTGAAGGCTAAAATGAAGGATTCTTTTCATTTTCAAATGGTTCAAGCTAATAACTGGTTATTTGATTATAAGGAAAACATTATTGCTTAATTTTGATTAATTCCTGAGAACACTGGCATATGGGGCCATAGCGATGGCTCTCAGTCAGTAAAGTGCTTGCTGTATAAGCCTGAGGATCTGAGTTTGGATTCCCAGAACCCGCATGGAAGCTGGGCATGGTGGTGCACTGTAACCCTGGGCCTGGGAGGCAGAGCCAGGTAGACCCTGGCGCTTACTGGCTGACAGTGACATTGGCAATTTGATGAACTTCGTGAGCATTAGCACACACACTAAACACAAATAGGAATGAACATGTTGATGTACACACACACACACACACACACACACATACACAACTACTGCAATAATAGCAAGCATCATTCATTCATCAGATTTTTTTCAAAGCCAATGTTTTATTAAAACTGTCCATTTCATACAAAATTATATTACAAATCAAATCTAGACCCATGACCCCTCCCTGCCCCCACCCCATCAGAGCTCATGCATTCTGCCAAATATGTTTTTCATCTTTCTCTCAGTCTTTCTCAAAATTCTCAGTGTAGAAGTTTACTGTTTCTTTATAGATATTTTTATATTACCTCTAACATTTATATTTCTTTTTTCTAGACTATATAAGCTACTGGATATTTTGTGTTTTAATTTGATTTTGTTTGCTTCAAAATTTTCTGTTGCTGTAGGCTGGAGCTGGCTCAGCAGCTAAGAGCACTGGCTGCCCTTGAGGAGGACCTGGGTTCGATTCCAAGCACTCAAATAGCCACTAACAACCTTCTGTAACTTCAGTTTTGGGGTAAACCAACACCCTCTTTTGACTTCTGAGGGCATTGCACAGTATGGATGCACTTAACATATATGCAGGCAATGCCCTCGTATACATAAAATAAAACTAAAATACTTTTTAAAATTCTCTTGTGGGTTGAAACATTTGGAGCACCAACCTTCATCCTGGGATGAAGATGAGCTTCATCCCAGGAACCTTCATAAAGGTGGAAGGAGGGCAGCTACTCCACAGAGTTGTGCTCTGGGCTCCACATGTGTCCCACAGCACATGCAGCATTGTGCATGTGCACAAATAATAAAGTAAAATTAAAGCATCTTCTCTTACATGTTCTTTCATTTTCTATGTTCTGTCCTAGTCATTGTATTTCCCCTTTGCATTAATTTCTTGCTTGTTTTATCCTTTGTTATACTTTTTTGTTATTGTTATTGTTTAAATTCTGCATAAAAATATAATATATTTCTCTTCCTTTGATAATCCACTTAACTAAATTCCAAATTCTGGCAAACAATGCCATACTTATTATCTTGTTGGACTTCATGCCCATTTCTATCCCCCTCATATTTATATGTCTTGGTGAGTAAGAAGATTGATTTCTGCCTTGCTATTTCTTTCTCTTCTCTCTCTCTATTTTTCTCTATCTCTCCCTCTATCTCCCATCCCTCCTTTCTCTTTCTCTTTCTGACAGAATCTGCCCATAGAGTCAAGACTACCCAGGAATCGGCAGTATTCCTGACTTGGTCTCCCAAATACCAGGATTACACGTGTTTGCCTGAATATCCTGCACTAAGTGTTCAAATGATGAGATCTCATTGCTAATATTGTTCTTAATTGATTGTGCTGTTGCTAGTTTCCCTTATCAGTATTTTATGTTCAGAAAATGTGATCTTATTCTTTCTGTTTTAAAAGCTATTTTGTTTTATGGTATATTTCTTCTTAGTGAAAGAACTGTCTTTAAAACAAGCAACAATAAATCATCTGATGAAAGAGAATGACCCATTCTTTCTGCAAAAGAAATATGTAAAGTGAGCCAAAAGAAGGATAAAGAGCCATGAAATAGAACTTGTGGATTGGGCCAACTAAGGAATTACCACAAACTGCCAGAGAGCTTGTTAAGAATGGGTGTGTCAAAGAACTAAATGTCAAATGACCTGTTCTTCAAGCAGTAAGTATAAGATCCTTTGCATGTGGCTAGTAAATCTTCTGCAGAGTAGGGGAGGTAGAGGGAGAAGATAAAAGAGAATATTCAAGAAGAGCACTTTCCATTATGGAGGTGTCTGGTGACATAAAGATCCAACAATCATAAAAGTTAAGTTATTAGACACTTACTGTCTTAATGTACAGTCATTTGTCAGTCTTCATGACTCTCCTCCCACTACAGGATAAGATCCCTTGCTCCTTTACAGATGAGGAAACAGGAGGGCAGAAAGGCCCAACAACTGGCCTGGGTTTTTGTGATTATTACTAGGGGGGAGCTTGAATTGGGAACAAAGAAACAGGTTTCTTTCCTCTTTGAAAAATATTTTCATTGATTCTTTGAGAATTTTATCCAATGTAGTTTGATCATACTCAGACCCTCTTCCATTGTCCCCCTTCTTCCCCCAACCTCATGGCCTCTATCATTATTTTTAACTTTTAGAGGCCCATGGAGTCTGTTTTCCTCAAATGCCCTGGGATGTGAGTCCATGCTCTGGATCCTAGTCAACCTACCCTGTGTCACATCATTAAAGATAACTGTTTCCCAGAATCCCCACCAAGATTTGCCAATATTTCCTTGGCTAGGGCTGGGGTTTCTTGCCCTCCATGCTAGGCTTTCGTCTGTCTTGAGTTTCTAAAGGTCTGTGCATGCTGTCACCAGTACTCTGGATTCACATATGTAACTGCCCTGTTGTCTGGAAAACATGGTTTCCTTGTATTCATTCACCTACCACTTCTGGTCCTTACAGTCATTCTGCCTCCTCTTCTGGAATGATTTCTGAGCTTTGGGAGGAGGTGTGATCTTCCATTTAGGACTGAGCACTCTGAAGTCTCTTATTCTCTGCCTGTTGACCAGTTGTGGGTCTATGTGTTAATCAGCATTCGCTGCAAGAAGCGCCTGTGGTGAGAGTTGAGAGATGCACTAATCTGTGGGCAAAACAATAAGTCATCAAGAGTCACTTTAATACCAGGGCCGTTTAGCAGAACATTAGCTGTAGGCTCTCCCCTATGGGGGAGGCCTATGGCCTCTGACCTATGACCTGTCTGGTTACAGAGGTTTCTTTCTTAATCCTCATTCCTCAGGAAATATGCTAAAGCAGTTAAGCTTGATGCAGAGGGGAGTCAGAGAATGTAGACAGCACTAGAACCCAACAGAAATAGAAATAGCGGCTATGGAATTTTTGAACTGTATTCTTGAAAAATATACTTCTAAAGATATTTGAGTTGAACTTACCTAGGTTTTAGGGACACAATGATCCACAGTAAAAATATAAGAAACAATACTGGGGAAGAGAGATGGCTCAGCATTTAAGAGCACTGGCTGCTCTTACAGAGGACCCAGGTTCAAGTCCCAGCACCCACATGGCAGCTAACAACCATCTGTAACTCCAGTTCCAGGGTATCCAACACCCTCTTCTGAACTCCAAGGGCATTGCACAACATGGGTGCACTTACATACGTGCAGGCAATATATTCACATATAAAATTTAAAAAAGAAACAGAATACTGTACAAATGGACAAATGCCAGGATGTATGTAAAAAATGACTGCCACCCATCACCTTTAGCAAACAGTATAGGAAGCCAGCCTGTTTTCTAGACATAAAGGGCCAGTGTACTGTCTCTAAGACACTCTAAGAATTCAGACAGCTCTCTCCTTACTGACACAGGAAGCCATACAACAGCCCCCATAACAATCAACCTAAAATGGCCAGGGATGGGTAAATAACTGGCAGCTTCCTTAATTTTTGTTCCTACTTCCAACTTATAATCAATCAGAGAAAAGTAAATGCGTCCCTCTAACCCACCACGCAGGGTGTACTGCGTGTGTTTAGCTTTACCTGTGGCTTCCCATACCAACAGCCTTTATTGGCATGTTTGAGCCTTGCATTTTCTCACTATAAAACTTTCCCACTCTGCCTGCCTTTGAGTGTTTGCTAAACACAAGTGATAGTGGCTAACTCCCTTGTTATGCCAAGCTCTGAATAAAGAGCCATTGCTTTTTCTTCTCTGGGTGGTCTCCATTTGGTTTCCAAGTGTTATGCTTTTGAGTGCATGTGTCTGTATTTTCCATTACTTGGGAGCCGGAAGATAAATCTCTTAATTTATCTCTGGTTACATCTTCCTGGGCACAATCTAGTGGCTTCTCTTTTTTTTTCACATCTTTAAATATTTGTTAAATACAATCTTCCTTAGGAATTTAATTTGCTTATACTTTGTAGTGCTATCTGAAAATACATCCTTCACAGTAGCTGTTTACAGTTTCATAAATTATATTGAGAAGACACTGCCCATTCTAAGGCAGGTGTGAAGATGAAAAGGTGATAATTATGATTATAGACCAGTAATAATATTAATCATATTGAAGTATTCTTTCCGTTTTTTTAAAATATTAACTTACAAATTGTTCATGAAATGGTCATAAGAACTCAACTGCCTTCCACAAACTTCAACGGAGTGAAGTTTTAGTTTTAGTTTTACTTCAAAATGTCAGCCTAGATTCATTCCATCCTCTTATCTGCTAATCTACATGATCTCTCAATTTTAAACATAAGTTCAGCATTGCTCACTTTGGTTCAGAGATCTTGGTGTGATGTCCTACAGACACAAAAGCAAATGAAATAGGGTCTCTGCCTCAAGGATTTTTGGCATTTTGGAAACTTGCATCTTTGGAAAGCAGAAGTGAGTATCAGGAACTCAAAGAGTAAAGGATTTGGGGAGAGTCAGAGGGCGAGGCTTGTGATGGAATGGTCTTTATCCCAGAGAATTAATAATGAAGAATGAGTAACTATTAGCTATAGGGCTTACAGAGTAAGTGGAAAGCAGGAACGTTCTTAGATAGAGGGAGGGAGGAGAGAGAGAGAGAGAGAAAGAGAGAGAGAGAGAGAGAGAGAGAGAGAGAGAGAGAGAGAGAGAGAGAGAAAGAGAGAAGCACTAGATCCTAGACATCCCCATGCAAGACTTTGGACTTTACCCAAACTGTATAAAAAGTAGGTAGAAGAGTTTTAAGTATGGCAAGGGAGCATGGGTCGATATGGTCAGAACGAAGTATGTTTATATGCCCTTCAATTTGGATTTGAACTCTTTTCAGGGCAGAACAATCAAGTTAGAGTTTTTGATCGGACATGGATGTAGGGACAGGAGATCAATGTGTGTGACCCCATTTAATATCTCACAGGTAAGAAGCTAAACCAGGAGGCAAAGGAGAGATGGGTTAGCAGTGAAGTCAGTGTCGCAAGGTCCATTTCTGATCCCCACTCTGATTTTGAATGAAGCATTTTAACTGCCTTGGCTCTTTGTTACTATAAATGTAAAATATACGGCAGTATTACCCCTTAATCTTTAGGATTCTGCAATTCTAATCATAGACACAAAATTAAAGTTTGGTGAAATACTTTACCTTTTCAAATAAAGACAATATTAGCAATCTCTGCATAGAATCAGCTGAAGTTCTGTCATCCATAAAAGTGACTCCAGGGAGAGAGTTACTGCTTTCCAAACAGAATAAAAAGCCCATGAACCAAAAGTGTTTGAAACTCTACCAACATAAACAGAGTGCTTCTTCTCTATTAAAGCATTAAAACAATTCTATAAAAAGAAAATTCCTGTAGCCTCAACTGCCAAATCTCATCCAAAGTTCCAAGGAATCTGCTGCTCCCAGTTAGCAGTCTGGTTTCAAAAGTTGCTGTAGATGAAGAGAAAAAAAAAAACTTCTTTGGCCAGGCCCCAGGTATGTCAACATGGCTGCTGGCTGTGGGGTTCCACCTCTGCTGTAGCCATCACTAGACAAAGGCCTTTTAGGTAGAACCAGCAGTGGGCTTGGAGGTCTCTGTGCAGAGGAAGCGCAGCAGAGGAAGCTGCAGGTTGCCCTATACGAGGCCGCCAGGATGGGAGAAAATACTTGACAGATCCCAAATTCCCACATCTTTTTATGAAAATGATTTCTCCCAGTATAAAGTTAACTTGCTATAAAATTATAATTATGAAATAAACTCTAGAACGTTTTCATAAAACATTTAAAAATTACTTCCTTTCCTGCATTCATTCCATTACCATTGACACATTTTCTCTAGTTCTTATAATAACTAATACTTTTTTGCATTGTTATGTAACTCCTACGAATGATTGCAACAATGTATAACCTACTAGCACTTAATTTAAATGGCAAAATGAAGCCGGGCGTGGTGGCGCCTTTAGTCCTAACACTTGGGAGGCAGAGACAGGCGGATCTCTGTGAGTTCAAGGGCAGCCTGGTCTACAGAGTGAGTTCCAGGACAGCCAGAGCTACAGGGAGACCCTGTCTCAAAAAGACCAAAAAAAAAAATAAATAAATAAATGGCAAAATAAATGCAATCTGTGTTAAAATTGACTTACTAAATCTTTCAGAGAATAAATTGAAGGAAGGAGTTCCATAAGAAACAATCCTAAAAGACCTGTATTATCCTATGATATATTGCTATTTTAAGACACCACGCTTATATAATGTCCCCAAAGGTACTAGAGAGTGTGCTTGATGAAACCTGGGAATCAGATTTAGAATTCATGCTGTCTTACTTAGAGGTTAATAATACTCGTTATTATTTCTAGTTAGTAGTACTTAATCTTGATTTTGTTCTAGATAAAATAAATGAGGTTTGACATTTGAACTTGGTGTGTGCATAATTTCTATCCTATTTAAGGGCCCAGTACTTTTAATCTCCCCTAGATTTGATGGTATTCAAACAAAAACTATGTAACTTCTGACCCCAAATTCTGCAACTTCTAAATAGGAAGTTGAGGTGCTAATATACTCCTGGATATATGTGGTTCTGGTTCATGTGGCTTGTTAACAGGTTTCTGGTGTTTATTAAGGCAAACTACTTCTAGGTTTGACCCCAGGTGAGTCCCTTCACTGTGTTTTACCTTATGTGTGCCCAATTCATACTTGGCTTGTCAGTCATAGTTTGGGAAAGAGCAATAATCAGCTAACAAGGTAGATGACAGATGAGAGGGTTGGTGAAGAGATTCAGGCTCTAATGACAACAAGCTACTTCTGTCATAATACTGACTGATTCGTAAAAGGTTGCATAATGTACTATGTGTATTAAGAAGCACAAATGGGCTGGGTGTGGTGGTGCACGCCTTTAATCCTAGCACTCGGGAGGCGGAGGCAGGTGGATCTTTGTGAGTTCAAGGCCATCCTGGTCTACAGAGCGAGTTCCAGGACAGCTGGGGCTACAGGTAGACCCTGTCTCAAAAAGACCAAAAAAAAAAAAAAAAAAGAAGAAGCACAACTGTTCTTACTAGAGAAGTAGAAAATAGAAAAATCATAGTTTCAGTTTGCAATCACATTTATCAACTCTCTCAAAAGGAGTATAAAAAGTCAAATAATCTCAAAGCCATATCCTTTTCTAATTGTTTTTGTTAGCTTTAGTTCTTCAGTGAACACTTCTATTGGGTCTGCTTCATATTTCTGTCATCTTTTCAAGAGACCAGCACCCCAGGCCCCTGCATTATTTGTCAGACTGAGATTTGCTTCTCAGGCGGAAGTCAATGACAAAAATCTTTCCTTTGCCTGGGCTGCACACTGTTCCTGTTACCACTCAGTTGCTTTGATCTTGGGTTCAAAGGGCCCAGTTTGATAAGCTGACTTGCGGGCCTGCCACCTCACTTTTTCTTCAGTCTTTTTGTAAGTTTCCTAAATTTTGGACATGGAAAGAAGAAAGCAGTTTTTTCAAAGGAGAAAAGTCTACTGGGTCCCTGAAATATAGCTTAATGTGATTGTCCAGTCTGAGGCCTAAAGTAATACATCCACTCCTGTTGTGAACCGTCTGTAGAACACACTCATGTCATCTTCCCTTGCTTCCCAAGAGCTTGCTGGGGTGTGACTGTGCAGTGATTCATGGAGTGCCTTCCTGCCTTTTAGTCTGTCCCAGGGGATTCGCGGTTACTATCTGAACAACAGACCTCCTCTGACAGATATGATGAAACTGGTGTTGGAAGTCCCTCCCACCTGAGTCTATCTTTGATGTTTTATGAAGCATATGATTTACTGTCTTTTCCTTTGATTTATAAAGAAAAAATAAGAAAAGAAATGCTTAGCTTGGCAAAATATCCAAATGATGGCTTTTAGTTTTTAGTTTTCAGAATAGTGAGTTCTCTATTAAGAACATTTCATCAGCATCAAACAAATATCTAGATGGAAGACCGCTCTATGATCTAAAAATAACATGTGAAGAAGAATTAAGCATGTAGATGGCAGGAAGACTCTCTCTCTCTCCGTGTGTGTGTGTGTGTGTGTGTGTGTGTGTGTGTGTGTGTGTTGTGTAGGTTTGCATATTATTTCCCTTGGTTTTTAAAAGATAGCAATGATGACAACTTAAGCTAGATATTTACAACTTAGAAAAAAAAAAAACAGAATGGATCCACATTGCAGGCTCTTCCTCCTTCTTCAATGGTTCCTGGAATCATAAGTTCTGGATATTCAAAAACTCAGTGCCAGATGTTTATCACCACACAGAGCTCAGAAGGCTACCGTGAGGAATTCTGACATTCTGGAACTTGTAATGTTTGAAGCGTCACTGGGAACATCAGTATTCTTTGCTTTCTTTTTGCAAAATATTTTCTATAAAATGTAAAGAAAGATTAATATCTCTCGCTATTGCTGTGTTGAGATATCTGACATCTAGGGCTGTGTCCTTGCATCCTGCACTAAAGGCTAGCCCTTCAAAGTGGCCGGACTCCACGCCCCCTGCACTGCAGGCTAAGCCTTCAAAGCAGTCTGACTTGTTCTTTCACCACTGAATGTCCAGAAAGTAACTTTTATGTTTTCTTAAGAAGATGATTTTGTCCAAGCATATAGTACTTGGGTCCCCAAAACAAGTCACTAAAAGATGAAGTGTTCTAGTTTATCTTTAGAGCCCACCTGTTTATGCCCCAAGGGCTCTGTGTCATTCAGAGCTCTACCTACATTCTCAAAATGTAAGATCCAAAAATAACACTGCTTCTCATTTTATTTTATTTTATTTTATTTTATTTTTTATTTATTTATTTATTTATTTTTTGGTCTTTTTGAGACAGGGTCTCCCTGTAGCCCCAGCTGTCCTGGAACTCACTTTGTAGACCAGGCTGGCCTTGAACTCACAAAGATCCGCCTGCCTCTGCCTCCCAAGTGCTAGGATTAAAGGCGTGTGCCACCACGCCCGGCTGCTTCTCATTTTAAAACATCTCATTTTAAAACGTATCTCCATCTTGTCTGTTCTAAACAACATGATTACAAAGAATCATACAGCACAAGAAAGCAAATACATAAGAACCCAGTGTGAAAATTGGGCAGGAAACTGAATGGAAATTGAACAGAAAACCAGGGTATGAGAATAAAGCATGAACTTCATAAGCCTAATACATAAAACGCATGCCAAATATTTGCCACAGGGTAGTTGTAGTTTGTCCTTGAATGATCTAGCAAACAAGTCAAAAGCAAGAACAGGATTCATTGTATGAGTTTCGAAGTTGAGAAGGACAAAGAAGGAGCAGTTGCTTAAGAGAAGTTACCTTTCCCTGACACAGACAGACGGCTGAGAGTGTTTTTCTATGAGTCTTCATGAAGGAAATATGTTGGTTTGGAGAAAGATACGTTTAGTATCATTCTTGTCATGAAGACAGCAATGGTTTTTTGCAGAGCTCTGTTCCAGTAACATTCTTTGTCACACGTCCGTCCAGGAAGTCTTCCCAATGGGAAGGTCCATAAAAGAAACCCTAAGGTGTCATCTGAGAACACAGACCACCAGCGGCCTCACCGATCCAAGGTTGCATTTCAGTCCTTGACTGTTTAGCTTTAAGAAAATTTCTCTGTAAATATCCAATCATCTGCATGTTTGCTCAGCAGAAGGACTTATAAAGGGCTGGGTGGTGCCACACACTGTTCCTGGTGTGCAGATGAAACAGAGAACAGGTCTCTGTTGTAAGGAGCTGAAACACTGGTGGAAATGGAAGAAAGTGCTGATTATAAAGGAAAAGACTCTATGTGTAGAGAGTTATAGAAATGCTGAGGAAAAACATTAAATGGGGACTCTTTTTTTTGATAAGCTGGTCAGATGACAGTTCTTTGCCTCCTCTCTGTCTCTCTCTGTATCTCTGTGTCTCTGTCTGTCTCTCTCTCTCTCTCTCTCTCTCTCTCTCTCTCTCTCTGTCTCTGTCTTTCTCTGCGTATGTGGTGTTTAGATCAGAGACTGACATCAGGCATCTTTACCTATCACTCCTCACTTTATTATTGGAGTCTTTCACTGGACCTGCAGCTCTACACTTGGCTGGATTGCCTACCCAGCAACTCCAAGAACCTCCTGTCTTCACTTCCCAGCGCTGCAGTCACAGGCGCTCACAGGAGCTCCTGCAAGTTTTGCTACTGTGGGTAGCTGGGGACCAAACTCAGGTTCTCATTCATTCATGCTTGGCTAGTACTTTACCAAGTGAGCCTTCTCCACAGGTCCACAGGGCGCTTCTGGAAGGCAGTAACAGGAACTGAGATGAAGGAGAAGGAGGTGAGGAGGGACAAGACATCTTAGTGGTTGCTAGAGGTCAACAATCAATGGAAATGTTCAGGAGTGGACTTGAGCCTGAGTGTCCCAGAGTCCTACAGATGAGCCTATACGGACTGGACAGTAGACATGCCTGAATCTATGCAACTCCTCTGTCGGAATTAGGAAAGGACTCACCTACTGGGAACACCCGAATTGCACTATTTGGTCACTTTGATATCGTATAAATATTGTAATTATTGGGTATTGGAATACATTGGAGGAACATCTTTGACATGTTTGAAAGTTGTAGTAAATACAGATTGTATGAATTACTTTCCTGGTTGCTACAACAAAATACCTGACCAAAGCAGGTTAAGGAGGGAGTGGTCCACACATTGAGAAATCCATCGTGGTGGAGCTGCCATGGGAGCAGGATCACGACGCATCTGCAGGCAGGAAGCAGAGAAGCCAATGCCCTGTTCTGCTTTGCTTCTCCTTTTATTAATCTGCCTGTGGCATGGCATGACTCATATTAAGGGTGAGTCTTCCTACCTCAATTAACCTAATCTAGAAAACCTCCCACAGATATTCCCAAAGATCTGTTTCCTAGGTGATCTCTGATCCTGTCCAGGTGATAATCAATACAAACCATCACACTGATATCTAAAATGTTACTTTATTGATTGCTATTATAAAAAATGTTCCCATGTTATTTTGGAAAGAACTAGAAGCTAAAACTTCCCCCTGGCCACTTTGGGCTTCTCTTGTTCTTATGTCAATGGGCAAAGAAAGGAAAAACCATGTTAGAAGGGGTGATTGATCCAGATAACCAGGGAGAAATTAGACTGTTTTCCACAATTGAGGTAAGGAACATCATTTCTGGAGTTATGGATGGTTGTGAGCCACATAGCATAAGTGCTGGGAACCTAACTTGGGTCTTCCATAAGAGCAGTACAGGCTCCTAACTCCTGAGCCATCTTCTCTAGCCCTTTCACAAGCTTTTCAATGTGAGCAAATTATTCATCTGCCCTTGGCAAGCTTATAGTATTAGAGCATGAAAATAATGAAGATAATGAAAAACGTTCCTATCTAGACATGCATCATCTGAGGTTTGAGAAGCCTCTAGACCAGTTCAGCAAGCTTGCAGGAACTGCAGAGTTCAGTGGGGGTAGGAAATGTCCCAGAAGATCTGTGGAATCCAAAGTTCTCAATGCTGGAAATGTTACATGAATCCCAATGTTCGAAGACAGAATCCTTCAATATCCCATTAGTCATTATAAAGGATGTTAAGAAATAATGGAATTTTCTAGGAAAAAAAAAAAAAAAAATTTAAAAAAAAAAAAAAACAACAAAAAATAAAAATTAGAAAAAAAATAGAAAAAAAAAAAAAAAAAAAATTTTTTTCATATTTTCTTAAGGCTGCCAATAAATTATCATTAAAACAAATCTGCTCTGTACTGAAGACTTCAGAAGGAAAGCTGGTCTCTAAATCTGCCAAACAAAACACAACAAGATAGTCAACCATTTGTACACTGTTATCTTTGCTTACCCACAATGTTGGACAGGGATATATGGTTCTTGTCTGGTACTGAATGTTGAACCCAGAACCTCCTATGTGTTAGACTAGTACTCTACCACTGAGCTAACTTTCCACCCTGAGAAATGGCTCTTTAACATGGCTGTGTTATTTCTACTTATGCAGACTACAGTTTCTTATGACTTAGAATTCTTCACTACTCAGCTGAGTAAATATTATATTCAAATCCCTGGTAAAAGAGCTTCTTCTCAGTTCAGTGTGAAAAGAGAGCCAGCATCGTGTGGTATTTGCTGAGTGTGGTGGTCTTTAATCCCAATACTCAGGAAACAGAGTCAGAAAGACTTCTGAAAGATCAAAATCAGCCTAGTCTACCTAGCAAGTTCCAGGCTAGCTGGGGCTACAGGAAGACTCTGTCTCAAAATAAAAACAAACATAAAACCCTCTAATATTTACAAATAAGTGCTAGCCTTTCATAGATGGTGTGAACTGATAGTTGAGGACCTATTCATGTTTCTATTTCCTATAGTTCTTTCTCCCTTTTAGAATAGGTAAATCTATATGATCAATTTTAATTTTTCTTCTCCTTGCCCCTGTGAATGTTGTGAATGTGTGTGAAAGATTGATAGTACTGGGTGTGAGGAAAGAAAGATCAAGGGATTTCAAGTACTGTCATGGACAACCAAATGATGTCATTTGCTGGGAAGGAAGAGTAGTTTATTTACAAGTGAAGAGTACTACAAATCTGTTTGCACTGGTCAGAACACTAAAACAATCATGTTCTTTATGTAGATTCAAAGATCTGTGCCACCCTGTATTAATTTAACGAAAATCCTTTGCTTTCTGAGTATTAGGCACTGCATATTTCTAGGCTGTTCAAGCTTTTCTTGTCTACACTGATGAGGGTTAAGCAAAGAGTTGGCAGCTAATCAAATCCTTGAGCTGGACACAGCCAGCTGCCCTGAATTCCTCAGACAATATCACAAGCAAACGCTCACTTCATTTACATGCAGTGTACACATCATTAGGCAGAATTAACAGAAACAGCACTAGCAACCACAGTCCATATTAATCTAGAACAATGCAGGTTGAGTTGTAAAGGTTTGTGGTACATGTAGGAGCTTTACTACCTCAGAATCAAAAGAGAAAACTTCCCTAGGAAGAGGTTTTGGAGATCAATGGATGCCCCTTAGGGACAGCTGACTGTTGGTGGCTTCTTCCTCCGGTGAACCCCATATTGAACTCCTGTATGCATGGTTTCTCCACTCTCATCACAAAATTCCAGAAGACTCTATTATTATAATTGCAGTTTCACACTACTAAGACCTCAAAATTCAGGGGATCTGCCCAAGTTTAGACAGCTAGCAAGGAGAACATTTGATTCTGAATATTGCTCCCTCCCTTCATTGCGTCGCTATGAACAGCATGGGCAGCTTAGTACATGGTCATCGAGAAACGAGAGAAATGAGTTTAACTCATCTGCCAAAGTCTACCTCCTGCTGATTAAATATGAGGGAAATAAAAATGGCTCAAAAAGCTTGGTATTCTGAGTTGTATCATAATTTATTTTCAAATTGCTTCTTTTTGATCCGTTGCCTCTGTGAAATTGTAAAATGCTATGCAATGAGGGAAATTAGATAATAAGTATAAAATTATGTAAACTATTCTTAAAATGCTTCTAAGAATAAAAAACAAACATTCCCATTTATTAATTTTGAATTGCAAACAGAATGGAAAAGAAATTTGACAATAGGGTAACAATAGCAATTAGAGCACCCTAAGTGAGAGGGTCATCTCTACCTCTTAGAATGCAAGTCGAGATTTGAATAGTAGAAAGAGATCAATAACAACGCATTGCTCATGGGCTGAGGGAAAGACCCTCCCCAGTGTGTACAAGACCCAAAAAACACGACAAAAGAAACACCTAAAACAAAACAAAACAACAAAACAAAAAACCCCAAACAAACCACATCCCATCTGGACTTTCCAAAGGCACACCCAGGAGTGCACCAAATATATTTGTTGAGTGAATTAATGAGCATTTCAAGTAAGCAAGTCATCAGAATAGCTTTCTGAAGTGCAATTAGTTACATTTAAAAAAGAAACAAGATAATTTATAAAGCAAGAAGAAAGAAGGGGAAGGAGGGGCAGGAGGAAGAGGAGGAGGAGGAGGAGGAGGAGGAGGAGGAGGAGGATTATTTCCTTTCTTCTATTGAATTTACTAGATTATAAGAAAGTTGAGAGGACCAGAGTGCAGGTGCTGCTGGTGGCCCCCCTCTTCAGCCCCCCCCCCACCGCCTTGTTTCCCAACCAGGACATTCCACGTGGTCTGTTGGTCATTCCCACACCCCAACTTTATGTAGCCCTGAATGACACATCCCGATTCTCGTAGTGTTTATTCCGGCCATTGGTTTCGGGGTATGCATGCCATGCAGCAGGGCAGTGAGAGCTCAGAGTTGATTTGTGATGAAGACATCTGGAAAATGGAAATTTTGATTTTTCTGCACGAGGAGGTTTTAGGAACCTGTAGATGGTCCTTGGCACACAAGGGAGTCCTAGCTTGAGAACAGAGCTACCCTTGTAGACCGGGAAGGAGAATATCAGTGTTTTGCTGTCATCAAGCTATAAGATCAAACCTGAAGCCTACATGCTTTCTCATAAAGGAGGCCGGAGACTCCCCATTTCCTTTCAGACACTCTGTGCTATGTGTTAATTGCAGCAGAAAGGATGGTAATTGATGCTGACAGGTGTTTTAGAAAACAATAAATTTAGATTATTTATTTCTCTTTTCTCTTTGTGTGTGTGTGTGTGTGTGTGTGTGTGTGTGTGTGTGATCATGCCACAACCCCCATGTGGAGATCAGAGGATGACTTGTAGGAGTCAGTTCTTTCCTTCTACCATATGATTTCCCAGGATTGAACTCAGATCTTCGACTTTGATCACAAGCACCTTTAGACACTGAGCCCGCTCACCCACCTATGTACTTTTTTTTATTATTTTTTTTAATTTTATTTATTTCTGTATGTGTATGAATGTGCACCCGTGTCGTGCAATGCCGCAGAGGTCAGAAGAGGGGGTCGGATTCCCCTGTAACTGGAGTTCTCCTGGAATTGGAGTTTCAGACGGTTCTCAGCCGCCATGTGGGTGCTGGGGATCGAACCCAGGTCCTCTGCAAGAGCAGTCAGCGCTCCCAACTGCTAGGCCATCTCTCCAGCCCGCACCCATGTACTTTTTAATAAAAGGCAGTACTGCATAGTAGATTAAAGAATAGAAAGTTCCTGAAGATTGCTCTCTTGAACTCTAATTCTGAGTGTGATTTATCATTGCGGTTTCAGTATATCTGAGCCATCTAAGCTGGAGAGAGAGCTTTAAATCCTTTAAAAGTTTTGTTGAAGTTTAAGCATAACCTGTGACCTGTATATCTCCTTCGAAATCTATAAGCTGATACTTTTCCTAAATGTTTCCTTTGTAAATGCAGTTTCCTTTTTCAGGTTATCCTTCATATTTGTTCAACAAGTAAAAACAAATTATTTTTACATACATCTAGACCTACTATCATTCATTTTGATGACTTAATCACCTTTGTGGTCCTATTTCAGAATGTCATAAAATGGGTATCATAATTGGTCATTTCATGCTTCCTGTTTCCATGTCAACTTTAAGTTCTGCTAGGAATCCCTAAGCACCCTGATGATGCTGAGTCACGCGACACAGGAATGAACATCCAGGGAGTTCAGACACCACTCAGACCAAAGAGCATCACCCGAGTCTCCGCCTCTGCCTAACTGCTTCCTAATGAATCGGAAAATCGCACTCTTAGTTACAACTACAGCAATGTCACCCTCCCATTAAAACCAGTATTTTAAAAGTTAGTCTTTCCAAATAAAACTTTGACCCGCATGTTAGTTCTTTTCACTCTGACTTGGCAAAAACACTATAGCAATATTAACACGTGCTGGATGTTTCCTCCGTGCCGGAAGTTTCCACATGCATAATTCTTATTTCAGCCTCAGAGAGCACAATGGGTTACACATCACCTCACTGTGCAGAGTTGAAACTCAGAGTTCATGGCAATATGTCACAGCTAATAAAGACAGAAACAACACTGCCAAGCTCATTGTTGTAACAATGAAGGGATTAGCTGCCTTGCCACTTACTGGTTCTGACCCCTGTCAGCTCCTACCCTGCCTTTCCCCGGGATGCTTGTGTTTTCTATTTTCAAAAGGCTGTAACTTAAATTACTGGTCAAAGTGAAGCCTAAAACACACAAGATAACATTCCTTAAACCATAAAAAAATTCATTGTGCAACAGTGTTGTAAAAACAAGCAAGCACAGAAACATTCATTTACAGATTAATCTTTAACACCGTGAGAGGCATTGTGGGTTGTTTGATGTCTCCTTCCCAACTTCAGAGGAGGCAGTAGAACATATAGACCCAGAAATACAGGATCATGAATTTGGAGCTGCAGGAATAAGGGCCAAGTGGCCATAGCTCCAGGCTGCTTATGCTCATGTCAAGCTCCAACAGTAAGTGAGCAATTAAGTGAAAAAAGTGGAAAGAAGAGAAAGTTCCCAGGGATTAAGTCAGGAAGAACTACAATTGAGAAATCTGAGTAAAGTGATGAAAGTAACAACTTCGTGTAATGACAGCAAGGAGAAATAAGGTTTTATTCAGTAGAAACAGATTAAAGAGCATTTCCCACATTAATGTATATTTTGAAGCACAGTTGCATATAGTCATATTTTACCCACTTTAAATGTAGAGAGACAATTTAAAAAATCAAATAATAAAATAACATAAAACATGACCAGTAGTATAGGGAATGCCATGATAATAGAAAAAAAAAAAAAAAAGAAAACAGGAAAATAGATTGTTAGAAACAATAACTAGATAAAAGATGAAAGCAGAAAATACCCAAAAGTACATTTTAGTCGTTTCCACACAGTCTTTTATTACAAGCACCCTACTGACTCATATCAGTCAACATGTTCATATTTCACCGCCCAAGCAGGACAAAGCACACGAAGGAAACCTTCAGCTTCGTCAGCAGGTCTGTGCTGCGGGTCCCAGATGCTGTGTATAGTACAACCCCATTTGCAAAGACTACATTCAGAATGACTGATCCTATGTCACCATTGGACGCAACTGGCTTTGGTTGCAGGCTGCCTCTTGGTGTGATGGAAGCTATGTCAAATGTTCTATCCTGTAACTCTAAACAAGCATTTCCATCTCTTTCCCAAGGTTTGACTTTGAAGATGCATTGTAGTTTTCTTACTAAATTGTCAAACATAATGCTCATGGGGAAAGGATTTTCCTGAAGGCCCAGGAAGTTGCCTCTGTGTCCTGTTGCTGGCTGTCTGCTGGGTTAAAACACACACATTTCTAGACAAATGGAGGGAACGATTTATTTCAAGAGGATCCATGTTATTTTAAACAAAGGGCACAAAATGCTTTCTTAAAAGGTCATCTTTTAAATATCTGATTGTCACACTGTGAAACCCCACTGGCTGCCACTGACATGGTTACTCCACCTAAATAAATAGAAGGGAAGGGCAGTCCTGTGAACCACTTAGAGCAAAAATGAAGGAACTTGCCATCTCTAACCTCAGCTCCGACCCTGACATGGTGTGTGGTCCTGAGAAAGCTACTCTCAGCTCCTGCTGGTTCACATTCCCCTTAGAGTCTCAAATTTCAGGGGGTGAAGTGAGGATAGGATTTTGGAATTATCTTTCTTAAGATGCAGGAATATTAAAAGAATGAATGAATATTTTCTAAGGGCAGAATAAAAATAAATTTTTAATGGGAAAGTATTTTGACTAAGAACTATGTGTGAGGTTAATAAAGAATTTTGAATGACTTTAGATTTTGATATTAAATTACCCTTTTTTTTCCTTTTCCAATGTCAAAGTAATATATTTGTGAGTAAAGACAGACATAGTTTTTATTAATATGGAGATAAATTAGAGCCAACACAAATTTTGTCATAGTTCCATTAGCGGCTTTCATGTCCAGTATGAAGAAATGATGTAGGTACTTGGCCTTTTCATGTGATTCAGAAATCCACCAGCAAAGTGGACATCTTTCTAGGTGATCAAAAGTCAGTTTAAATGAATGAAGTATATTTAAAGACCTTATCAGTAATTGCAAATCTAAGCTCAAAAATTTTTCTCTAATGATTACACACACACACACACACACACACACACACACACATGCCTGCACATGACACATTAGACACATTAATCTTTGGGAATTTTGTGCTGTAATATGAAAACTATTCCTCTGAAATAGTTTCACAAGAAAGCCAACATTAAAATTAGTTATTATTTAATGGTCACTGCTATCTGCATAATAATTTAATTTATTTTTAAATAGTTTGCAAAAAGAATTGGGAGAGACAGAATACCGTATGGTTGAGAAGCAGTGATAAAAAGTCTGGACTAGAGAGACTTAGGTAGAGACTGTTGTATCAGTTTAGAAAGGAGGAGTCACAGGCACAGTCAGGTTAAGTCACTTGAAAAATGTAGATGAAAGTCTGCAATGGGCTCCGCTGAAGTCTTGGGGGCTTTGCAAGAAATGGAACTTCTTTGGCTTCATCAAAAATTGGGTATTTAAACAGAAAAAAAAAATAAAAAACAAAACAAAAAAACAGTTTGAAACCTTAGGGCTTCATAGCATGTGTTCCACACTAGTTCAAACCTTGTTTCTTGAGATCCATAGGAATCCACATTAGGACACATCCGGTCACTGGACATGAACTCAACCCTGGTAATGCTAAGAGAGAGAATGCAAAAGGCCAAGATAGCTGCCACAGAGACTGGAGAGTCAAGATGGCTGCCACAGAGGCTGGAGAGTCAAGATGGCTGCCACAGAGGCTGGAGAGCCAGCTCTCATCTGACCTTTCTGTTTTTTGAAATTCATCAGACTATATAGGATTTTAATTCAAACTGAATCTTTATCAAAGATTTTTCCAGCTCCAGGAAGTATGTATGATAAATGGTTCAAGCCTTCATGGAGTGTCAAGGCTGGCAAGGTCCCCTGACTTACATATAAGCCCATAATTCCATTGTAAAGAACTTTGGGAGATAGGGGACAAAACGACCAGGAAGCCAAGAGCTGACTATTGGTTGTGTTGAGAGTTAGAAGATTGTCCTGAAATTGGTGAGTGGGGATGGTGAGGAAAAAAAGAGAGAAAAGCCCCTAATGGAGAAGCGAGTGGCTGTGGACATGGCAAGTGGCTATTTAACCAGGTACCCAGAAAGAAAGGCCATAAGCTGAAGTGAAGGAGCCAGATGGCAAATGCCATATGAAGAGACCCTATCTTGATGCTGTGGACAATACAGACGCATCAGAAATGTTGTTAAAAAAATGGCTAAGGAATGGAGACCAGTATAGGAAGATTAATACAGGACATGGTGCTTACTGGACCTCATTTGGTGACCATGGGAAGGGAAAACCCCAGTGTGGAGCACAGGGGCAGAACTGATGGTGGTTTAGGTTTGCCAAGGAGGAGACTTCAACATGACATCTTTCAGCCTAATAAAGAAAAAATCATAAGCCGAAGATGTTAAAACCTATGATATATGTGGCATGCATATGTGCATATTTTGGAGTGATGCATATTGGAAGGAACAACAACAACAGAAAGACTGTGTCAAAGAACTGACTGAAAGGTGAATTTCTGCTCAAAACAGTAAACTTCTGCATCGAGAATTTTGAGAGAGACAGAAAAAGATGAAAAACATGTTTGGCAGAATGAATGAGCTCTGGTGGGGTGGGGTGGTAGGGAGGAGGGTATGGGTCTAGATTTGATTTGAAATTTTGTATGAATTCCACAGAGCTTCAATAAAAAATTGGCTTTGAAAAAAATTAATAAATGGCTAAGGAACATATCAAACATAAATTTTAGAAAGATGAGTTTTAGAACTTGGTGGATGAGAACAAAAGCAAAGAATAAAGTTTGGACAATTCTGTGGCATAACAGACAGGAGCAATTAGAGGAAAGAGCAGGAGAATATTCTTTGTACACAGTGCGAGAAAGATAGGATTCAAGGGAAGTCAGTGTGCAGCACGAGCTTCTTGCTTGTGTAGGTGAGTTATGTTTATGAGCATTGAGAATGAGTATGCAAATGGGAGGCGCATCTGGAGGGGACAAATGAATGTTGTTCTAGATGGACCTATGTTGAGTGGTTGTATCACATGCAGCAGAGGTGACATGTTTCCTGGGAGTCGGCCTGGGTGGAGTTTAGTAGTGGAGTGACTGGCTGCTAATAGCAAGCCGCCAGCATGGAAATATGTGAATTCTCTTAACAAAAGAATGCAAAATAGAAGCAAACAGGTAAAAAGTGTAGACCATGTCAGTGTGGATCAGTGAGTTTAAAGGATGGGCCTTGGTGTATAGGAATACAGCCTGAGAGTCGCATTGAGAATTTTAAGTTCTCAGACCTGCTCTATGCTAAGTCAGTAAAATGCAGAAGTGCAGAATCCAGAAACGTTTCATTCAGTGGCTTCTCATGCACCCTCAAGTCAAAAAACACTGACTTATTTTGTCCAAAGGAAAAAGTAGCCATCCTGAAAAAGAAATAGAGGCCAGAAGGAAGATGGCGATCTGATGGTGGAGGGTTATTTTCTTTTTCTTCTTGGAGAAGGTCTACACAAACAGGACAAAAATTCCAACTATGGAAAAGACACAAAAAGGCCACTGTGCCTGGACACCAGAGGCCCAGGGAAACAAGGCTACACACATACACACACACACACACACACACACACACACACACACACACAAAGGAAGCCAATGATATAACCAAATGGTGGCATAAGAATGACCAAAGTCGAGGGAGCAGAAGGATCGTGCGGGCTACACAGGCAGGGAGCTTGGCAGACCTACGAGACCTCAAGGGTATGAACAAAAGCTTTGTTTTGCTTTCAAAGGGAAAATCTTGAGTGTGATTTGTTAAGAGAAAGGAAAAGATCCTATTTGGTGAAGGGAGATCCTGCATGGGTAAAGATCAAATGTTATGAATCCAGGTGTTTTAAAAGGCATGAAAAGTGGAAGGAGCCATTGACGAAGAGGAGCTAGACCAGGGGCCAAGGAGAGAAGAGCGGGTGGACAGAGCGATCATGCGGGGGCGTTGTACGCATGCACGCAAATCGCCACAATGAAACCTGTCATTTACAAAATGAAAATATACTAGTAAAAAGTCAAGGGACAAAGGAAATGAATCACATTTGAAGTGATTAGGCACACTGTGGAGGGAGCTATCCTCTTAAAAAGGAAGTAAGACTTAAGCATATTGTTTGTAGAGAGAAAGGGGCAGCTTGAGGGAGCTCATGCAGGAAATCTATTCCCAGGGTACAAGAATGAGAAGTGTGAGGAGAGTGAGGAGAGGGAGAAGGGGAGGGGGAGGGGGAGGGGGAGGGGGAGAGGGAGAGGGAGAGGGAGGAGAGGGAGGAGAGGGAGGAGAGGGAGGAGAGGGAGAGGGAGAGGGAGGAGAGGGAGGAGAAGGGGAGGAAGGGAAGGAGAGGGAGGAGAGGGAAAGGGGAAGGAAGGAGAGGAGGGGGAGAGAGGAAGGGAGGGAGGAGAGGGAGAGGGGAGGGAGGAGAGGGAGGGAGGGAGGAGAGGGAGGGGAAGGAAGGGGAGGAGGGGGAGAGAGGAGAAGAGGGAGGAGGGGAAGGAGGGGAGATGGAGAAGGGAGGAGAGGGAGGAGAGGGAGGGGAAGGAAGGGGAGGAGGGGGAGGAGAGGGAGGAGAGGGAGGAGAGGGAGGAGAAGGAGGGGAGGGAGGGGGAGAGAGGGTGGGGAAGGAAGGGGAGGAGGGAGAGGAGGGGGAGCCTTTTTTGTGAGATTTGGCAAATCTAGGGGAACTTGAGAGTAGGCAAGTTTTTTTTTTCAAAGCCAATTTCGAGTAGGTGTGGTTTTAGAGACTCTGTGGGAACACGAACTTTGGAGGAAGCCCAGTCACCTGTCAACTTAGAATGGCTATTTTTATGTTTTCCAAGATGCGATGTGTGGGCACTTTCATGTGCCCCTTCTTGAGGCTTGGCACAGAGTAAGATCTCTCTTTTCCTTTACAGAGTGCTCCAACCCTGGTGTAGTTTTGATCTCAAACTCAGTTCAGTGAACTGGGGAACAAGGGCCACCTTTACTCCCTCGCCTCAGTTTAGCCCACCTAATCCAGGAAAGAAGAAATGAAAAGCATGTTAGTAGCTATAAGCAGATAATCCAAAAGGGCATAAAAATGAAATAGAATATTCAAATGTCCAGGAGGGACAGCAACAATTCACATGCTTTAGGATCCCACAGACCTGTTTTCTGGAATTTGCCTGGGCTGAAATGAACCGGGAAATGTATTTTCCAGATCTTCCCATTATTCTAAAGCATATGATAGCAATTCGATTTATGCAGTCTAGACTTGTCATCTCATACTACTATTACACCATCGAGCCCAAAGAATTTCCCATGGCACAGATTTCCCTTTTGGCCATTTTCACTCACTAGTTCTGTCCTGGCGAGCAGAGTACTCATTACTCATAGATTCAAGACATGAAAGTCAAAATAAAAGTTAATATTTGGTAGTTGTGAAAATATGAAAAAGAATCCTATTGTATTTATTGATTTCTTAGAGGTAATTCAGGCCACTATTTGTAGATGTTCCAAACACCTAAGGCCTTTGGTCAGGCGAAGTAAAGATTTTAGAATCATGTTCTTTCAGAGTTCTGCCAGTTGTCAAATAATCGCATTAGAAAAGAAAACTTCTGACTCAGGAGTTACTGGCTGTTCGGGATACAATTCCCAGCACCCACATGGAGGCTAACAACCATCTGTAACTCCAGTTCCAGGGGCTTTGACATCATCTTCTGACCTCTAAGAGCATTGCATAACCTGGGTGCAGTAACACACATGCAGGCATAACACTCGTACACATAAAATTAAATAAATAACACATTTTTAAAAAGAAGAAAAGGAAAGGAAACTTCTTAGAAGGATAAGGTGAGCCTGAGCTGCTTCCCTTCCGGTCCTTAATCCCATCTTTGAAGTTCAGGAACGCAACATGACAAGCAGACAATACCAGATGGTTGGCCTCCTAACAGTTCATAAAAACTAAGGTGACTGAGAGCCTTCATAAGAAAGGAGCAGGTTTAGAAAATAGGGGCGTAACAGTGGGGTCTAGAGGATGAGTTCTTTGAGTTTACATCACAGAATTTACTGGTTTGTGAGAACTAACCATCTTTCTAGGTGCCGTTCTGTTTTAACAGACAGTGAAGAAGGCATACTCAATAGCCCCCTGCACCTTAACTTCCACAAAGAGTAAAGACAAACCTAAATTTGTTACCATTTTCTTTTTATCCCTTGAATATATTTTAATTCTAAATTAATTAATTCTAAAAAAAAAATTTCTACCTTGACGATTAACTTAATTCTAGGTTGTAAAATCCTCTAGTGTAGAAAGTGAGTGGTAAAATGATCTACTCACTGCAAACATAAAACCTCAGATTAGAAAATTCTCCCCACACTCTATACCAATAGAATAAAGTGAAGGGTCCTACCTTTTCCTTTGTTCTTTCCTTCTGCTTCAAAATCGAGCATTAGTGGCCGTAAACAAAATGTTTTCCCAAAGTCCCTTAATAACATTCTGTAAACTGCAAAGAACTATAAAATTTAATTCAAGCAGTAACCCTTTTAAATGGAAGATGACAAACAGCACATAATTTTATGAAAGCATGTAACCTATAATATCTTTCTTCATTAATCAAATTCAACTGTACAAAATGAAGATGATGATGAAAACTTTCTCCAGATTTCCTCAATATACTCCTGTCCAGAGAGACCCATTGCAATTGGTGAGATTCCTTCTAGAACCTTCTTCATAATGCATTTTCCTTGGCTTGCCAATACTACAGAGTTGTAGTCTGTTCTTTTGTGCTGAGAATATGAGGATATGGAGGAATATAAAGAAATGAGGCAGATTGATTGGTTGCCATAAAACAATTAAGACTACAGGGAGCTTCTGAATCAGAATAAGTAACACAAATCTGTAATGTTCCATCCTACCCTTATCAGTGCCAGCTTGGTGCTACACATTGTTTCCACATGTGTGATCACTTATGTCCAGGTGCCATGTAAATGAACAAATGTATCCAATATGCTCTTGAAATCTGCATTCTAAATAAAGACTTCATGGGGATTGTCTTTGCAATTTCAAGTTCAACATTCATTGAAGTAATGAAGATTTTTAAACCTCTCCCTCCCATTTCTCCCTGCCCCCAACACACACAAAACATGACAAAGAATTAAAACAAAAATTTCCAGGTGAAAAACAGAATGAAAATTTGTGAAACACTACTGCTCTCTAGTGGATAAATAAGTGTTTGACATGTTCCACAAAGGGAAATTTCTAGTGTCTAAAGTCCTTGTCACAAATATTAGCATGGGCTTATAATAAGTCCAAATGATTGTTTTAAGCCTGTGCTATAGTATAATTTCAGATTCAAGATTCTTCTGAATAGGTTTATTACCATCACAATCATCTCTTGACTACAAACTTTGTATGTGACTTCACTGCAATCTTATTGTAAAACTGAAAAAAATAGCGCATACAGTTCTAGTCAGTCTACTTAGATGGTGCGGTTTCAAACACTGCTCACCGTTTCTCACATCTAAGAGTAAAAATGGCAGACAGCTCAATTAATGATGGAAATAAGCTAAATATTTATTCTAAAGAAAGAGCTCAGGGGCTGGAGAGATGGCCTAGCAGTTAAGAGCGCCAACTGCTCTAGCAGAGGACCGGGGTTCGATCCCCAGCATCTACATGGTGGCTGAGAACCATCTTTAACTCCAGTTCCAGGGGAACTGAACCCTCTTCTGACCTCCGTGGCATTGCAGGACATGGGTGCACAAACCTACATGCAATCAGTACATTCATACACATGAAAAAAAAATAGCTCAATGGGTTCTTTCCACTTCAGACACTTTACTGGTAATCCTTATTGACCCTTCTTAATCCCCATGGAACTCAGCTTTGCTTTTATCTCTTTTCTCTACATGATTCTGAGAAATATCCCTGTCATTTGTTGTGGAGCCCGCCATATGTAGCATCTTGTAGATGTAACAGCTGTAGTGGGAGAATAAAACACACATGAAAAGGGCGAAGAATGGAAATGACCAAGGGACAGAAGCAAACGGACTTTAGCGTTCCACAGTCCCCCAAACTACAAATGAAACTGTTTGCTCATTGCTACATTGGGAAAGGTGTATGTCCTTTTTTGGTATTCTGTTCAACCAATTTTGCTTTCCTTCTTTTGTACATTTTTCTTTACAAGGAGGGCAATGGTGTTCATCTTGTGTGTGCACATGTACACGTGTCACAGTGCCCCTTTGGAGGTCTGAAGACAACTTGTGCATGTTCATTTTCTCGTTCCACCACGTGGGTCCTAGGAATGGAACTCAGGTGGTCAGCTTAGTGGTGAGTACCTTTACCCACTGAGCCATCTTGCCTGCCCTCTGCTTACTTTTGACAATGAATCTGTGGCTCTGATCTCCTGGTGATAGAGCTGAGGAATGTCTGTCTGTCGCTGTCTTAATATATGTTCAGTGTGCTAGGTCATCTAAATATTTAGGAAGTGAGTAAAATCTGCTCTCTAATAAAGTTAATAAGATGAGGCAGCTCGCAGAACCTAAGTGTCTTCGCACTTCTGGAAACTGGAAGTCTGAAATAAGGCGGCTTGGTCGAGTACTTCGGCTCTCTCTCATAGGCTCACAAATGGCTGCATTCTCTCTAGTTTTCATATTCTCTTCCCTCTGCACAGGTCTGCTTCTATTCCTAAGCCCCCTTTTATAGGAACAGTAACCTCAGTATAACCTCAGCTAGAGTTAGCTATCCGTATCTGCAGTGGCCCTGTTTCCAAATAAGGTCACGATCTGAGGTACTGGGCCTTAGGGCTTCAACACTTGAAATTTTAAGGGGGACAATTCAAACCATAGTAGTTAGTCTCCCTTTTAAGGAAAACTAGTCATAGGAAGAAATGAGGATCTGAACAAGATCCAATCTGAAATATAAACCCATTTGTCTTTAGTTATGTTTAAAGTCCAGAAAGATACCTACCCTATCTACACATGCTCTGGAGCTCTCCTTTCTTCTTCTCTCATTCTTTTCTTTATTCTGTTGTCACTTCTCAGCCTCCTTCTAATAGACAATTGCTCACAAATATGAGGGATTTACACATGCAGTCTGTGGAGAGGGTCGACTCTGGATTTCCTAGAACTGTATTTTGTCTAGTACAGTGAAAATTATTCTATTTGCTCTCATCTTTTAGTACTGCCCCAAAGTAGCTTGATACAGGGATATACACTCAGTTTTGCAAACTAAGTAAATGGTTAAATCATATGTGTTTTTCTCTCCACACTTCCACCAGCAGTCAGCAGAAAGTCCCTAGAAGCTGAACATACAACAATGGTAGGTTTCTTCTCCTTTGAGTCCTTGTTACCTCTCGGTTCAGGATGTAGGCTTTGACCTAGTTTTTCTGAGACTTATTTATTATTTTGTGTGTATGTGTGTTTTGCATGCATATATGTATGCTTACCTTGTGCTTGCAGTGCCTCTGGAGGCCAGAAGGGGTTGGATCCCTTGGAACTGGAGTTATTGATTACCGTGAACTGCCATGTGGAGCTCAGTTCCTCTACAAGTACTATTAACCACTGAACCATCTCTCCAGCCCCTATTATGAAATTTTTGGTCCTGACCTTGGCTTATTTATGTCAGATGAGAAATTGCTCACAGATGGCTTAGTGATGATTTTTTGTTATACTAGAAAATTATTTTGTATCTATGTATGAATATCTAATTATAAAAACAATACATATACTACAAAAGAGTGATGAATTAGTGCCTTGCCAATCTATTCAAGAAATTCTAATGAAAAGCCTGGTCCAAAAATTATTTGAACAATTAGGCCACATATTTTTATTTTTGAAGACTGTCAAGGTTGTTCAAGTAAATGTTTCCAAATTTTTAATATGGTACAATTCCATTTAAAAAAAAATAAACAGCTTCTGGGGCTGGAGAGATGGCTCAGCCATTAAAAGCACTTCTGCCTCCTGCAGAGAATCCAGGCTTGGTTCCCACACCTACGTGGCTTCTCACAAACACCTGTAACTTTAGTTCCAGAGGATCCAATCCCCTCTTCTGAGCTCCATGGGCTCCTACACCCACCATGTGAGAGAAATAATATTAGCATGCTTATATAATAATAAATACATACTTCAGCTATGGTATATCACTGTTTCATACACACATACACATACATATAGACCTAAAATAAATAAATAATAATTTGTTAAAATGGCTTTAAGTATGTGTATCAATGGAGAGGCATACAAGTTCCTGCTGATCAGGACAACAGCATTATATAAGCTGTTAAATCAAATGTGCAAGATAAGTTACTAAGTGTGTAGGTTGTCTTCAATTTAAATTTTACCTTTTTGTGTCTCTGTATGTCCAAATCATGAAATGTACTTATTTATTTTTCAAGTGTGTTTGCTAATAGTTTAAAACATTACATGTTCGAAGGAGAATGTGATTATGTTTAATATTACATTATTAATAGATATTGGATACTTACCATAAAATGAATAGGCATCCACTTTAGGATTTCAGGTATCAGTAAATTTGCTGGAGGGACTGATTTTTATTTATGATTATTTTTAAAATTTTATCTGCATGTGTGTATTGCCTGCATGTAAGTGCCCTCATGTTATGCAATTCCTGAAGAGGCCACAAGAGGGAGTCATATCCTCTGGAACTGGATTTATGGAGACTTGTTAGCAGCCATGTGGGTTCTGGGATATGAACTTGGGTCTTTTGCAAGAACAGCCAGTGCTCTCAGCTGGAGAGAATGCTTTTAAAGAGCATCAGAGATCATGGTTTTGCATTGCCATAGAGCTCTCAATAAGCGGAACATGTCACTATCATCTAAGAAGAGCTTTGCAACCAAAAGTTTGCAAACTACTAGATTGAACTGAAGGTAATTTAGTGGCCTATTATTTCATTCTATGTGAAACAGAGCAGAACACATTTAGAAGAACAGAATAGGCCGTGCCAGACCTTTTGTACAAATATGCATGCCATCAAAACAAAAGCATAGCTTAAAATATTCTTACAAAGTACTGAGTCTTATAAGAGATGTGCATTTAACTGTGTGTCACAGTGGAATACATTTGAGAGTCCTTTGTATAGGTGGAAGACAGTTTTTAGAGGATACTGTCTTGGATTTTTTTATTTTTTGGTCTTTTTGAGACAGGGTCTCCCTGTAGCCCCAGCTGTCCTGGAACTCACTCCGTAGACCAGGCTGGCCTTGAACTCACAAAGATCTGCCTGCCTCTGCCAAGCGCTAGGATTAAAGGTATGCACCACCACGCCCGGCTTTGTCTTTTTTTGTTGTTGTTGTCTTGGGTGTTTTTAAGAACTACCTTAGGACTGCCTCTGAGGTCTGGTAGAAGTTGACGTTTGGAAGGTTACTCTACTGTCAGCTCAAGAGAAAAAACTACATATATTTAATACTATCATTCAACCGATATTTGCTGTGAGCTCACTGGCCCTGTCAGTGTTCTATTCAGAACACATAAATCATATTTGACAGTGTTTTACCCTTGAGAAATTCACATTCTTCTGGGGAGACAGGCCAACAAAATAAGTACAAGGCAGTGTGCAGATAAGAGTGGAGACCACAGGAGCTGTAGAAGACAGGGAAAGGGCTCTATGCTGTTTAGGATGAGGAATTTAAGGCAGAAGTGGCTGCAAATGTGCTGGGACAGATGGCAGAGCAAACATCAAAAGGTTAAGAGTTCGAGATTGACACCACAGGGTCCCACTTGGGCTCCCAAGGTTGCAGCGCGAAGACAAGGGCAGTGTTTCCTGCCGCCCAGCCCGGCCTATGGCACAGAAGGACCCAATTCCCTGGTTGCTACTCTGCAGCTTTACAGGGGGATCCCATCCCTGCCCCCCACTGCCCAGGCCATTGGAGTCTAGGAACAGGTTTTGCAGACTTCAAGGCCCTGAGATTCTGACCAGAACAGGAAAGAGGTGGGAGTCGAAATGGGCAGATAACAACAGAAGACAACTCGGGAATACTGAGGGGAGAAAACGTGCAGTTCAGAGGAGCTCAGGTTGCTCAGGCTGTGTGGACCACAGGAAGGGTTTGCATGTGGGGTAGGATGTTGAGACAGATCAGCAGTGCTAGGATCTTCCAGGGACTTTAATCATCCTGTGAAGTCTGATCATCACCGCTCTATCATGGTAAATGCCCCATAGGAGAGCCTAATCTGACTGAATGCATGTGTGGCTACATGCCAAAGGTGTTGTTAAAATCAAAGTAAAACAGATACAACATGTGTAAGTAAAGGACAGAACGCTTTGAAGGACAGTGCTCTGCACACCCTCCTTTTCACCAACAGAACCTCTTTGCCACCATGTTTTGGTTCCTCTGGGAGTTTCACTGATAAACTCCAATATGGTATTCCTTATTAATATTTTGAGGGCTCCTCCACCATTGTAGATAAGAGGCTAGTTTACCCATGTTTAACACTCATTTCTGTTTTTTATTTTATATATGTATATATATGAAGTTACATATATCTCTCTCTATATATATATACATATATCTATATGTATATCTATAGCTACTTTTTTCTTTTTTTCTTTTCTATCCTTTAGAGCCATAGATTGCCTTTGTTGTTGTTGTTGGTGGTGGTGGTGGTGGTGGTGGTGGTGGTGGTGGTGGTGGTATTATTCTAGCACCAGACCACAGTCCAGCATACTATCTGGACTCATGCAAGTAACAACTTGATGAACAGATACCTGTCTCTGACTCTAGAATATCCACTACCGACCTAGCACAAATGAAGAGGGGGGGAAGCCTTAACCTGAATCCCCATATGGCCTAGCGGTTAAGAGCGCCGACCGCTCTTACAGAGGACCCGGGTTCGATCCCCAGCACCCACATGGCGGCCAAGAACCATCTGAAACTCCAATTCCAGGAGAACTCCAGTTCCAGGGGAATCCGACACCCTCTTCTGACCTCCGCGGCATTGCACGACACGGGTGCACAAACCTACATGCAGATAGTACATTCATACACATACAGAAATAAATAAAAATTAATAAAAAAATTAAAAAAAGAATCCCCATAATGCCCCAGGAAGCAGCCAGAATTGATGCCCATAACCCCTTGGGCCCTGCTTCCTCCCGGTCCTTCTTCCATTATCCCTTGGTCGCCTCTCCCATCATGGAGTGGGAACGCAAATGTTTCCTCCCTACTACTCAACACCTATTTCCATCTCCCAAACTTCTCCAGATTTAAATTCACTGGAGATAAGTAAGTCAGACACAGAAGTATATGCCCATCAGCTGTGGCTCCCGTGAGGCAGAAAGCACATGGAAGCCACAACCCAGCCAAACCTCTCAGGTCTTTCTTCCCACGTCTTCCTCATTCCATCGTGGAATATGACCTATTCTTTTAGATGCAACTGATGTTTGCTGTGATTACAAACCACACTTTTGCTAAATTCATGTCTCTATTTTTATTTTCCAGTATGAGGTGGTCATTTAATGAAAATATACTTTAACTAAGCAAGGTGTGGTGGTGCAGGCCTTTAATCCCAGCACTTGGGAGGCAAAGGCATCCCTGTGAAACTGAGGCCAGCCAAGTCTATATAGGGAGTACCAAGCCAGCTGGGGCTACAGGGAAAAGAAACAAACACCCCCAAAACCTCTAACCAGCTTTGAAATAACAGAAATTAATATTCCATGATATCAATTGACTTGGGAAATTGGCTGGTATTTAAATGATAAAATAGTAACTTAAGCCGGATTGGTCCTTGGAAAGTCAAATAGAACACTTTTGAAGAAAGAATGCAGAGCTTGGAATGTGCATGTGCCTTTCTGTGTGCAATTGATGAAGCTTTGAAGTCACCTGCCAATCACATCTGTGTAAGCAGATTTGTATTGCAGGATGATTAAGGACCTCACTATTCAATAATGGTCCCATGATGCATCTTTTATACAATGCAGAATTCTTTTACGGTACAAATAATCATCTTTGGTTTATCTTTCAGTCAATTCAAATTTTCACATATTTTGCTCAACACATGACACAGCTGTGTTTATGGAGAAAACTGATCCTTTGTAGATGAGTAACATTATCATTATTCATGTTCTCCAGACCATGAAGGAAAGGTGAGGATGACAACTATGATCCTTAAAGCCTGCCAAGAACTTACCCGAGTGATCTTCTATAAACATGTTCTGGATATTTTCCCAAAGATGCACATATTCTCAAGTCCTTCAAAAAACTTTCCATGAAGCCCAAGCTAGGCAGGAAGTATTGCTAAAGGAGCATCACCTGTCTCTATCTGCCCATCCTCCTTACTTCCTTCACACGTCCTCACCTCTGAGCTTCACAAAGAAACCTCTCCTTAAATCTGAGACCTTAGATTAGAAGTGACCTCATTCTGCTACTCCTGTAGTAGTCTAAGGCTCCTAGGTATTGCATGCATCATTAGTCTTAAAATAGTCTGCCAGGAGTCAGTTAGATGGTGCCGACCGATAACAAGTAACTGGTCTGCTGAGTCAGATTACAGTATTAGGTGACCTGACTTGATGATGGCAACAGTGTATTCCTTTAGAAAAAAAGTGTTTCACATTAGTTTTGTGGCAGAATAAGCATCAATAAATGATAAACAAAGTACCTAAACGTAGGTAAGGAAAACCCATGTACTTTATGAGATGTTTGGCAGCCACTGTGGAGTGAAAGATAGTTTACATAATAGTAATAATAATAATAATAATAATAATAATAAAGGTACATTTTGATGTATTGTCCTATCCATGTACATATATGAATGCATTTGTATACATACATACACATAATCCACATTTACATACATGCTTGGATATACACAGATAGATGTTTATATATTATATACTAATTGAAATTACTGGGAACCTGGATTATGCTAGTTTCTTAGAATGCGTTATTTTATTTACTTACAGCAATCCATGTCATTTTTGACTTGCAGATCAGCAAAATGAATGGCAAAGAAGTGAAGCCATTTATCTAAGGTCACAAAATGCTAAGTCGTAGTTTGAACCTAAGTAGTCTTATCTCAGACTTGGTTTCTTCACTTTGAGAATCTTACTAAACTGGATTAATCTGTTTCCTATCTGTTTCCTTCTGAAGACAGCTGCCTCCCCTTTGTAAAAGTGATCAGTATCACTACTCTCCAACTAAGATGCAGCCCACAAAGCAAACAGAGTCAAGGAATAAATGCTAGTGCCTAGGGAGTCTCCTCCACAGGCAATTTTACTCTTGAGGAGGCAGTTGCAACAGGCAAACTCTGAGCCCATAGAAAACTTTGTTACTCTAAGGGCAGTAAGTGTAAGAGCCATTAATTATAGAATAAGCAGTGTCCTACAAAGCAATTTACAACCTTCCTGTAGTATTACCCCAATGTAACTAAATGAGCAATGCTCTGTTTAGAAATGCATAGCCCGGGGAATATTTACTTTCCCTGTGGAGAAATATGCTCAACTCCCAGCTTTGTGAGCAGGGACCCAATCAACACTCTGCTTCTTGAGTGTCTGGGAGAGAAACAATCACAGGATAGAGACTCAGTATTTTCAAATAGATAGATAAAAGAACCAGATTAAAGGTTATTGTGCCTTTATCTGTCAACCTGTTTGGGCTAAGGTACCAAGAGGTTGGTCAAATACCAATCTACATGTAACAGTGGAGGTGGTTTTTAGATGTGATTAGTATTTAAATCATTAGATATAATAAGGCAAATTACCCTCTCTAACTAAGAAGGCTTGAGAAAAGATGAAAGACTTAACAGAAAAGACTGAAAGTACCCCAAGGAAGAAGGAATTTGCCTCCAGTTTGCCTTTGGTCTCAAAATTGCAGCAACGGTTGACCAGGGTATTTAGCCCTTCCGATTTGCTCTGCAAAATTGGCCTTTCCAGGCCCTACAACCCTGTGAGCTGATTCCTTAAAATAAACCTACACCAAATGCAAATAGATCTGTTTCTTAATAAACACATATGCCTTCTATTTTTATTTCTTTCCAGACCATGGCACAATATTTAGTAGTCCATGTAAAACCATGAAAGGTGATTGTTTCTGACCTTTCAATACAAGTAGCTGCAACACTACCAGTTCAGATGGAATAATAAACCAGGCTTTGTATGCATCAGGCCCTTGTTTTCTTACTAGAACCTTGGTGAATGATGGTTGGCTTGGCCATGAAAGGAAGAGTTAAATGAGCATTAGAATCTTTTGTGAGCAGAATCTTCAAACAGCCAGACCACTGGCTTGAAGGTCCAGATCCCAGGCCAGATCCATTCCATATGAATGATGCTTTGGGTTGCAGAGCAGAGTTCTCAAGCCAATCTTCCAGTCATTTCATTCTCCAATCTGGTTTGAATGGCTGTACCTGGGGGTAATACACCTTCTAATTTCCATATAACCAGCCAATTGTATAAACTGCTCCTATATAGCCAAAAGGTTTAAGTCAATTTATAAAGTTAAAGATAGATGAAGCCAAATCAAATTACAGTCAATGTTAATCATTTAATTCCAATGTTTGGAGAGTTATTTTATAAAAAAACAATACAGAATCCCATTGACAGGACAAAGGAAAAACTAAAAACAGAGCAAGGAGTTTCTTGATGATACCTCTTAAAAATAGCTAAATTGTCTAATAAATGTTTCTAAACTGAGTGCTTAAAATAGAAAATAATCCATCAACTCAACTGAGGGATTGACGGCCTGGCCAAAGCCTTGTCATTTTCCAGCTGAAAGCCAGAATATTAGATTAAGAAGACCATTAAATATTGTGACTTCATCGATACTAAAAATAGCCTTGAGTGAAATAATTAGAAAATGTAATCTTGAACTCATACTGGATGGGACACTGGGCTAATTACACAGTGCCATGTATGCTCAGCACACCTTTGGGTAGGGTTAGTTACTATTGAATGGGGACATGTGCCCTGTAAGAACTGTGAGAGAGAGGGGAGATGTGGAAGAGGGGAGCTGAAAGCATGGGCAATGGAAGCTGGCAAAGAGATTAAAACACACCATCCTATTTATGTTGGGAGTCTGCCCAGCTACACCATGCAATTTTTTTTTGTTGTTTTTGTTTGTTTGGTTGGTTGATTTTTGTCTTTTTTGAGACTCCCTGTGGCCCCAGCTATCCTGAAACTTGCTATATAGACCAGGCCAGACTTGAACTCTCAGAGATCCTCTGCCTCTCAAGAGCTGGGATTAAAGGCATGCATCATCAAGAGGTTGCACCACACATTTTATCACACTCCTTAGGCAAGCTTCTCTAGAGGAGAACTTACAGAATATATATATATATATATATATATATATATATATATATATATTGTGAAGGTAGATTTATTTGATTGGCCTACACAGTAGGGGCTGTCTACATACTAGAAAGGCTGAGAACCCTGTGACTACTCAGTCCACGAAGTTAGATGCATTAACAGTCCCAGTCTCGCACTGATGGCCTTTTTAGCAGTAGTCTGCCTATATTTAAAGGCTACCAGCGTCTGGGAGCTGCTACAACAGCAATAAACAGAATTTCCACCAGGTAGCAAAGTCAGGTGACACTTCCTTGGACCTCTTTATATCTGGATGCCCATTGGAGAGTACTCTGAGAACAAGTCTTCCCATCAATTAACGCTCTCTGGAAACCTCACAGAACATCCAAGGATATGTCTTCCACCCAGTGAGTCGAGTGGTCCTCATTTCTTAGTAAGTATCTCAAGCAGCCAATCTTTGGCATCTCTGTGCAGTTAACTTGTACATTTTGAAAAGGTGTGTGGGGGTGGGGGTGTGCCTATGGAGCTCTGTGAAGGTAACACAGGGCATCTTCCTCTGTTGCTCTCTACTTTATTCTTTAAGGCCTGGTCTCTTGCTAAGCCTGGAGCTTGCCAATTTCAGCAAGTGTAACTAGTCAGCTTCCTCCAGTGATCTGTTTTGTGTTACCAGGCTGACTGATTAGTTATCTCTCCAAAAGACTGGGCTTCACCGCAACCTGTTACATTGCCCACTGGAATTAATTGCTTCCCTGACCTGGACAATCCTAAAGTGTAATTATTCCTGGGCAGTGGTGATTTTATAGCCCATGTAAGTGACAGATGCTTCTTGTCTTTAATTGGGGGAAACAGTAGTGACAAGGTCAGGCAGGACTCACTGGCCTGGCCTCCTGGTCTTACAAGAGAGAGATCATGCAAAGCATGCCATTCAGATCCAAGGACCACTGTAGCCCGAAGGGAACTATTGGAGTCTGTGGTCATCCTGTCACACATAAGTAACAATTCCTTGTCTTTAATGAACAGAATATTTAATCCATTCCAGCAAGGAAGTATCATCGACTTATCCATATTTGGGCTCAGTGGAGAAGGTCTGCCTCAAGTCCTTCTTTTCTATAATAGTTACCTTAGCTGGGTCATCCTTTGGAGGATAATATTGGAAAGGGGATAAGCAAGGCAAGGATGATGAAAGCGGGAGTAGTGTTGTTAATCAATTGGGTTAATCTCATGGTCCTTATGGAGTAATTCTAATCTATAGATACCCACAGGATTGGTACCCAAGATGTCTGATCCTACACCAAAGGTTCTGAAGATTGATGTTTTGTGCTTCATAGTCTTATGGTCATCAGTTATTAAGAGACAGGGTTTGCAATTGACTGGCTGCCAATTGGGAGGCCGAGTGCCTTGAACAAGTTAGAACTTATTCTTATGTACCTATTTTTCTGAGGGCTCAGTCCAAATATATCATCCCAACTTCAGCATAATCTCCCAGATTGTACTGAATGGACATATGCATATCCTGCCAAAGGGAGATGTGCTCCCAGCTTGGTCAGTACATGCTCTATCACAGGATGGGAACAGGGGCATGTGCGCTCTCTCTCGCGGTCTCACTCTCGCTCTCACTCTCCATCTCTCTATCATCGCTATATAATATTATATGTATAGAATATATATATATATATATAGATATATATTAGAGCTGGTCTCGAAGGTAACTCAGCTTGCTTTCCACCTGGAAGAAGAGGCAGGCATCAAACTTGATAGGTTCGGGCTAAATTAATTATACTCCTCATTAAATAAAAAATACTAATCATGGTCTGGGTAAGGAATAGGAATCCCATCAAAAAGCCGGGTTTAAACTGAGATCTTTTTGCATTTTTAAGGATTTTGGGCAGGACCACAGCGAAAGGGATTGACCTAAGATGACAAGGGAGGAACAGAAGTAGTGATTAGGAATGTGACAGTGAACACAATGCTGGGAGGTCATAGACAGCGGGCTGGGAAGGGCACTGGGTTGAAATTTCAGGGAACTCCTCAGGGTACTGTCTTTCAGAACCAGTTTTAAAGGCTGGTAAGCTACTTTCTGTAGGCAGGTTCAGTTAGCCTGGGGTTGGGGCTGTGTCCTCGTCCATAGCTACCATCTTGACTTGGGTGCATTGTGTCCAGCCCTTCTTAGCAGTGCATGCAGCTGTCTCAGTGAGCATTTGGTGCAGTCCTTCCCAGGTAAACTCAAGTTTGTCTTCTTTCCAGGATCCAATTATGATATAATTCCCAGGCCGGTGATATAACAGGAAACTAGAGTGGTGGCATTTGGTCTAGGATTAGGACCCTGTTGTCTAGGGGAGGACAGAGTAGAGAAAACCCAAGTGTGGTGGCGTCTGAGGACCTGGTCCTGTGGTTTCAAAGTGACGATTTGCCTATCAAATCAACAGGACTCAGGACAAATCACAGAGCACTTCCCAAGGCCTTGACCTTGCCAGGGAGCAGTCCTAATTCTAAGAAGGCCAATTGGAAGGCATTTGGTCCAGGATAATTTCAAATATCAATTTGGCCAAGTGACTCTTTAGGGTTTGATTATCCTTTCTACTCTACCAGTGAAGGGAGGGGGCCAGGGAGTGTGGCATTCCCAAGTTATGTCAAGGGCTTCAGTAAGTCCCCTGACAATGGCTGTGGTGAAGGGCCTCTATTTAATATGGATCCATATTTCAGGTATTCCAAAGCTAGGTACTGTTTTTTCTAAAAGTACTTTAACTACATTATTGGCAGTAGCTCCAGGTAAGGGCACTGCTTCCACCCAGTGAGTCGAGTGGTCCTCATTTCTTAGTAAGTATCTCAAGCAGCCAATCTTTGGCATCTCTGTGCAGTTAACTTGTACATTTTGAAAAGGTTTTAACTCTAGATTCCCGCCTCTAGAAAGTGAACAACTCGAGGCTTACTTTACAGCAAGTAAGACCTCCATTAACATCCCGTTTGGCTAGAGTATAAATAATTTGCTGATATATCCATTAACCCTAAGGATCCCACTGCATGTGGCTTGGGGAACCCCAGCAACCCCCTTGATGTAGATGATACAATAATTCCCATCTGTCTGCTAGGAACCATCTCTTGCTCTTCCCTCCCTTCTCCGCGTGGAGGCTCATGTTTATTGGGTCACTTATTTTCTTCTTTGGACCAATTCATGGATGGAGGATTTAAGCACGAAACAGATTGAGAACAATGACATTTAATCCAGCACTCGTGAAGCAGGGGGCAGGCGATCTCTGTGATGTCATGCCAGCCTGGTCCTATACAGAATGAGTTTTCCCAGGAAATAGCGTAACTACAGGGAGACACTCTGCAAAAAAAGACAAAAAAAAAAAAAAAAAAAAAAAAAAAGAAAGAAAAAAGAAAAGAGGAACCTCTTTGTCTATAGCAGCCCTCTTAGCTACCCCCTCTGCTTCCCTTAGTCTCAATGGTCTGCCTCCTTGGATGCCCAAGGACATGTAATGTATTACTGCCATCTCTTCAGGAAGCATTAATTATCTAGAATCTATCTGAGTGCTTAAATTACTTTACTGTTAATTAGATCTCATTCATCCCAGATCTTACCAAATACATACACTTTATCAAAAGACTCAGTATATACAGTTCCCTCTGGGCCACCATTACAGTATTTTAGCACCTGGTTTCATGCAAATAATTCCTAAGTCTGGGCTGACCAGTCATTGGGTAGTCTCCCTGATTCTGCAGTGCTGAAGGACTGCCGGCCCTCTATGGCAGCATACCAGTTATGTCTCTTGCTCCCAGTCTGGTTTTAGAGGGAGTTTTCTTAGGTCAGATTGGATCTTAGTTTGTTATTCTATGATATTTAAACAATAGCGTTTAATTCTTGTGACCTCCAATTCAAAATGCAGCTAGATTCGATAACTCATCAATGGTCAGGATCAAGTCATCCTTTCCTAATAAGATAGCCTCATATTTCAGGATTCTAGAATCTTTGAGCCATCTTTTCACTCTAAGGTTTCACTAAAGCCTTGAATCTGATGGGTCTAAACTATTGATTTACCACTAAAGGTTAACTTCGCACTATCTTTGGTTAAGAGAGAGGTAGCAGCCCTGATTCTACACTTTCTGGCCAGCACTAGGAAACTGGGTTGAATCATTTGGATAAACATGTCAGTGCCTTCTGCATTCTTGGGTTGGGACCTCAAATGCTGTCTGGTTATTAACACTGACAAATAAATGAAATGGCTTTTCTGAAGAGGGTAGGGGAACAGTGATTAGGACTCGTAAGGTTCTCTATTCGTTCTGTTTCTCCTTGGTCTCCATCACAAGGCATCTGGTTTTTCTGGGAGTCGGAGATCGAAGTCTTTGTTTCCTAAGACATGGAATTGATCCATAATCAGCAATATCCCGTCAGTCACAGAAATGTCCAAAGCTCCTTTTTGGTCTAGGGTAGGAGCAGGCTAATTGTGCTTGTGCTCTTTCTGTTCCCTCCCTCTTTGGCTTCGACTAATTCGACGTTTCAATTATGTGACTTCCTTTTCTACAAGTTCTTTTGCAGATTCCCAGTTCATGACTACCCCCCCCAAAAAAAAAAACAGATAAAACTAATAGCTGTGTTAATTACTTCACTTTGATGGTCTCCTGATTGGACTAAATCATCTACATATTGGAGTGGGCACATAAGGATGAAGAAACTGAATTTCTCTAAAATTTGTTAAAGAGCCTAGCCAAAAAGATTAGGGAAGTCAAGTGAAGCCCAGAGGCCAACCAAGTCACCTCCACCGCTACTTCCTCCATCAACAGGTGCCCTCCTACTCAAAGGCTACAGAGTCCCTGCTGTCTGACTGTTGCCAGAAGGCAGGCCCAGGAGGCATTTTCAGACGTGAAACCTAAACCAGGGAAAGTCCTTGGAGTTTCCTAACATGTGTGTGTGGCTTGGTGACCATAGCGTTTTTACTCTTAATATTTGATTACTAGCCTAGACGTCTTGATCTCTGTGAGAACCATATAGTCTGAGCATTAAAGGAAGGTTCACGAAGCCTATCTCAATAATAAGCTTGAGTCTCCCTTACAGAGGGACAGAATCCGGTCTCTTCCTGCTTCTTTAGTGTGTTTTGATTCCATTTAGATAGGGGAAAATCTGTAAGCTACCCCAGTTTCTTTCTTGGGCCCAAACAGCTTAATTTGCCTCTCATCCCAGGGGACTTAAAGTTAAGAGGGACTTTGATGTGTTAGTTCCAGCTTCCTGAACAAAATAAATTGTGCAGATGTCTATCTTAAATTTAATTGGGGTTTTCTAAAAGGGGGGGAGCTGAACATCTCTGATTCCTTACCAGTTACCACAAATCATTCTGAGTAACAGCACATCCCAGGAAATCATACACAGGGGCAGGGGCAGGATGCCCCCAAGTCCAGAAGGAGTGTGAGTCCTCCTTTGGATATACCTTTAAGTTTACTAAAGGTTGAGGTAGGTCTTAGTAGTGGGAAAACAACTTTGCCTGCCCCTCTCTCACGCTTCACCAATGTTCATGAGGAAATATTTCCCCCTTTCTCCATTCTAGCATTCCCCTTTAAAGTGCCCCACTTTTCCATGTTGGAAACAACCCCCCCCCCCATCTTCTCATTATTTCTCTCCCTGTTTCCCCTTCCTTGAGGACATGCAGAGTCAGTGGAGAGTCTCATCCCCTTCCTTGAGGACATACAGAGTCTGTGGAGAGTCTCATCCCCTTCCTTGAGGACATGCAGAGTCTGTGGAGAGTCTCATCCCCTTCCTTGAGGACATACAGAATCTGTGGAGAGTCTCATCCCCTTCCTTGAAGACATGCAGAGTCAGTGGAGAGTCTCATCCCCTTCCTTGAGGCCTTTACCCAAAGAAGGAGAACATGATTTTGGCTGTTGTTTTTTTCTGAGTCTCTTCAACTTATTACATACATTTTTTTTTTTTTTGTCTTTTTGAGACAGGGTCTCCCTGTAGCCCCAGCTGTCCTGGAACTCACTCTGTAGACCAGGCTGGCCTTGAACTCACAAAGATCCGCCTGCCTCTGTTTACATACATTTTTAAGGTTTCCAGCAAGTCCTCTAACCCTTTATCTCTCCAGTTTTCTATCCTTTACAATTTCCTGAAAATAGTATTACTTATAAAATGCATTTTAAGGACTCCTTAACCAAGGAATCCTCCAAATGCAGTCCATAATATTTTCTCATCTGGTCTTTCAACCTACTTAGAAATTCTGCCACACCTTCATCTGTCCCTTGCTGAACCTTGAAATCCTGGTTGATATTTGGGGATTAACAGGCCGACTCTCTTAGTTCCCCTGACAGTCGGGTTGTCTTCGGTCCCTCACATATTCTTGGTGGACGTCATACTGTCCCATTAGTGCTCCCAACTAGGGAATTTCATTTCTGGTGCTGGGACTCCAGAGCAGTCGGTGTCCTTGCTCCCAGATGCACACTGCAGTTCTTCTAATAATCATCCTTCCTCCCAAGAATGGATACTCAGGATAGACATTAATTTGGAACAAGCATGAAGTTCTTGGGAGTTCTTGGGGATCCCAAGAACTGGTCTAATTGGTCTGCCATCATAAAAGCATCTTCTAGGAGAGGCTTAAGTTCTTTTTTAAGATTTTTTTTACCTTCAGAACTAGTATGCTCTGAATCCAATTCTTCCTCATAGGGGAACTATCTAAATGGATACATTGCTTAGGTTTTTGGGGTCATGTTTCCTTGGGGACCTGGAATGGGAGATTCTCAATGTCCTTTTTACGTTGTTCAATGTAAAACTCTTCCAAGTTTAGCAAGGAGCAGGAGCCTGCATTGGTTGGGTCTGATCTAGGGTCTGACTGAGTCCCCATATTTTAGGATGACTGAGGAAGAGAAGGGAAATAAGGAGCAGCAGCTGCTGTGTCAGGTGGATCTAACGGCCAGGAACCTGCTCTGGATTACAGGATGGATGGAGGTAAACAAGGAAGGCGGCCCTATATACACTCTTGTTTATCTTTATTGTTAATCTTACCTTCTGTTTTAAGAATAAGGTGATAGGACATTTCCTCCGGCAGAAAGCATAACCAATCTCTTGGGAGATGGGGCTTTCTGAATTTACATGTTCAGTTAATGCTTAGAGGGTGTGAAACACCAGAGGGAAATGTATTAGTTCAAAGTCCTTCTGAAAAATATACATAATATATATTTATATGATGCAATCTATATGAATGCTTATGTACAAATATAGGAATGCTTAAGTACAAGTATTGTATACTATACACACACAGACATATATGTGTATGTGTGTGTGTGTCTGTGTGTGTGTATGCTTATATACAAATAACACAGTGCTGGGCAGGATAGTCCACGAGACTCCCAAAGTAACACTATTGTTATGCCCTTGATTGCCTCCCAGAATTCGAAGGTAAGACTCTTGCTGAAGACATGCCACCCTTCAGACTCAGACACAGGACTTGTAGCAATTGAGCTGGAAGTGACAAGGAAGCCTCCTCTCTGAAGAGTAGTGCTCATGGTATCAGAGGATACCATGCAAGTTGCCAAGTGAGAAAACCAATCAATGATCTGACTCAGCTGTGAATCTTAACAAACAACAATGACTGGCCCAGCAAACTATCCTTATTCGTGCAGTTGTGACACTTTTATTTTGGGTGTAACCAACAACTATCTAATTGGAATTAAAGCCTGCTTAATAGGAGGGAACTGAATGTGGTAATATAAATATAACCAAATACACATGGCTAGAGAGATCACAGATCCTAGAGAAAAACCTACTTTTGCCACATCCCTAAACCAAAGTATTTCTTACTCTATTCTAAATATGTATCCTCATATTTACAAACAGGTGCTACTCTCACCACTCTTAAATGAAGCTTCTGTTTTCAACAGATGGAGACAACTAATACAGAGGTACAGTGGTCAAATACAGAGAATAATTGTCTGTGAGAAGTTTAGCCCTAAACAACACATTTTAAATGCAACCTCTACACATAAGATAAATGAATGAATATATAACTATATCTCAGGATATAAATTTGAAACTTTACATGTCTACTATAAGTTTTGAATATTGTTATGTGACAGAACTGCACTACCAAGCTTCGACAGTAATGTGAGATTTGTCACTGTTCCTATAGTGTGAGTTTGCACTCATCTACTTCCCAAATTCTCCAACCTATACAAAGTCTTTCAATGTGATCGTGTTCCTTCTTAAAGAAAGCAATGCTAAGAAAATATTTTTAAAGTTTGTCTTTTATCTTTTATCTTTTAACTCTCACCAGAGAAGTTTCCATGTGCAGCAGATCGTAGTCAACCGAGAACCACAACTGGCCAATGTACAGAGAACAAGAAGCTGACAAGTGTGCATTTCTGAATAGAACACCTATTTCAAACCTCTTCCTCCCAAGGCTCAGGGATGATTGCGGAAGATGGACAGAAAGATTGTGAGAGCCAGGGCAGGGGAGATGACCACAAGGAAACAGAATAGTCCAGATAGCTGGCCAGTTACTCATGTCATTGGGGACAGTATGGACAACTCTCATACAGGTGCACACCAGACAAAATCTCAGCATAAACACAGGGAAATTGGTAAGACATTTCAACCCAATCTAAAGAACTTAGATTGACAACTGATGGCGGCTGGGAGAGGCAGACACAGTCCCTTTCAAGCATGGGACTATTAGTCGGTTAACCAGACTCCAATAGATGGACCCACACTGAAGGACATGTGGGTACACAAATTAAGCCTATATATATATATATATATATATATATATATATATGAAATAAAGTATATTATATTGAGTTGGAGGCAGTATGATGAGATATGGATAGAGGAGAAGAGCTAAATACCGTCAAATTATATTGTATGAAAATCATAAGAAAAGCTGTCAGACCCAGTCCTTATGTAAGCCAAAAAGAGCTTTAAGGAGCAGCTCTTGAGTCCAAGCAAAGAGACAGTACTTTATCACTTAGTGCTTTTCCTTGCCAATGGTGAAAACATTGGTTGTCTGTCCAGTAGTTAAGTTTGAGCCCAAGAGGGCAAGCTGGGGGGATGGAGGTTTCTATTTTTATTTACATACTCTTTAGAACTATTTTTGCCCAAATTGCTTTCCATCCTGACATCCTGGGAGGGAGTTTATCTAGTTTAAAGGCTCTACTAGCCTGAGACTCAACCCTTCTTGTGATGGGGGCGCCTTCTGTCCCTTGACTTCAAAAATTTTGTCCATCTCTGGCCGATTCCCTCATGGAATGGTCTTTTGCATCTGGTGTTTCTTAGCAATAGGTGGATTGGAGCAAAGCCCTGGCTGGCAAAGCCAGAAAGCAGTGTGAAGGCCTCCGAAGCACCTACAGAACTTTGGATCAGGACTTAATATTTGCTTCTTGTCAAAGACACATTCACTGTCTTCAACCTCCAGAATGACTGGCTCACCAAGGAGCACTTTGCAGTCTCCACAGTGTTTTTTAACCTGACCTGCACACAAAGTTGTGTGATATTTGTGGTGCTCATTTGTTCCCCAGGAACCCACCCCACCCCAACCCCCACTTTATAAAGAAATATTTGCAGTCCTGGGTCTCCTCAGCAGCCCAGGAGGATGCCAAAGACTTGGCCCCCAGGGGCCACTGCAAAATGCTGTAGGAGGAGTCCCGCCCAGAAGTGGGTCTAGACAACTCTTCAGGTGGGCTAGAATCCTGGGACAAGCCCCAAAATCGTTAGAGGCAAAATTGGGGTCACAGAGAAAGGGATCATCATCAAGTTAAGGTACTTTGACAAGTTAAACTTTACTTTTTCTCTGAAGAACACACATCTACTGCAAACTGGAGAGCAAATAGGCTGTTAACCGGATGCACGACTGTATCTTTGCTCCATCAACTCAGGTCCATCATCTCAGGCTTTTGTTAGTTTTGAAAGAATTGGCACAAAGGAAATCAAGGGAAGGGAGAGGGTTGGCCGCTGTGGGCCATCAAGGTTTGGGAATGAAGCTTGGCCTTTCATAAGTGGAGATTACAAAGTAGCATTACAAAAGCTAAGGTCATGCTTTTGAGAGGAAAATTCAAATTGCTTGTAATTATTTCCCTCAGTCCCCTGAAATCTGCACTTGTCCATCAAATGTGCGCTCAGTGTCTCAGATATCTTTGTATATCTAGGGACACATGAAAATAGGCAAGTCCCAAATTCTGTTACTGTGTTACCCATGTCCCCACTGCTCTCCTCTACCCCAGATCATATCCATTTCACAAAAGACATATGAGGTGCTCATGTGAAGTCATTTGAATTATATTTCACACATTTTTCTTCAAATATTACAGAAATTTTGATTTTTAAGTTATGTATTCTACATCTATATTGCAGCCTTTCATTTCTTAATACCAGGACCATTTTGTTAGTTTTCTAGGTGGTGTGTCTCTGTTCTTCTATTTGTACTCCTTCAGAGAGCTCTCACCAGAGTCATTTAAATGTATGTTCATTCTTCTGATCAAAACACTCATACAAGTCTCTCAGGCCTCCTGCACCTGTGCCCTTCCACAACACTTGGTGTCTCTGAGCTCCTTGTGGGTCCCACCATCCTCCAGTGATGCTAAAGTTCCTTCTTGACCCCACTAGGTATCCTCACCCTTTACAGTGCTTTCATCTGCTGATTCCTCTGCCTTGATGGCATTCGCAAAGCGATGTGCTCCATCATAAACAGTTTGTAGCCATTCTTCGCACAGAAATCTCATTTGCTTCTTCGATTTTCTCATGACCTACAGTATACAAAATACCTTACCTTTATATTTGTTTGCTGAAGAGTAACCTCTATCCGGTCCAAACTGTTTTTTCTATCTCAACAAGTATTGATTCAAGTAATAAATCAAGACAACCTAATAAATGTAGCATAAAAGACTACCCTGACAAACAAGTCAAAAGAGGTTTCTCTTGCTTGGCACTTTGATTTTTTTATATCGTCTTCACCTATATTCGTGCACCCACATATATATTGTATGTCCTTGGTTAGGTTTATTATTTGATTTTTAGGCTATTGTGAATTGGAGTGATTCCACAATCTCATTCTCTTTTTTTTTATTGTATGTGTATCTTTCTTTTTTTATTTTTATTGATGCTTTGTGTATTTCATACATCATTTTCCAATTCAGTTCATGTGGAGAGCAGGTGTGGCGAGGATCCCAGGATGGTGCCCGAGACTTCAGCCAAGTCTTATGACTAACACCTGATTCCCTCCTACCTCTAAGTAAAGCCACGCTCACCCTTCAAGCTGTGCAGTTGCACCCTGTATACAAGATCAGGCCAGATGATACCAATAGACTGAGGCCACGCAACCTGGGCTGGGAAGGTGGATAAATAGAGAGACTTTCTAAATAGAGGGACTTTTTGGTCTTGAGAAGAGAAGCTTGGAGAAAAGATGTGCCTGAATAATAAACCGCTCTGAGAAGAACCAGTGAGAGGTGCTTTGTTTCTGTGGGGAGACAAGTGCTCCCTACAAGTTCAGGCATATATCCCCTTCCCTTACCCCCACACCACCCCTACCCATCCCAGATCATGCATTCTGCCGTAACTTTTCTGCATCTTTCTGGTTTTTTGTTTTGTTTTGTTTTCATTTTTTTTAACAATAAGTGATAATTTGTGAGTACAAGCATCCTTCATGTAAAACCAATTTGCAAGCAGTTGTGCCCAAACCCACACAGCTCATGGGTCCTACCATCCAGCGGGGGGGAGGGGGCTTGTATGTTCAATCAAGTTGATCAAATGAGTGTCGAGTCTATATTGTTGTAGTTTCACCATTCACCCCAGTCGCAGCCCTTACATTCTACCATGCCCCCTCTTCCACAGATTATTCCCTAGGCTTAGAGAAGGGGCACAGGTGGACAAGAAGCAAACAGTCTACTTTCTCTGGAGCTGTTGTCTTGGTCTCTAGTCAATTATGGCTGTTTTCTTTCATGGGCTGCCAGCTTGTCCAGGCATAACCTTTCGATCCTACTAATGAAGCACATGCAATTAGATATATAGGTATTTAAACAGTATAATATATAGTCTTTCGATCCTACTAATTACACACAATTAGATATATAGGTATTTAAATAGTACTAATTGTTATGGTAGGTTACTTTGGTATAGACACAGATGTTTGGATGGTATGTTAATCCATGAATTACATTTTCTTCTGTTAAGTATGACAGGGTCTTCATGTGGTTTATAACATCTCCTAACCATTAGAGGATGTAAGCTTGTGGCATCAGCCGTGGGTTATTCCTCCAAGGAGAGAGCTAATAGCCAATTAGATTTGGGATATACAGACATATGGCTGCCACTGCTGCACAGTATTTCCAGGCAGATGAGGTGTAGCTGGTGCTGACGGAGGAGTCTTGCTTGACTCAAGGAGACCTATATTTGCTTTATTGGTTTAGTGGCCTTTGGTAACACTCTCTGGCATTCCAGAGACCATCTGTATACTTGCAAGTGCGGTCTCCATACATCTTTCCCATGTTTATATCAGGTCTTCAACAGCAGGGCCTTATCGCCTCTCTTCCTGCAGATATCCCAGTTTGGAAGCAAGGAGCCTTTACCTTTTGTGGGGGCTTGGATCCCCTGGCCAACATCTCCTTGGTAGAATAATCCATTGTTGATGTCAGAGCTCCTGTATTAATATATTTTGCTTAAGTGCATAGCTTAAGGAGACTTTAGCATTATATTTGGTTCTGAATAGAGAATAATCATTCTCTTTTTTTAATTTCTTTTTGGTCTTTTTGAGACAGGATCTCCCTGTAGCCCTAGCTGTCCTGGAACTCGCTCTGTAGACCAGGCTGGCCTCAAACTCACAAAGATCCGCCTGCCTCTGCCTCCTGAGTGTTAGGATTAAAGGCCTGTGCTACCACACCCAGCGCTATTTTTTTTTATTTATTATTTTTTTAAACTTTTTTTTTAATTTTATTTATTTTTGTATGTGTATGAATGTACTGTCTACATGTAGGTTTGTGCACCCATGTCATGCAACACCACAGAGGTCAGAAGAGAGTCTCGGATTCCCCTGGAACTGGAGTTCTCCTGGAATTGGAGTTACAGACAGTTCTCAGCCACCATGTGGGTGCTGGGGATCGAACCTGGGTCCTCTGCAAGAGCAGTCCATGCTCTTAACTGCTAGGCTATCTGTCCAGCCCCTATTTTATTATTTTTTATGTGTATGAGTGTACTGTCTGCATGTAGGTTGGTGCACCCGTGTTGTGCAATGCCATGGAGGTCAGAAGAGGGTGTCAGATTCCCCTGGAACTGGAGTCAAAGACAGTCCTTAGCTGCCATGTGGGTGCCAGGAATCGAACCCGGGTCCTCTGCAAGAGCAGTCAGTGCTCCTAACCAGTAAGCCATCTCTCCAGCCCCTGCACAATCTCTTTCTTTTACTGCTGGAATTGGTATTTGAAATATTACTGATTTTTGTTAATTGATTTCTATATCCTGTCACTTTGCTCAAAGTGTTGATTATTTTAAAGTTTTCAGGTGGAATTTTTTGGATCTCTTGTGTATCATATTATAGGGATAATTTTACTTCTTGTTTCTCATTTACTGCCCCTTGAATTCCTTCTCTCGTCTTATTACCCTCACTAGTGTTTCAAGCATTGTATTGAAAAGGAATAGGGATAGTGGACAGCATGATTTTAATGGGAATGCTTCAAACTTTTCTCTATGTAAAATGATGTTGGCTGTGGGTTTGTTGTATGTAGCCTGATTTATTATGTTGGCCTGTGTTTCCTCCAGTCCAATTCCCTCTAGGTCTTTTTGGGGGGGATTTTGTTAAAAATCTTTACTGCATTTATTGAAATGATCATGTGATTAATGTCTTTAAGTCCATTTATATGAATTATTGCACTTATTTACTTACGTATGTTGAACCATCCCTACATCTCTAGAACAAAGACAACTAAATCATGGTCAGGTGATCATTTTATATATACCCATATGTGGTTTGCAAGTATTTTATTGAGAATTTTAATACTTTCCCAATAACTTTACCATGTGAGGCAGACTTTGCTAACTCAGTCACAGAGTAGCTCAGATCAAGGCAGAATTCATGTTAGCATGCAGCTCTTTGGAGGCAATTTTCCTTGCCTGGCTTTGGGACTAGCCCATGTCTGAGGAGGGAGGCCTGTGCTTTACAATGATCCCTAAAGCTACAGAACAGGGTCTAGAAAAAGAACAAGGTTGCAGAGAGAGAAAAGAGCTAAGCACCAAAGAAACGCCCCTGTTCCCCCTCTCTGTGCAGACAATGTGTTCCAGAGGCTCTGTGGCTATCTGCAAGCTGTTGCCAGCAAAGCTTTATTTCAGTGTAGAAGCCAAGTGTAATCTGGATAAAAGGAATAATGCAGGTTATTCAGTTTCTAATGGCTACTTGCACAACTTTTTCCTAATTACATTTTCCACAGACAATTCGTGCCAAAATGAACATTTCCCTAATGATGCTGGCAAGACAGTTTGTCAAACACTGACACCTACTGAATGTTACTATACAGACCTTGTTCTGGGCTCTGTTTCAGGTCCAAAAAGTTCCACAGACATTCAATTTAGGAGGCCATCAAGTCTCATTCACCTACTTTTAGAATTAAACTTGGCAGAGTTTGACTCCAAAGTGGCGCTCCCTCTCATTACCCGCCCCTCGTGCCCCAGTGAATGAATGCCCTTGGAATGTTGGCAAAAGATGGAATTTAAGAAAAACAGCAAGGAGGGAAGTCCTACAAAATTACCCAGAGAGTCTCTCAAGTCAAGTATAAATTTTTAATATTTGTTAACTGCCGAGGTGCGTGCTTAGCACTGAGCTTTTTGCTCCCTTTGTGACAGAATGTGCTCCATCTGTCCTCAGCCTGCAGGGGTCCTGGGTGGGTTACTGGGCTGGCTCTCAGATAATAACCATAACCATGTCTCACACCCTGAGAACTGGCACTTCGTGGGCTGTCTGTGCCAATGGGTGTGATGTAATGGTGGCATTGCAGACCAACAGAGAGATGGGGCTTTGGTGAGATGTGGTGGCATCTGAATGGAGCTTGGAAGCACACAGAAAGGGAAAAGAGAGAGCTCCATAGAGGAGTGACATTTCATTTATTTACTAAGCTATTTACTAAGCTTCTTTGCAATTTAGCTTAATGCTTCATAAAAGGACACAGAGCCCGGACCATTGGGCTTGTGGAATACTGAGCTGTGTGAGGAAAGAGCCTTATGTCTTGCAGGGTCCATTTCTTTGTGCCATTGGGCTGAGCAGGCTTTCCAAAAAGGTCTGTCCTTGGGTTCTGTGTTCTCTTCCTCTGCTTCCATCAGCCATAGTTATAAGTAGGTAACAACGCAGTGGGAATGGGGTACAGCCCTCCCCCCCCTTCTGTGATCTGACTCACAAAGTACACACACGGGTTTCTGGGCAAGAGGGCAGTGATCTTGAGGTCACAACCTGCGAGCCTGCTTGCTTATGCTGAGTGGTCTCTGACACTTGCCATTGCAAGTCTTGAGACATTGCTCATTCAGATCAAAAGATGGACTCCTGGGGCTGGAGGGACTGCTCAGTGGTTGAGAGTGTGTACTCTTTCAGAGGACCTGAGTTACATTGCATTCCCCAGCACTCACACTGGGTGGCTCACAACCACTTGTAACTACAGCTCCAGGAGATCAATGACATCTTGGGGGTTCCATGGGCACCTACACTCACATGCACTTACCCCCCCACACACATTCATACAACTAAAAATAAAATAAAACTTTAAAATAATGGAAAGTAATAAAAAAGAGTCATGGCCGAAGGTCAGACTCCTGCTTTGCCTTTTCTTATCCACTCAGCAGGATCAGCCAACTCACTTAAGCACTGAGTTCAGCAACCCCAAGCAAAACTTAGATGAAAGACATAATACAATGCATATGTATATTGTATTTATACAAATAACAACTATCAACCTAAAGAGGAAAAGAGTAATAGATAATGACTTTTTGGTCAGCTAAATACTGTGAATATAGTGGTTTCCATAAGGTTAGCATATAAGTAGGTATATAGAGGACTGTAAGATCAAGGTTGGTGTAAGAACACTACAATGTTAATGCACAGACAAAACTATCTAATGACACATTTCTCAGAACGTGCCCCATCATTATGTGCTGTATTCTGCATAGCTTAGTTAATGATGCTATCACTGTGTTAACCCATTGTAAAGAAAACCAGTGTGTGAATAACGCTGGGATTATCCCCAAGGAATATAATATACCTGTGCTACAGTTCGAGTGCTTGAAGTGTTTGTTTAATATTTTATTATCTTTATTTTATGTGTATGAGTGTATTTCCTGCATGTAGGTAGGTGCACCCAGGCTGGGAAATGCCCAGGGAGGAAAGAAGAGAGTGTCAGAATCTCTAGAACTGGAGTTACAGATGATTTTTTTTTAATCAGCCATGTGGTTGCTAGGAACTGAACCCAGGTCCTCTGCAAGAACAGCAAGTGCTCTTAATGGCTGAGCCATCTCTCCAGCCTCCTGATGTGTTTACGTGATGTTTGTGATGCTTCAGCAGTTTCAACTGTGTGACTATATCTCTGCAAAGTCTGGGTAGTCCTGTCTTCCTCGGGGCTGTATGTGTATGTATGTGTGTAGAGCTAGGGAGGACGGACGTTTAGCACTTGCTTCTCCTTGTCCTCTCCTCTCCTTGGCACTCTCTTCCCTCTTCTCCTTCAGTGGTCTCCTCCCCCTCCCGGTCTTTCTTTCACTCTCTAATACAAAAGATGGGAGAGGGGGTGTGGTAGAAAGTAAGGGCTGTGATTGGGGTGAATGGTGAAACTACAGTATAGACTGGACACTCATTTGATCAACTTGATTGAACATACAAGCCCCCCCCTGCTGGATGGTGGGACCCATGAGCTGTGTGGGTTTGGGCACAACTGCTCACAAATTGGTTTTACATGAAGGATGCTTGTACTCACAAATTATCACTTATTGTTAAAAAAAAAATGAAAACAAAACAAAAAAAACAGAAAGTAGATCTTCATTTGTTGTCCTTGTTTTATTGGGTAGTTTTTTGTATTTTGGCTTGGTTTTCTTGTTATAAATTCTACTTTTTTTTTTTAGCAATCTTTCTTTCTATTTATTTTTGTTTTTTGATCTTCTTGAGACAGGGTTTCCTTGTGTCTCCAGCTGGCCTGGAACTCATTATATATACTAGGCTGTCCTCAACTTCACAGAGATAGGCTTTCCTCTGTTTCCAGACTGCAAATTGGCCTGGTAGATTTTGAAAGTATGATAGGTCGGTATTTTAAATGTGCTTCTTCAAATTAGATATCTTTTAAACTTATTATTTACTGATGATTCTACAATTTACTTTGGAGTTCAAAGTACTATTTATTGTATTTAACAGCTCCACATGGCAGCTTATCTCCTCTCATATTTTATAATGTGGGGCCATCTGCTTTGTTGGAAAGAAAGAGTGGCTTTGTTTAAAGAAACCTGTGGGGGCTGAGTTAGTGTAAGAGTCACTCCAGTTACTGGTTGCTGTTTTCTACCTTGAGCATTCTTTCACTAATTAGCATCCTCCATCACACTACAACACTAATTGCACTCCCTGGCCACATAGTCATGCATATTTGATAATAAAACTGCTTAAGAAAATGAGGTTAGAGAGATAGCTCAGTGATTAAGAGCATTGACTGCTCTTGCTGAAGATATAAAATTGGTTCCCAGAACTACATTGAGGATAATGACTGCAGGTAACTCCCATTCCAGGGGATATGATGCCTTATTCTGGCCTCCGTGAGCATTTCATGCACCAGTCCTCTTACATACTTACAGATAAAACACTCATACACATAAAATAAAAATAAATAAACTGAAATAAAGAAGTACGCAAATTAAATTTAAATCTCTTATTGAAAACTGTCTCTGCTTACCAATGCTTAGAGATCTCTCTGTTTGGAATTCAGGAGGAAAGGGAGTGAGCTTTCTCTGCTCATTTCCATGAGCCAGAGTTGTTTCCTTCTTTCCTCAGGGCCTAGCTACTTTATACTCCAAGATATATTTAAGCACTTCATTCAGTTTCTTATCTGACAAAGTACCAGCATTTTTCTCTTATCTCTGATGACAGTTAAAGACTAAACCTATCAACTATACTTTGCATCTTTGGTTTCCACATTCTTTGTGACTATGTAGTTTTCCAATCCTCTTGAGTAGTAGATATGGATTTCAAGCTGTATTTATTGTATAATCTCATGGGTGATCACTAAAAATGAATGAATAATAAGTATGAGAAAAGCTATGGAGAATTAGAATCTCCTGGTAGGAACATAAAGTGGTACAGCCACTTCAGAAAGCAGGATGGCTCCTCCACACATTAAACATAAAATCGCCACAGGATTCAGTGATTTCCCAAAATGTGGAAAAGAGGCATGTGCATCAGTGTTAAGAGCAGTATTATTCACAATATGTAGATGCAGCTCCAGCATCTGTCTATAGTTGGGAACCTTTAAAGAAGGTGGTATGTACACCATGTGAGGAAGGAAAGGGGTTGTGATATCTGACGGGCAATAGACGACTCATGAAAAAAATCATGCTCCATGAAATAAGCCATTTATAAAAATAAAACAAGCATGGAATCATTTAATTCACATAAACTGCCTCAGGTAATCAACTTCGTAGAGACCCACCATGGTTGTCAGGATGAGGGAAGTGAGCTACTATTTAAGGGATGTAGAATTTTTGTTCTGGAAGATTAAAAAAGAGTGTTAGAGTTTAATGGTGATGGCAGTTTAGGATAATGTGCATATATTTAATACCCCTGAACTATGTGCTTAAAATTATAAAAAATTAAGCTGTGAATGTGGCTCAGTGGTAGAACAGTCTAGGTCTTGATTCACCAGGGCTGCAAAAGAAGGAAAGTAAAGAGAGAAAGAAGGAAAAAAAAAAGAATAAAGAAGAATCTTATGTTGGATACAGGATATTATGGTAAAATAAAATACAAGTGTGCTGGAGAGATGGCCTAGCAGTTAAGAGCGCCGACCACTCTTGCAGAGGACCCGGGTTTGATCCCCAGTGTCCACATGGCGGCTGAGAACCATCTGTAACTCCAATTCCAGAAGAACTCCAGTTCCAGGGGAATCCGATACCCTCTTCTGACCTCCGCGGCATTGCACGACATGAGTGCACAAACCTACAGACAGTACATTCATACACATAAAAATAAATAAATAAAATTAAAAAAATAAAATAAAATACAAGTATATTTGATATATTTTGTTGCATTTCTAGGTTTTCCATATCAGAAAATTTTCCCAGTTATTTGAACTGCATTTTCACTCTGCATATTCATTTCCCTGATTATTTTAGCTCTAGGACATTCAACCTTTATCTTCCTCCAACATGTTCCTGACATAAATAACCTAAGGACAATAAGAATTAGGCATGCAGCTCCAACACCAGAATGGAATTCTTTAGGAAGCAGTGTAAAGCCAGCCCTCTCAAGAAGCAGAATTGGCGTTGATGCAGAAACATGTCCCTCAATTGTAAATGTTCTTCTTGCTGTTGACTTTTCTGTTCTAACAATTATTGAGATCAGGCAGTGCTCTAAGTTACTCCGTATTCTTTTAAGCAGTGGTTTCTTAGGCAGTGCCTTGCTCTGACAGACTCCATTTGCAAGCAGCTTTTGACTATTCTGAGTGCAAATACAGAGGCAGAACAGCTCCACAGCTTGTTACGGAGTTAAACATCATCTGTCTGTCACTACCCTTGAGGCAAAAAACTGATAAATTACATCATTTTTAAAGTAAAAAGAGTGTGCTCTATAGACTTGTCAATACAAATTGGGGCCATTTGAGCTCATGGACACATTAAAACCTTGTCAGGAAAACTGAGCTGAGGACTTAATAAACATACCATACTGAGAAAAGGCCAGACAGAGAACCCCATAAAGAACCCTACATCTGATACTGCTTTCGTGATGGTTCCCAGCAACCTGTCATCTGACCACTCAGTGTGTGCATCAGGAGGACAACAGGCACAGAACTCCTGATAGTCTCAGGGCCTTTGGCTCAGTCCCCAGTACTGTGCACTTAAATCCCATCCATCCATCTGTGCCCAGTTATGCCCGTTGCCTCTTCCACCTCTGCAGTCCTGCATCTTGCTTCTGCAGACTCAACCTAGATATTCAACTCAACCCTGAGACTCTCTTCAATGCTGAGGCTCAGGTCACCTCCTACTGACCCTGAGGCTTGACTCCACAGCAGCTCTAGAAGACCTCTAAAAAATTCAATATCTAACTTCTACAGAGATTGTCTTTGAATCTGTGTCAGTTCTCTGCCTCTGGTTTTCGGTAGGGACTCTTTGAAACTCCTTGAACTCTATAACCTCTTTAATACTACAACCACTTTAATAGTCTCATAGAATTTTGTAGTTTACAAATTCATGTATGTAGACGAGATAGATATAGATATTTACTCTGTGATGTGTAATGTGTGATCTGAGAGTTAATATTAGTAGTTAAGACTGGAATAAAAGAAACCATGGGGGGCTGGAGAAATGGCTCAGCAGTTAAGAGCAGTCTGTTCTTGCAGAAGAACTAGGCTCAAATCCCAGAACCCACATAGTGGCTAACAACTATCTGTAACTCCAGTTCCAGGGGATCAACGCCTTCTTCTGACTTCTGCTTGCATTGTACAATATTGGTGCACTTACATACATGTAGGCAATATATAAAAATAATAAATAAGGGCTGGAGAGATGGCCTAGCAGTTAAGAGCACCAACTGCTCTTGCAGAGGGCCCGGGTTTGGTCCCCAGCACCCACATGGTGGCTAAGAACCATCTGTAACTCCAATTCCAGGAGAACTCCAGTTCCAGGGGAATCCGAGTCCCTCTTCTGACCTCTGCGGCATTGCACGACATGGGTGCACAAACCTACATGCAGACAGTACATTCATACACATACAAAAATAAATAAAAATTAAAAAAATAATAATGATAAAACAATAAAAATTTAAAAAGAACCCATGTTTTCCTTCCAGCTATCAAGGGAAATTGGGATTACTTGGTCAGTGAAACTGATACAGCTTGTGAGTTTATGGTTATTTAATATTGACACTGAGAAAAACTACGACTGTATCCATCTGGAGTTTCTGACATAGCGTGGCAGTTATCCTGCTGCCGGTTCTTTGTTTTTTTTTCCATGAGGCTCACATACTCATTAGAATGAGCCAGGTCTGATACGTCATGAGAGTTCTTCATGTGGTATTTTGCAATCTGTCCCTCCTAATAACTGTCATATAGGCTATTGACTTCCTAATTTCAAACTTCTAATCTTCAAGTGACCTGAGCATAATAATCTGTGCTACTGAGGCTTCTTAGGAAGGAACACACAAGGAAATTGTGTATGACCAAGTGAACAGCTGTGAGAGTAACAGTAGAGAGACACTTCTTTTTCTTTAACCCTTGATTATTTGAACTTTCTGGAAATGGTCCAAAGAGTATTTAGCAAATGAAATAAACTCTGTTCAAACAAGCCTACTAAAAATGTGTTGAGGACCTTGAGAGAGGCGTTTGAACTTCAGAGTGTGCTCTCCTTCCTCCCGTAGCTCTTCGGCTTCATAATACCGTGCTGCCACGAGGAGATATGACTTCTTCTTCCCCTAGCTGGCAGCTTGATGGCCAGCTATTCCATCAAGCCTGCAGGAAGACTTTCTCATTTGTCCGTGCTTACAAGTTGCAGATGCTGAATTTTTTTTTTTTTCGTAGTGGCACATGCCTTTTTTTAATTTTTTTTTTTAATTTTTTTCTGTATGTGTATCAATGTACTGTCTGCATGCAGGTCTGTGCACCCGTGTCGTGCAATGCCGCGGAGGTCAAAAGAGGGTCTCGGATTCCCCTGGAGCTAGAGTTCTCCTGGAATTGGAGTTTCAGATGGCTCTCGGCCGCCATGTGGGTGCTGGGGATTGAACCTGGGTCCTCTGTAAAAGCGGTCGGCGCTCTTAACAGCTAGGCCATCTCTCCAGCCCGCAGATGCTGAATTATATATAGACCAGTGCAACTGAGACATGGGGCGTCCTTCTTCCGACTAGCCTCCGCTCTGGCCTAGACTCTTTACCACGGTCATATCAAATCCTGGAATCCAGTTTGCCTTGTCTTAGCTCAGAAGACACCAGTTCCATGCCAAGGCTGCCAAGCTGGGACCCGTGCTCTCCACTCCTGCTTCCCTGCCTAGTGCTCGTATCTTCTAGAGAGAATATGATTCAGAGAGAAATTCGTGGATTTCCCTGACTGCGGCTCAGAGAGAGAAAGGCCATAAACAGAACAATTAAAACTCTTCCTAAAGGAATTTCCTTTATTTTCAATTGAAGGCAAGAAAGCTCAAACCTAAGGATATTCTCAACATGGTGGAAATCAAGGTGAACGTTAATTAACAGGAGGCCTATAAGTCCTCAGGGCCCAAGCAGAGGATCTTAAGTTCCAGTCAACCTTGGCAAGTTAGCAAGCCCTGATCTCAAAAGTGAGAAAAAGAAAAAGAAAAGGAAAAGGAATAAAGAAAGGAAATGAAAGGCTGTGGTGTAGCTCAGTGGTAAGGAACTTGTCTGGCATGTGTAAGATTTAATCGGTATAAATAAATAGAAAGAAGGAAAGAAAGAAAGAAAGAAAGAAAGAAAGAAAGAAAGAAAGAAAGAAAGAAAGAAAAGAAAGAAGGAAAAAAAGATGAAAGAAAGAAAGAAAGAAAGAGAGAGAGAAAGAAAGAAAGAAAGAAAGAAAGAAAGAAAGAAAGAAAGAAAGAAAGAAAGAAAGAAAGAAAGCTCTTTGCGTATCAGCAAGTTTGAACACTTACCTAAAAGCTATTCCTCCAAAGTATCCTATGTTTATTTGCATTGTTTCTAAACAAATGTATGTCCCGGGGCTCTGCTGAGATCAACAGAACTATCACCTAAGAGGAAAAGAGAGTCAGAGGAGACCCTACCTAAACCCCTAAACCTATGTGCACTCTGACTGTGCTTTTCAGGAGGAGGATTAGCGATCTCTGTCTGTGTTTGGGGCAGGTAGACCTCATGAAACTAATCCAGACAATTGCTGAACAATAAGTGAATAGTAAAAAAAAGCTAGGGTGGAGTCTGGAGAAATAGTTCCTAAATTTGGTATTTATTTAAATGTCCAGTTTCCAACAATAAATTTCTAGAGATGCAAAGAAAGTGTAAAAAGGACCTAGAAACTTCAAAGCTTGTCCCTTCACTTGGGACCTGAAGGTGTCTAATGAGTGTTTAAAGATTAGATGAGAACTTGGCGACTCTCTTTGTCTCTGCCCATTTGCTCTGAATTGTCCTCCACACTCACCTTGGATTTCAGGAACACCAGGTAGGACAGACAAACAGCTTTTGACAAGTCCATCTCTGAGGTGGCAATGATTTACCTGCCTGACCACCCTGAGATGATCACAATTTGACTAAGAATAATGAATTAAGAATCCACATGAGGCTCTGGATGCTCATGTATATAAACTTAGAACTCATGTCATTATCCCAGAAAACAGTTCTAAGTGCAGTAGTCCCCTGATGTACCCAGTAGAACTATAGTGATTAAAGCTTGTTTCTTGCTTCCTACAATTATCTTTTCCATTTGATTTTTGGGAAATTGGATGAACTTCACTTATTGGAACACCCAGAATTGTCCCTCTGTCTCTAGTAACTGTCTGACCTATAGGTGAAGGGAAAGCATTCAGTAGAGACTGCTTTTAAGAGCAACCAGATGTATTTATTTGAGACGTCAAAACAGATGTTATTAATATGTTCAAAGAAATTATGGTTAAAAAGTAATAGAAATTATGTTAGTAATGTCCCTAAAATAGAGAATATCATTATATGGAAATGATAAAAAATAAAATGGAACTTTTAGAATGAAGAAATGCAATAACCCCAGAATCTAATGAAATGAAAACTTTAGAGGACTTATTAATGGGGTCTTACTCTGGGTTTCCCTCAGCTCCCTGATCCTTGTCATTTACATTAAATGAATTCGGACGAGATACACAATATGTAATGCAGAAAACAGGTAGAGTTTATCACAGAACATGAGACACTCTTAAGGTAAATATATATATTATATATTTATATATAATTATATATAAATTATTATATATAATATATATTTACCAGGAAGCTTCTTGCTAGATAGTAGTTGTAGTGTGTTTTGGGCAGATTAGAATGCCACCTCTCCATCTAGAACCAATAACAAACTAAGATTATATTCTTCTTTTGACCAGTAGCCAAAGTCCTGTCTTTTTAGGCCCAAGATTTACAAGTTGTAGGTTGTAAAGGAAAGGATCCATCCTCAAAGACCTCCATACTTGCTAATATCTCACTTACAGGCCAAACAATAGAACTGAATTAGCAGAAGATAGAATGAATGAACTTCAATTAGATAATTAGAAATTATTAACTTAAAGAATAGGGAAAAAGAATGAAGAAAAATAAACAGAAATTCAGAGAGATGTAGGGCATATTCAGTGCTTGAACAGACTAGAGGACATGGCAGAGTTGTAGGAAGAACGCGTAGAATTGCATATATATGCATATATATATATATATATATATATATATTCATCTTTTTGGGACAGGATCTCCCTGTAGCCCTAGCTAGCCTGGAACTCACTATGGAGATCACCATAGCCTCCATCTCACAGAGAGCTGCCCACTCAAGAGATGGTATTAAAGGCATGTACCACCATATCCAGCCGATGTAAAGTATAAAATATCAATCTACATAGGCAAGAAGCTTAATGAACTACATCATCTAGTCTAAAACGGAAGCAACATGGAATTAAACAAAAATAAGGTCATTGCTCTCCAGAAGTTTCTACCAGCACTTACATAACAAGGCAAGCAGGAAGGGGTATGTGGCTGAATTACTCAGTAATCAACTATTGTTATCTTTTGTGTTAATTAGCTACAAATTTATTAGGTAATATCAGTACTAATATTTTCAGTGACAATAATCCTCAAGTACCTTCTTAATCATTGAAATATTAAAATGATTTAATGTTTAAATGATTATTTAACCATGTATATTGCATTTTAATTGTCATTATCTTATATATCAGCTCTATTGATTTAAATATCCAGATAATATTGTTAATTCATGTCATATAACAGCGTCTGGACAGCTTTTATACTAATCCTTTGACTGTTCAGGCACAGAGATTGCCTTCTATATGTACACTGAAGTTACATGTGCTCCTAAGGATAATCCCTTCTGGTTAAGAGTTCCCTTTTCACAAATGCAAATGTAAAAAGGATTCTGATTTAAGGCCTTCACAATAGGAAGTCCATACTTGACACTTTTATCAGAGCCAAGAACCTGTAGATAAATATGTCACATGTCATAAGGGAGAACCTATTATTACTATTATTCTGCTAAACGGACATAGTATTAAACTGACTGCTAAGGACATTTTTATACCTATAGATTGGTGCATCTAACAACTCTCACCAGAGGAAGTTCTTCATATAGAAGATGGTAATTAACACAGAGAACCACATCTGGTCAATAAGCAGAAAGTAAGAGATGGCAGAGTGCACTAAATGGGACACTTATATCATGCCCTCTTCTCCAAAAGCTCAGGAATCCTTGTGGAAGAGGAGACAGATTTCGAGAGCCAGAGTTTGTAGATTAATACAAGGAAACTGCTACTGCTGGACACCGCGGGGTAGTTGCACATAACCCACAGTTTGCACGAGAACTGTGCAAACCCAAGCCAGAGAGAGTCCCAGCATGGATGGAGGAGGTGGGCAGGAAGCCCCAGCCATAGCTGAGGATCTTTTGGCAATTGCCAGATGCCGGGAAAGGGAGAGTCGGTTTTCCTTACTGGTGTGATGCTGGTAGGTTGACCAGACTCCAAGGGAGAGACTGACACCCTAGAGCACCAGAGAAATACAGAGTAGATGTGGTAGAGCTTTAAGAAATGATAACAGGGGGCTGGAGAGATGGCCTAGCGGTTAAGAGCACCGACCGCTCTTCCAGAGGGATAGCACAGCCTTGTTAAAGGCTAAGGCTAACAACAAAAAATGAAAGGTTCGGTTCCCAGAGGACCCAGGTTCAATCCCCAGCACCCAAACCTTTTTAACTCCAGTTCCAGGGGAATCCGATTCCCTCTTCTGACCTCCGTGGCATTGCACAACACGGGTGCACAAACCTACATGCAGACAGTACATTCATACACATACAAAAATAAATAAAATTTAAAAAAGAAATGATAATAATAGAGAACATGAAGTGGGGCCAGGTCATAAGGAGAGACTAGAGAGGGACAGCGTTCTGAATATGATCAAAATACATTGTATTCATTTCTTAAATCACTAGACATATTTTTTAAATTTTATTTATTTATTATGTGTATGAATATACTGTCTGCATGTAGGTTTGTGCACCCATGTCATGCAATGCTGCAGAGGTCAGAAGAGGGTCTCGGATTCCCCTGGAACTGGAGTTCTCCTGGAATTGGAGTTACAGACGGTTCTCAGCCACCATGTGGGTGCTGGGGATCAAACCCAAGTCTGCAAGAGCAGTCGGCGCTCTTAACCACTAGACCATCTCGCCAGCCCCAATAGACATATTTTAAAAATAAAATTAAAAAATTTTAAAGATGCCTCCTTTCACAAAGCAAATGTAAGAAGGATTCTGTCCAGTGTTAGATTAATTCTTCACTATGTTTATTAACTGTCTGAAGGATCTAACATTATACTTATCTATGGTAAGGCAGACAGACTTGGAAGTAGATCCTGAGAGTCATGAACAGATTAAACTACGCTTGGGAACAGGAACACTATTTTGACTGTGTCTAGGTCTCATTATAGACTGCATGTGAAAGGACTTTTGGAAACAAATGACTTTTTTGATAAAATGATTCAGATTTCTAAAATCATTTGCTCCTGTTTTAGTACACAAATATTTTTAAATGACTGCAATTTAGGCTAAACCTACAAGGAAAACAGTGGGTCACCTGCACTTGAGACTGCATCACAAGTGTAGAGTAAATAACAGTTCCGTGGCTTTTTTGTTAAGAGAAAAGCATTAGTAGAGGTGAGTCTTTACAAGAAGGACTAGGTACTTAGACCCTCAAAGTATTAATATTCACATTGTTTATAAAATTAGGAAGATAAAAAAGAAAAAAAGAAAATTAGGAAGAAAAAGATGTCATAAAGATTGAAAGCATCATCCGCTGAGGTGAGGGTCTGCCCCAGCCCCTACCTCCAGACCCCCACCCCAACCCTAACCCCAACCAACCCCCACCCGCCACCCCCAGCCCCTACCCCACCACCCCCACCCCCACGCCCCAGCCACCGACCATAGCCCCCGGCCACCGCCTCCGAACGCCACCCCCCCAACGTCCCCCACCCACACTTGTGGCAGCAGCAGCTGACCTGTGCTCCTGAAAAGTGTCTCAGCATCTCCTGCATCAGGTACAACAGTAAGAAATTAATGTACTAAAACTGTGATATGTCAGTATCCAAGTTTGATTGTAACAGGGGTTCCAACTAAAGCATAGCAAAGAGAAATGAAAAGAAATGGATGAATTCTATAAATATTAGCACGAGATAGGGCCCACGTGCTGTGGTGTTGATTAATAAAATACTGAATCCAATCATTTACCCTGGTACACGCCAAGCCACAGGGGGGCATGATCACTGTCTCCTGAAATGCTGCTACAAATGGAAGCGTTTGCTTGGCAGGTGTGGTGAAGGGGAGATGAGGGACAAGGCAGAAGCCAAGACTACTAACAGTTCTGTATCTTTCAGTGGAGTCTTTAAAAGACACACACTTTCTGAATCCCTTTCCATTTTATGGCTGTTTTCAGGTGGAACTTAGTCCTTCACTCTACAATTAATCAAACACTTTGATAAGAGGAACCTCACAAACATTCCTAGTTTCTACCTGAAAGTCACCTACAGCTGCTGCTCAGAGAGTGCTCACAGTGAGACAGAGAACTGAAAGGCATTTTTTTTTTCTGCTATTTGGGTACTGTCCTCAAATCCCTCCTTCATTGGAATCATGCAGGCAGAGTGAAGTGAAAATGCTTTTATAGAGGAAAAGTGGATGTTTAAACTCAATCTCTGCTAACTTGAAACACAAGGATTTTGTTTTCCTTAGTGACTATAGTTAGGACATGTCTCAGATCCTCAGTCACGTCCAGGAACATTACTTGGAATAAAGGGGAAAATTCCTTTCTCATACCTTTGATGGTGAGTTAATTCGATCTTCATAAGAGCTGCCTTGGCTCTTGTTAGAGTGTGAGTTAAAGTGTCTGAAGCTTGAGAGGAAGCAGATCATCTTGGGAAATCACTGGATGACAAGGGAACCGTAACTCCAGCATTCAGGCCACATCAATCATGGGGGTGGAGAACTAACGGTAAGAGCCAGATGAAAATAGTTGGGCAGTTTCCAAAGAGGGAGAGAAAGCCTATAGCAGCACTGGAATGTTTAGTTTGAGGGGCGTTTTTTTTTTTTTCTTTGGAGACACTTTTGAAAACACTTTTCCTTGTGTTATTTGGTTGATATTTTAAACACTCATTAAGAAGAGCAGCCCAGGGACAGAGCTGTGCAGTCCTTAGAAGATCCCTACACTGCTAGGATTAGAAACACATGTATTTATTCTAAATAATCTACCAGTTTAGTTTATAGAAATAAGTTCCATTATGAGGCGTTTCTCAGAATGGGCAATGATTTTTGATACCTCCAAATCATCCAATGTATTTATTTGGGGGGATTTATTTTCATTTTATTTGTATGTATGAATAGTTTGCCTCCATGCATGTATTGCGCCATGTACGTCTCTGATGATGATGGAGGTCAGAAGAAGCTGTCAGATCCCCTGGAGGTGGACTTACAGATGGTTGTTATCTGCTTGTGAATGCTGGGAACTGAACCTGGGTCCTCTATAAGAGCAGTCAGTGCTCTTTTCCACTGAGCCATCTTTCCAGGCACAAATCTGATATACTCTCTAATTTCATGATAGCCCAGGGAAAGATGTAAGGGAAGCTAGAGTCAGAAGAGCCAGAAGGAGATACTGAGTATCTTAGCCAATAAGAACCTAAAAGCAAGGAGATTAGGGGCATTTGTGTTAGAAAGGAGACTGCAGGAACACAAGTTTTGTAAGCTGATAATAACACAGTTTTCACAGAGCCGAGTCTACAGTCAATGAATACTATAAAAAGAAAAAAGAATTGAGTGACTTGAATACACGTTTGATCATTATCAATTTCCCAGATACCTAGATACAGACTCTCTCAATACTACATGTATCTATGTATACATATACACAATACATATATTTGCTTACAAAATTATGATGAGGTTACATATGTCAGCAACAAAAGAGTATGTGGACCAACAAGCAGTGATGTATGCATTATGTTTTGTAAGTAGTAGTCCATGTAATTGCTTGATAAAGTTGGATCATTACTATGGATCCTGTAGCACATGACTGAGCACTCTGCTCTGCGATGACCATGTTTCCTGTATGGCATTCTCAATGTGGGCCAGAGGACAGGAGAGAAGTCAATGTAAGCGAAATTGATACAAAAAGAAGTCACAGAGCCATATGACATCATGTGCCTACCCACCTGATGTTAAGCTCTGCAATACACTTATTTAATCAGTACCACTGAACAAGTAGCATTGTAATTGAATGAGACACAGAACAAAACCAGCAATGATCTGGACTTTGCAGAGCTTAAAACAGTAATTTTCAGTTTAGATTTCTACCAAATCTGCAGTTTATTATATAGCACTGCTATTATTTTACAGTTTGTTAGTAGATTTTTTTAGACAATTTCATGGATGTGTGTAATGAGTGTATCCTGGTTACTCTCCCCACACCTTGTCTTACCTCCCTTCTACCCTGGCAGCTCCCCCAACTTCCCTTTCAATCTCTTTCTCACGTGTATTAACTTTTGTTCTGGTTTATTGTCCCACAGAGTTTAGCCTGAGTCCTCTGTGTGATCCTGAGTTTGGAACTCAGCATCAAAGCCTGGTGGGCTTACCAGTGTGTATACAACTGGACACTATGGATCCCTCAATAAGTTTATAGTGGAGCGGCATTTAACTGTGGTCAAATAACCGCTATGAAGAAAAAGGAACATGATTTACAGGGGTGTATAGTAAAGACCATGACTATTTCTGGGAATAGAGAAAAGGAAGACAGATAAGGACACTGTCATTGAAGGGGAAAAGTTGGAGCTGTGTTCTAGAAGGTGTTTAGTCATCATCTTTGGGAAGAGTAGGGAAGGATGAAGGGATGTTTGTGGAGAGAGAACAGGAACAAAATGGCAGAGATGAACATGTCTTCTAAGAAATGAAGAAGGATCTGACTGAATACCGTGCAGAAAAAGACGACAACAATTCAAGTTAGGGGTAAGCAGAGCGTTTGCCCTCCATCTAAGAGGAACGAGAAGCTGATAAGATATCCATAAGATGCTTTAGTGTTTGTATAAAATGAATTGAAGAGGATCAAAAGCATCCAGATAAAATATATTGCAAGGAAGGCAAAAATTACGGTAATAAGACAATAGTAATTAGGACATAACAGGATTTGAACAATAGTGATCAAAATGAAAGCATATACATACATTTTTTGATTGATTTATTATTTGATATATATTGCCTGCATGTGTTGTAAGTGCACTCATGTTGTGCAGTGCCCATGGAGGACAGACCCCCTGGAACTGGAGTTACAAATGGCTGTTAGCCAGTATGCGGGTGCTAGAATTTGAACCCAGGTCTTCTGCAAGAACAGCCAGTGCTCTTAACTGTTGAGACATCTCTCTAGCCTCATGAATTTGAAAGTAAATTAGGTAGAAAATAGAAAAAAAAAATTTAATGATAGATTTTTATATTAGGACCTAGGGATGCCAGTGTGATGAGATTATTAAGTTCGTTTTCTTAGAAAGAGCATGCAGAACAATATATTTTAGTTTTAGATATTTTGGGTTGGAGGGCCCTTGAGATACCAAGGAAAGAATGTTAAGTGGCAGGAAGCTCTCTGGATTTGAAGCTCAGGAAACACGTCTAGAATGGCTACAGCCATAATATATATTCTAACGCTTTTTATGCAAGAGATACGTGGGGAACAATTGTCCTCGGAGTTCAGGCCCACTCTTAAAAACTAAATTTAAGAGTTAGGCTTTTTGTTCAGATGATCGTAAGGCCAGCGTAGTAATGCTACAATGGAGATATCCCAGTTTTCCCAGCACCATTTGCCAAGAAAGCTGTCTTTTCTCCAATGTCTTTACACCTTTGCCAAAAATTAGGTAGCTAGAGCTGTGCGAGTTCACTTCCGGGTCCTGCTTTCCTCCGTGTCTGCTCTTATGCCAGTCTCACGATGCCTTTGATTCTACTGTAGCTTGAATTCAAGAACTGTCTTTTTCGCTAAGTATTGCCTTGACAGTCTGGGGTCTTTTGTGCTTCCATATGAATTTTACGGTTGTTTCTCTAGCTCTGTGAGGAACTTCATTGTGATTTTGATGGGGATTGTATTGAATAGGCATATTACTTTTGGTAATATAGCCATTTCACATATTAATTCTGCTAATTCTTGAGCATGAGAGACCTTGTCTTTTTTCCACTATTTCTTTCAGTTTCCATCTTTGGCACCTTATACTTTTCATCATAGATGTCTCTTAATTTCTTTGGCTAGTTGTTTTTGTTTTTTTTTTGCCTGGGTATTTATTATCAGTTTTATATTGTTGTCAATGGTATTTTGCTCAAATTTCCATCTTGGAAAATTCATATGACACATAAAAAAGCTATGACTTTTGTATGTTGATTTTTTTTTTTGTCCTGCCGCTTTGCTAAAAGTGTTTATCAGTGGAGTCTTTAGAGGGTTTTAAGTAGAGGTTCATGTCATCTACAACCATGGAAGATTTGACTACCTCCTTTCCTATTTCAGTTTATCTTCCTAGGTTATTTTTCATTAAAAGTGATATTGTACATTTGTGTAATTGTGTAAGTGATGTACATTTGTGTAATTTCTAAATTTTAGTCATTTATTTATACTGTTTTTCCATTATAGCCAGAGAAGAAGACATGGGATACATTCTCCATTTTCTTTGCTTTGCTTTTTTTCTATTGCTTCTTTTTTTTCATTTTTTAACAATAAGTAATAATTTATGAGTACAAGCATCCTTCATGTAAAACCAATTTGCAAGCAGTTGTGCCCAAACCCACATAGCCCAAGGGTCCCACCATCCAGCTGGAGGTCTTGTATGTTCAATCAAGTTGATCAAATAAGTGTCCAGGCTATATTGCTGTAGTTTCACCATTCACCCCAATAGCAGCCCTTACATTCCACCACACCCCCTCTTCTGTAGATTGTTTCCTAGGCTTAGAAAAGGGGCACAGGTGGACGAGAAGCAAAACAGTCTACTTTCTCTGGAGCTGTTGTTTTGGACTCTGGTCAATTCTGGTTGTTTCCTTTCATGGGCTGACAGTTTGTTCAGGAATAACCTTTCAATCCTACTAATGAAGCCCAAGCAATTAGATATATAGGTATTTAAACAGTACTAATTGTTATGGTAGGTTACTTTGGTATAGACACAGATGTTTGGATGGTATGTTAATCCATGAATTACTTTTTTTCTGTAAAATATGACAGGGTCTTACTGTGGCTTATAACATCTCCTAACCACTAGGGGATGTAAGCTTGTGGCATCAGCCCTGGGTTATTCCTCCAAGGAGAGAGCTAATAGCCAATTAGATTTGGTATACACAGACATATGGCTCGGCACTCGGGATACACCAGTATTTCCAGGAAGGTGAGGTATCTGCTGGTGCTGACAGAGGAGTCTTGATTGACTCAAGGAGCACCTATATTTGCTTTTTTTGGTTTTATGTGGCCTTTGGTAACACTCTCTGTATTCCAGAGACCAACTGTACACTCGCAAGTGCGGTCTTCATACTTTTCCCATGCTTACATCAGGTCTTCACAGCAGAGGCCTTATGCCTCTCTTCTTGCAGGTCATCCCAGTTTACAGGCAAGAAGCCTTTTTTTGGGGGGTGGCTTGGATTCCCTTGCCAACATCTCCATGGTAGAATAATCCTTTGCTGATATCAGAGCTCTCTCTGTATTAATATATTTGCTTAAGTGCATGTAGCTTAAGGAGAATTTAGTATTATATTTGGATTCTGATAGAGAATAATCCTTTTCACAGTTCCTTGTCTATTAGTCAAATAAAAGAGGCAGTTTTACCAGTTTTATAGGAGATTACCTCTTATAACAGTTGGCTCCATTTACAGTTGAGAACGACCATCATCATCATATTCATATTCTCTGTTCTTTGGAGGGAGGTAAAGAAGTCTCTTGTATTAAAACTTTGTGGCACCTAGAAGGTAAGTTTCATAGGACACAACATTATAAATAGTTGTTACAAAGTAGGATCCACAGAGGGGTTTGATCCTGTAGCAGTCTGAGGCTTTTCTTCCTCTCCAATTCATACAGAACCTTCTTCTGGCACTTCCTGGTACATACTACACAATGCAAAGCTGTATCTTTCTTTCTCAGCTTAAGTTGGAAATTTTGACCTGTTGGAACATACAAGAATCTTTTTCGGTAGTTAGTTTTAAGATTTGAATGCAAAGTTTTTGACAAAAGGTTTCATATATTGTATTCACCGTTTTTATTTTAGGCTTTTTTTTTTGACCCATGAGTCTCAAAAAGGCAGTTGTATTACATACCTATAGGGTGGAATCAAGGCCCAGATTTCATAAATTACACCAAGCTGTTTTGGTGTTTGTAGTGGTAACTTGGGAAGCAAACATTAATTTTTTAAGTAAAATCATCCTACAGGTAAATAGAATGTTACAAGATGATACTGTACACAGAAAAAATTATAGAAGAACATATGTATGTGCCAATCAAAGTTTATTGTTATACAGATTTTAAGTAAAAAAAGTGGACAATAATAATATAACTCACACCAACAGATGCATTACCGTTTTAGCAATCCTTTAAACCAATGTTTTTAATATAAAATATATTTACTTTTCCTAGGTCCTAAAACACTATGTAACCTGTAGACAGAGTCTGGGCAAAATTGGATACTTGTTGAACTCACGTCAATTAAATACATTAATCTGATGCAGTCTTTCTGTTGTTTTTTTTTTATGCATCCTTCTGCACAAGAATATTTAATGGGTTATTGGTGCTAGCATCCACAATCAAGGATACACTTCGTCGTTTGTTTTTCTGGGACTTTACAGTTAAATACAATACTATAAATCTTAGCTCTATCACATTTACCTGCAAATTCATGATGTTTCTTCTTACTGCTGACTAGAACTCCATTGTGTACATGTTACCACATTTTCTCTATCCACTCGTCAGTTGAGGGCATTTGGGTTGGTTTTTTTTTTTTTTTTTTTTGCTATTGTGAACAGAGCTGCAAAAATATAGCTGTGCTATGTATCTCTGTTCTATAGAGTTAATCCAGAGTGTATGATGGGTTTGGCAAGTCATTAGTCTTCCAAGGTTCTCCACACTGCTTTCCATAGTGGCTGTACAAGTTTACATTCCCACAGCAATGGATGAGTGTTCCCCTTTCCCCACAACCTCTCCAGACATCTGATACATTTGTTTTCTTGATGTGCCAGTCTTATCGGAGGAGATGATATTTTAGAGTGTCTAATTTGCATTTCCCTAATTATTAGTGACATTGAACAGTTTTGAAGATGTTTCTCAGTCATTCTAATTCCTCCTCTGTGAAGTCTCTATTCAGTTCTTTGCTCATTTTAGTGATTCATTTGTTCTTTCTTTGTTTTTTGAATAGCTTGTATACTCTGGAAATTAACTTTGTCAGAGTTATCTACAGAGAAGGTTTCCTCCCACTCTGTGGTTTTCTCTTCACTCCTTGATTGTTTTTTGATGTACAGAAGCTTTGAGTTTAATGAGGTCCCATTTGTCAATTGTTGATCTTATTTCTTGTGCAGCTGCTGTCTGATTTAGGAAGTCTTTTCCTATGCCTATGTCTTGTAGTTGCTGCAAGTTTCTCTTCTATCACCTCCAGATTTGGGGGTTTCACATTGATTCCTTTGTCCATCTGGAATTGACTTTTGTACAGGGTGAGAGGTAGAGGTTTAATTTCATTCTTCCACAGGTGGTGATCCAGTTTTGCCACACCACTTACTGAAGATGTGTCTTTCCTCCATTGTGTCTTCTTAGCCCCCTTGTCAAATAGAGGTGGCTGAAACTGTATGTGCTCAGTGTAATACTAGACGAATTTCTCTCCAATGAATACTCCTTTAATTTCCTTTTCTTGCTTACTGCCCTAGCAAGGGTTTTAAGCACTATATTGAAAAGGAGTGGTAACAGGGCAGCCTTGCCGAGTACCTACCTTTAAGGAATGTTCTGTCGTTTCCCATTTAGGATGTATATGGCTGTGGGTTTCCTGTATATGGCTTTGATTACATTGAGGAATGATCCCTCCAGTCCAATTCCCTCTAGGATTTAAACATGAAGGGATACTGGATTTTGTCAAAGCTTTTCTGATCATTGAGATGATCTGTGGTTTTGTCTTTCAGTCCATTATATGTTAATGATATTTATTGATTTTCATATGGTGAACCATCCCTGCATCTCTGGTATGAATCCAACTTGGTCATGATGGATGATCTTCTAGATGTGGGTCTGTATGCGATTTGCTAGTATCCTGTTTAGAATTTTGGCATTGTGTTCATTGGGAGATGGTTCTATATTACTCTTTTTGTTATCTTTACGTGGTTTTGTAATAAGCGTGATGCTGGCATCAAATAAAGGAATCCGGGAGAACTCCTCCTGTTTTACTCTTCTAAAACAACTTGAGTAGTATATTGTAAGTTATGTCTTAAAATATTTTGTAGATCCTGCGCGTGGAAACCATCTGGAGTCTGCGACTATTTTTGGTTGGGAAGGCTAATATTATTACATTTTAAAATTTCTTCATGTCTTATTGGTGCTATTTAGAGTGTCGACTGTAAATCATTAGGTTTGAGGTTGGTATGAGATAATCCAGGATTTCAGATATTCAGTCCATAGCTTTCCTACTGCATATTACATTAAGCAAGTAAAATAGAAAGAGATAGTTGAATTTGGAGGTATTCAGGCCTTTGTTTCTGTGAACTTTTCATTGTACTGTTGAAGTTATAACTTATTATGATCTCAGATATAATCATCACCAGATCTATTAGATCTATATTTAATTTGTTCTTTTGAAGTAACTGAGAGCACTGGGAAGTGCGTGTAAAAGGTTTATTCTCTCTATACAAGAAAATTTCATACAAAAGCTTCCAAAGAACGCAAGCCATGGATTCTTTGTGTGTATGTCTCTTGTATTTCATTATCTTGCTATTGGGCTTGTACTGTGTATGTTGTTTCTTGTTGTCTATGCTGCAGCTTATAAGGGTCGATTGTGTTGTTGGTGTCAAGTATTTTTAGGCTGCATGTTAGATCATTTCAACTTTGCTTCTTTCTGTTTTGTTATTTTTTATTTTATTTATATTAATGTAAGCTCATTACGAGCTATAACATCCCTCTTAGGACTGCTTTTAAAGTGTCATATAGGATTTGACTGTGTTGATATTATCGATGTTATGTCAGCTTCAGGAATGTTTTTAATCCTTAATTCCTTCATTGCTTCCTTCCGCCATATCAATTATTTAGAAGACTGTATGTATTAGGTCTCAATGTGTTCTTGTAGGTGTAGGTTATCCTGGTGTTGTATATGAGTTTTATTTGCCTGTGTTATGAAGAAGCATGAGATTATTCAATCTTTTTGTTTGTATTTGTTGAGTTTTTTTCGCTGTGTCCTAGTATATGGGTTTTTGGAGATGTTCCGTGAGGTTGCTGAGTAGAAAGTGTTTATTCTCTGGTGTTTGGGTAGAATATTCTGGTTAGATGCAGATGTGTCGAGGTCCATTTAGGGTGTATTGTATCATTTGCAGTTGCAGTGTTCTCGATGTTTATCCTTTGCTCCTGTTGATACTGTCTAAAGAACTTAATGGGTATGAATTCCCTCTATTATTAGTGTGCTGGGTTAGATCTGTTGCCCTTGGTCCGCTGGGAAAGGAATTGTCCTTTATAAAGTGTTGTGCACTGGATTTGGTGCATGATATTCATGATTGTGAGATAGATTCATTCAATGGGTTTCTTTAATAAATGATTATTAATGCCCTCTTTGTCTCTTGTTGAAGTTTCTATTTGGCTTTGAAGTCTATATTTGTCTGATAATCTGAAAAGAATTTATGCCATCAACACCCGCTTCTTTATTGTATTTATCCTTAGGGGTTTGCTGTTGGAGATTTATTTGTTACGGTCTCAGTCAATAATCGCGATGTACTTCAAAATTACAGTCATGTTGTTTTTTGCCGGTTTCCTTTTCGAAAATGTTATTGAGCTAGTTTTGACATTGTAGACAGCTATATAGATGGGGTTTGTTCCTAATACTTTATATTATATCCATTTTCGGCGGACTCCTACACAGTTCTGACCCTAGACTCCCAAGCACGTTGGTCTTGATTTAGAATGGGACTTTGGGTGAGTGTGAGGCCCATATATAGTTTAAGGTTGATGATGAGTGAGGAGGAATGGGAATGTTAGCTTGATGTATCCTTTCCCAATATTCAGATTATATAAGCATATGTAGGAGTTATAGGCCCTCTGCATATTTCTACTCCTACAGTATTATGGTGCGTAATCTTATTTTATTTTGTTTCTCTAAGTTTCTTGGAAGGGAATTAAGCTCATGTCTCCTATAGCTATCCTGCCTCTTTCAGAAAAGTTGGTTCAAGATTAATGGTTCTATATGAAAGAAGGTTTGTTTTTTCCAGACATCTTGAATTCTAGAATGATTTTGTGATTAGAGTGTGTATGGAAGATTTGTCTTTCTCTCTTCAAAGCTAAATGCATACCATTTTTGCTTTAGGTAAGAGAATAATCTGTAGTTGGCAGTCTCATAAAGTCGTTGCATTAAACAAGCTGGGTAAGGTCATCTCTTTCTCCATGCGTCTTTGCTCTGTTGTCATGAGCTTGTTACCGGCTAGAGAATAAAATCGTCGAATGTGTAACATGTGGAGGGTTATTGATGCTTGTGTGGCTAAGTTGTCGAACTTAGTTTTTTCTTTTGTATAGCCTTACTGAGATCAGCACAAATTTAGACTTTCAAAGCAGATAAGAATTATTGTCATAGAGACATAGTGAGTTATTTGGGCGTCTACCCAGCCGATTTTTTTAACTGTGCTCTGGCATGGGGAGTTTGTTTTCTGATCTCGTCTATTTAGAGTAGTGCCTATGAGACTTCTTGTATTTGTATGGTTTTTGTCTATTTTTATTTGGGGAAGACTTGATATGCATCTATCTAATTGAAGATAACTGATCGATAACTAATTTTGCTCATGTTGAGATTCTTTTCCTTAACTCTTATTCGTTGATTGTGGGAGGGTTTGACTTTTTCATAGGGGTCCCATATTTCCTGGATATTTCAAACTATTTTTTGTATTTCATGTATATTGTTTTATATCTTCATCATTGAGCTTTTTATGTTTGCTCTTGTTATAGTGCTCCAGACTATCTGATTTTCTTTGTTCTTGCTTTCCTCGCAATTTAACAGTCTGGAGGACTTTTTTCTCCTTTCCCTTCTGGATGCGATGAGTGATTTTAACCCGTTTTCGTTTCAATCTGATCTTATGATTTTCATTTCTACATTTTGAGCTCCCGTCAAATCTGCTTCTTGACTGCTACTCATTACTTTTCTTGGATATGCTTCCTTAATTATTTATGTGGCATCTGAACTTACCATTTCAAGGTTCTCTACACCGTTTGAAGTATTGGACTATTAGTATTCTCCCCATTCTAGTTCTCTTCTGGTTTGAGTAGCAATCTGATTCCTTTAGTTCTTTGATCAAAGTATGTTCATTGTATCACTACTAAGGTCACTTATAATTGAAGATATAATATTCCATTCTCTCTTCTTAGTTCTTGCATTCTTCATTTTAATTGCTTTAAATATTTCCTGCTAGTGAACTCCATACCTATAAAGACTTGTATAACTTGGGTCTCCTCACAGGGGACCTCATGATACTCTCCACCATAAGAGATTTTGGTAGTACAGCTGTGCGGGAAATTACCCGCGCTTACTCATGTGTCCACTTACGATATGACTGTTACGAATCTGGCGTAGGATGTATACTTTGTGAATGCAATCAAAAATGTCTTTCACTCATGTTATTGGAATGTTTTGCTTGACCTCTCTCTGACATATGACTTATTTTTTTCTTAATCCTCCTCTCTTGTTTAACTGATGAATATATTGACTTGATTAGAGTTTCAGAGATTTAATGTTTTCTGATCTGATATATAATAACGATACTTGGACAATCATCAAAGTCACTCTTTACCCTTTCCTTTTTCTGAAGGCTTCCAACAAAACGTCACTGGATATCTCTCATCACATTCCAGTTGTGGGACAGGGGATAAATCACTGACCTTAGCCCAAGCCCAAGGTACCTGGCCTTGGAAGTGACTTAGGACTTATGGCCAATTAGAGAGAACAGGCTGCAAAAAGAACACAAAGGCACCTGGCATAATCCTTGTGACAGTGCAGAGAAAATGAAATGGATTGGCTAATCCACGCCCGACAGACAACACTCTCCAATAACAAGACGTAGATTGAGGGTATTAATACCCTTATTCGCATTCTATAAACAACATGGCCAGCAACCCAGGATCAAAATCTGATACAACTAAAAAACCTACTGCCTGGCAAAGTGACCTTCACCAACTGCTGACCTCAGGCAGCCCACTGAGCACAAAGGACACAGACGAGTACCCAAACACTACTCTCTTGGCTCATTAAAACTTGCTGTAAAATGTCTAGCATATGGGGTTAACTCCAGTGAAGCTCCCATACCATCTGTGAAAAGATGTAGTGTTTGGTAGCTCTTGGATGGCAGATGTCATAAGATGGATCTCAAGATTAAAAACAAGAAATCACCATTCTCCCCTAGATCTATAATATCTAATAGTGGATCGTACCCTTATGCTTTCTGAGATTGTCGGAGAAATTAAGAAAAGGAATAAACATTCCTTATAGCTCTGTGAAACTTCACTACTTCTCTCCTATCTGCTCTCCCTATTGACTTTCTCCCTCTCATCTCATCATTTATTGCTCCCTCATCTCTTCTGTGTGCTCTTCCTTGCTCAACTTCTATTTTATATCTTCCGTTACTCTCCTCTTATTCTCAACTATTCACTATCTTCGTCTTTTGCTGTTCTGACATTACGATATTATTCAAAGACTACACTTCATTATCAGTAACCTTATGTACGGCACTTGAATCTGTATGTCCCTGTCGTCATATTCTTCAAGAAATATTTGTCATTGAACATGCTGAATTCTCTTATGTCAACAGAGAAATTTACTGCTTTCTTTTTCTTTTCAAAACTATCCTTTGTTAGGTGCCTTGTACATTTAAAATGAAGATTTTCTTATGTATTTCTTAATGCACCATATTTTCCTATGACATGTTATATTAATACAGTCCTTGGACGAGCTCTCTCATTGAGACATATGTCTATAACAGATATCTTTTATAATATTCTTTTTTAACATGTTTTTTAAATTATCACAAATTCATAGATCGCATTCCCCCTCTCCGTTCCTAGCAGAACACCCTCAGAGACTCATGACATACTGCAAAACATGAGCTTTTTTATCGTCTATATTCTCTAGTCGTTCATCAGATCACTACTGCCAATGACGGAAGGTAGACTGATCTTTGACAAGGAAGTTAATTGTTTCAAGTCACGTTTTTCGATACTAAGATCTTTCTGTTTGTGAGTATGTTTTAATGTGTAGTTATGTTATTCAATATGGCAACTCAGACTGCCCAACTGGGGTTATGGAAAAAAAATAGACTCCAAGGAGCCATGTTCGGCAAAAGACTAAAGATATCATATCTAAAGGTAATTGGCATAACTCGCAGATTGTGATGGATGACTATTCATGTTTACCTTTCTGAGAACTGGGATTAGTTGTGGACGTTCTAGCCATGATGTCTTCTAGCTCCAGCCGAAGATTATTTGGTTCCTGCAAGCTCATTGTAGTCGAGATTACGTAATTTCGAAACAAGCATATGACAGATACCATCTCACGCTCAGGTGTCACTCGAAATAGAAATGTTAAGGAAAATTCTTCCTAATAAATGAATGCTCGGATGAAATTGAAATATCAGAACAGACAATGAGAAGTTCAGGGTATACATGTAGTGCTAAGATCGTGATCCCAAGTTGTTCTTCTATCTATGGATCCTGAAGACCCTAATTACGTTACCGTATTGAAAGCGTAGAGATTGATGATTATCCTTGAAGATCTCGTTGGGGAGGGTCACGTTTGTGGTGGTGATCAGCTCATTAGACTAGTTGTGAAAGAGAGCTTGAAAAAACCAATGGGCTAAAGAGACTGACCAGTTAAATAGAGATGTACTCCATCTGATGGTGGGGTGAAGGTCTTGTGGATGTAAGCATAGACCCATATGTGATGTGGTGTAAGTGGCTGAAGGTTTGGGTTTGGAAAGAGTTTGCTAATTTCTTTTAACTAGTTCGCCATTAAAAGGGTCTGTCCACAACTGACATATTCGCATCGAGTGTGCATGTATGAGTTATACACGATCGTTTCTTCCACCGGCTTTGGAAGTCAGTTGGACGAGTGTCTGCGAATCATCTTATACTCAGTTGACTAATTCTAAATACAGGGAACTTTGGTATACGCTGACGCATATTTTGATCTTTTCTTGATCCTACGTCACAGCATTTATTGAGTAACGCATGATATATGCTTATAGTGGTTTTGAGTTTATTGTGCATTATCCTTAATGGATATGAGTGAATGTTGTTGAACACTCATCTTTAAAGGTGTTTATCAGCGCGATCTCTAAGTGTCCTTTCTTGTTAACCTTGTGTTCAAGTCTTTTTGCCTTTCTCATTCTATTTAGAGTGGATGTCAATTTGTTACTGTTATCTGTTCCTATTTTTGTTTTTCTCGAAGCTTAGTTTTCATTTATTATTTATTACAAAATTGAAATCAATGCGCTGTTTGTAAGAATGTTGTCTGTGGTGAATTGGTACATTTCCTCCCCTATAAGTATGGGATATTGTCATGTCATTTCCTTCTATATTAGTTTCTTTTATGGAATGATTACAGAAGCTTTGATTTGCTCAGTTTAATGGCTGTCAGACTCATTTATATATTTGGAGAGACCTTAATTTATTTGTGCAGCGTGATCTTGTCGGATTTAGGAAGCCTCTATAAATGTCACTACCCTATGTCTTGTAATGTCTGTGCTGCCTACAGGATATAGCAACAATCAGATCAAGTTTTTTCTCTCTACTAATACTCCCTATTCAGAAAGGATTCATTCCATCGAGGAGCTATTCATGTATGGATTGGTGGGATTTCTTAGATCCACAGAGCTGCAGTGGGATATGGGACTTTTCTACGTCATACATGGTAAGAGGATCGATAAAGTAAGGTATGGGTTTTTCATACTTTCAATCATATAATCATTCTTGGCGGAGATGGGTGATTCAGTTGTTTGCAACGAAGTCCACTGACATGAACAATTGCTGTCTTTATAGCTCCAATTTCGTGTGTATCTGTGCAATGCCTCCTTGCAGTCGAAAAAGTCCTATTGATACAAAATCCAAGTATCCTCATTAATTTAAAAAATCGCTCAATGGGGCTATGGGTAACTACTTGTATGTCTCAGATGTTGGGGAGGAGTTTTTAGTATTTTTCGTCTTCAATTGTATGGCTAATCAATACAGGTCATTTTATGGCTGCAGATAACACATGTCTGACTTTGGAAGAGGACTGGAGTAGGGAACCGGTATATATGCTTCACAAGAGCTGGGCGATATGGATGGATGGGAATGAGTCCCCCTGTGTAGATCGTCTTGGTGTCGAATCCAGGGATCTGATTTGTGGCTATACAGGGGCATTCTTTTGAAATGGGTTTAGGTTCACAAGGCAAGGCTGCTCGAACCTTTAAGTCTTTTTTATTCCAAGCCTCTGAAGAAACACTACTGGGGATTTGATTGGAATTGCGTAAACTTACAAGAGTTTGGGTAAAATGGACATTTCTTTACATATTGTTTTATGTTCTTCACAAATACCATGAGCATGGGAAGAGTTTTTCATCTTCTGATGATCTGCTTTAATTCTCTTCTTTAAGGTTTTAAATTTTTAGTTGTCATGAGTTAACAGCCTTTGAGTGTCTTTGGTGTTAGGTTGTTCACATGAGTAACTTTATTATATTGTTACTATTGTGAGGTACATTGTGGGAAGGTCTCTTATGAAATCTTCTCCAGTTGCTTGTCTCATTGCAGGTGTTCGAAGAATAGGCCATGATTTTTATGTATTTAGGGTGGATAATTTTGTATCTGCCACTTTTGCTGAACGCTAGTAATGGTAGTGTTATAGGAGGTTATTCTGGTAGTCTTTAGTTTAGGCATCGCCTTAACAGTAAAAAATTCGAGATCCTTAACATCAAATGGATAGTTGATTCCTCTTTCCAATTAGTACTCCTTTAAGTTCCTTTTCTTGCTTATTGCTCTAGCAAGTGTTTCAAGCACTATATTGAAGAGATGGTGACAGGGGCAGCCTTGCCAGTTCCTACTTTAAAGGGATGTTTCTGTCATTTCCATTTAGGATGATATTGCGTTGGTTTTCTCTGTATATGGCTTATTACACTGAGGAATGATCCCTCCAATCCATTTCCTTCTAGGATTTTAAGCAGGAAAGGATGCTGGATTTGTCAAAAGCTTTTAGCATCAATTGGATGATGTGTGGTTTTTTGTCTTTCATTCTCTTATGTGTTGATGATGTTTATTGATTCATACATTGAACCATCCTGCATCTCTGGTATGAATCCAACTTGGTCATGATGGATGATCTTCTTGATGTGGGTCTGTATCGATTTGCAGTATCCTGTTTATAATTTTGCATTTGTGTTCATTAGGGAGATGGGTCTATAATTTCTTTTTTAGTTGTATCTTTGCTGGTTTTGGTAATAGAGTGATGCTGGCTTACTAGAAGGAATTTGGGAGAATTCCCTCTGATTGTATCCTTCTAAACAGTTTCAGTAATAATGGTTATAGGTCTTTTTGAAATGTTTATAATTCTGCCATGAAACCATCTGGGCCTGGGCTTTTTTAAAAAATCTTAACCAGGCATTTCATGCACTTTTATTTCTTTGGAATTGCTTGCTGCACTATTATTTTGGAGACCAGATGCTTGATTTCTTCTGGAGAACTTTATTTCTTCTTCTTCTACATTGTTGTTTGCACATCTGGTGTATCAGTTATCTCTACCATGTTTGTGGGTAGTTATTTTAGTAAGTGATTATCTCCTGAAAATACATTATGTGATGTGATCAGTTTATGTAGAGTTGGCTTTGAATATAGCTAACCACTATAAGTAGCCTATTTAGGCCTTCTTTTCCTCTGCTAAAACTTTTAAAAATCAATTCTTTATGAATCCTATATAGTGTATTTAATCATATTTACCCATTCACCCCGTTCTCTGCTCACCCAAATTTGTGTCCTAATTTTTTCAAAGCCCATGGAGTACAATTTGTGCTGTCACCATGCACAAGACCTCTGATAAATTACTTTTGGCATGTGTACAAATTGAAATTGTAGACACACCTTGTCCATAGAATACAAATAGATAGAAAGGGTTACTTGTAGCAGATTAAGCAAATGTGTTGTAGACCACAGTGGTGGGGACTAGTGGCCCTCTCACATGCTGGAGGTTTCCTTGGGGACTGTTGAAATGTTCTCCTGCAGGTCTCTGGCACTGACACATGCAGCAGTGGTGTATTTCCTGAAAAGCCTGTTCACTGACCAGTTACTGGTGCTGACACACTAACATGATAGTTGGAATTCCATTACCCAAATTTTGGTATCAATAATACTATGTGGTTTGACAGTTTGGGGCAGAGGGACTCTTTAAAACATTTCATGAAGGCTGGGCATGGTGGTGCATGCCTTTAATCCTAGCACTTGGGAGGCAGAGGCAGGTGGATCTTTATGAGTTCAAGGCCAGCCTGGTCTACAGAGTGAGTTCCAGGACAGCTGGAGCTACAGGGAGACCCTGTCTCAAAAAGACAAATAATAATAATAATAACAATAATAATAATAATAATAAAATAAAACATTTCATGGACTAAATTTGTTCTTTGACAATTTCATACATGTATGTATGTATTCTGATTATCCTCTCCCACTGCATTCCTTAATGCCCTCCCCATCCATAACAATCCTTTTTTCCAGAATCATGGCTTTTAGTTTTATTTTCTGACTTATGTAGTTTAACCTGGGTGATCTGTATGAGTATTGGAATGGGACTATTCATTGAAACCTGGTTGGGTCACCGACTGGTACTCACTTGAAAGCACTGAGTCCCTCTCTCCCTAAAACTGTCAGTGGTAAATGTTCAGCAGTGAGAGGCAGAGCTCCCTGAGCCTGCCTCAAACATCTATGCCTGACTGCAACGGGCCCATTCTTGGACTGACTCACTGCTGCCGTCTTCAGCTGCTGCGGGTTTGTGTCTGCAGGGTCACTGTCCTGTCCAGATGATGGCATTTGGCAGCCCTTCTCCTCATCTCCCAGATCTTACATTCTTTCTGCTCCATTTTCTAGAGAATTCCCCAAGCCCTATAAACGTCTTATGCTTAGTGTCTTGTATGCCATGCGTCTCCACATTACTCCTCTTCACTGGAAACAGGTGCTTCTCTGATTAAGGCTACGACTTGCAGTTGTTTATGGGAATAAACATGGATATTTAGAAGGCAGTTTGATGTTATATTAATTTAACTGAACAGTATTCCAGTTCCTCTCCTGGGGCCTTTAATCTCCTCTCGTATGGGTTTTTGACTAGGTTTACAGCAGCAGGCATGAATTCCCTTCTATGGAGTTGTAGAGAGAGCAGTTGGTTACTCCTAGCCCTGTAACTATCGCAGTGTTGCACAAGTAGGCACACCTTGCCTGGCAGGTTAGTCTTGTAGTTTGTGTAGTTCACGGTTGTCTAAGACTGTTAATGCTGTTTTTGAGACAGTGCTTGCTGGGAGCAGGGCCAAGGCTGAGCCAGGCAAACTTCCTCTTGGACTTCTCTTTGATTATGTGTGCCCAGAGGCAGGACGAGGGGTAGAGTCATGGAGTTCCTTAATGCCCCCCTCAGTATACCACTGTAAAGTAGGGCAGCATCAGGAATAACTGTTCCCTCCTGCCTGAATGTATGACAGGGAGATGGATGGCGGGAGTTATGCCGTTGCCTGATATTGGTCCTGGAGTTGATATATGTCCACTTGTGGGTGGCCATGCCTTTGCTTTTAGAGGACAAGTGCTCTGATCTCTTGGTTTGCAAAGGAAGTATGTTAGTTCTCTGCATCACATCTCTACATTGTCAGACACCCAGCAGACTTAGACTACAGTTGCTCTGGCCAAATTGGGTTTATAAGGTGTCTACCCATCAATGCAGTTGAAGATTTATAGAGTGCCAAAGATGGGACTGTGTAGGGATTCTGACACATGAATTATGTTAAACTCAAGTAATACCTCACTTTCAAAATCAATCTTGGCTGTGGCACCCCAGAGTTCATTGGGAGAGGATGTGACATCCTTTCCTTAAGCAAGGCTACTGTGCAGTTCTAAGTGGGTTGGAAGACTATGAGGGCCCTGGGTCTTTCCACTGGTTAAGCCTGCCAGTTAAACACTTACAGAGTATGCTGGGACCCTGCAAAAGGAAGAAACACCTTTAGCTGTAAGCCAGGGTGACAGTTGCTAGGATATTTTATCTTACTGTGATTGTGTCCTAGATCTCTGAAAATTACAATTTTCAATCCCTTTTTGCCCAGTTTTCAATGTCTACCCTCTCTTAAAAAACAGCTATAAACTTATTACGTTGGTTCTCATGGAAAAGAAAGTGAGGGAAAGACATTTCTATTTTGCCTTCTTGATATCAGAGGGGTATGCATTTATTTTATCTTATGATTTGCTCTGGAAAAGATATAGAATGTTTTAGTATTACAGCTTTAGGAACAAACAATCCAGTCCCAGACCCTGTGCATCTGGGTGAGCAGAGGTTCAAGGAAAAAAAGATCAGATATTTTAATTTAATAATTTAGGATTTTTCTACTTCCTGTTAGTAAATCATCTTTGACAAATACTAATCCAAGACAAAACCTATCAAAAAGTTCTCTCATTGAATGAATGATTCTTTTCAATGTTTTGCCAAATTGAGACAAGAAAACTATAAAAATCTTTTCAATTTTTTCATTATAGGATTTAAATTTTGACTCTTCCCACAAATTGAGATGTTTCAAATTTATATTATAAACTGTCAGAATTAAAATTTGAATACTTTTTGAATTCAGTTTCTCTTTAGCATTTCTGAAAATATTTTTTATTTTCTTACATTTGTAAACAATGTTACAGTTGGTGAAGAATGATAATGCTTCAAATTCATTTATGTTTAGCTTGTAGAATACTCTAAGGGTTTTATAAAATTCTTTTAAACTTTGAAAGATTATTTTATAGAAATATTTACTGGAATTGGAGAATTTTGGCTGATTTATAACATAGTTCTTTAAAGATTGGATCTGCCTAATCTACACTCTGTGTTCATTTAACGAAGTGCCTTCAAAAGCTATACTAAAATGGTTTTATATTTGTTTTGAGTTTTAGTCTACTTGTACCTCCTGTTTTAACCTCTTGAATGCTGGGATTTATAGATATGTATCACTATAGACAACTCTGAAGTGATTGCAGTCTAATTTCTATTTTTATCAATTTTAAAACTATCATCCATAGCAATGGGTTTTGACATATATGTATGTGTGTATGTGTACTTGTATGTATGATTATGTGTATGTATGTATATGCATATGTGTTTTGTGTATGTCTGAGTACATGTGTATATGTATATCTATGTGTTATGTGTGCATGCATGTATGTATGTATGTGCATGTATGTGTGTTGTGTGTGCGTGTGTGTGTGATTGTACTTTGCTCACTCACTCTTGTCCTTGCCTCTTTTCCTGTCTTCTCCCACAAGTAGAACCTCATCCAACTTCATGTCCCATATATGAATGTATGTATTTTTATTTTCTAATAGCTATTGTGTTGCTGTACTTACAGATGTTCACAGGAAATCTTGGTATTGAAAACCAAATTTCAATTTCAATGTCAATGAAAGTCATGTTTCACTGACTGGTATGTAAACACTTTTCCTACAAATTGCTTTTACCTTTTAAAATTGTATGTGTATGAGTGAGTGTATGAATGAGCCTGTATGTATGTAAGTGCCTCACCCCGCCCCCTTCCCATGTCATGCAGTGCCTGCTGAGGTGAGAAGAAGGCGTCGGGTTCCTCTGGAACTGGAGTTACAGGTAATTGTTACATGCAAATGCTTGCTTATTAATTTTATGTATGTCAAGTACAAAGTACAGAACTCATGGTGGATGGAAAATAATGGACATTTTAATCAAATTACTTTTTATCATTTATTTCCTGAGAATAGACGTTCAATATTTAATAATCATTATATATACTTTTTCATTTTTAGCACATTTGTGTTAAATTTTTTCGCTGCTTTTAAAAAAAATGAGAGACAAATAAATATTATGTATTTTGTATTATACAATGATGACACTATTACAATATCTAGAGAGCTGACTATCCTCTACAGAAGACATCTTTGGTTCTATTTCTTACCCATTTGTAATGAGTTCGTAACCCTTGATTTCTTGTGTTTCTCCACTGCGTCCCTACCCCACTTTTATGACCAGAGAAACATCTGTAGAGCTCATGATCTGGCAGATTTGTCTGTCTTACTGACCAGCTCAGTGTACGGGGCTTGCAGTACAGTATTGCTCCTTCCTTTACCACCTGAGACCAGCAGGGGGCTGTCGCGTGCAGCTCACACCCCAGGGACATATGCTAGAGAGCACTCTGCTAGTCTTTGAAAGGGAAATGTTAGATCAGGAAAAGGGGAAGCTTTATGTAAGTTGTCTTTCAGTTAACTTTTAAGTTTTAAAATATTTATTCCACATAATTCTCACACACTATAGATGAACTTATGACAAAAACGACCCAAATCATTTTGGCTTATTTTAATAAAACTATTTTAATAATAGTGTGAAAAAGAAAAAAAAAAAAAAAACGGAACAACTTTGAAAGGATGTCTGGACAATTGGCAAAAACTAGGAGAGTTCTTGGCGAAACAGGATATACAATGTACTGTTTATTGATTATTCTGTAAGAAACTATGAAAATGTGGCTTAAAATATCACTTTTATTATAGCTTATAGTTTGGTGAATGAGTAATTCAAACAAGGTTCAATTGGGAGGTTTTTATGCTCCATATGTCATCAATTGGTGTCCCAGAGTAGTGTTCATCTGGCAACTGCTCTGGTTTGGAGGGTCCCAGAAGGCTTTGCGCAGGTGCCTGTTGCTCATGTCCACTTCCTTAGGTCAGTCATGTTTATTTCCTGGTTTTCCCAGAGCTCCTGGACATTAAAAGAGAACGATGCCAATCCTTTTATTGTTTTTTGGTTTTACTTTTTCAATTTATTTATTTTTGTTTTATGTGTACGAGTGGTTTGCCTGCATATATGTAAGTATACCCACGTCGGGCAATGCCCAGAGAGGCCAGAAGAGGGCGTCGGATCCCCCTGGAACTAAAGTTACAGATGGTTTTAGCTGCCATGTGGGTGTTGTGAATTGAACCTGGGTCCTCTGGAAGAACAAACACTGAGCCACCTCTCCATCCCCTTGTCAATCCTTTTAAAGCTATACCTGAAACTAATACTCCACTGGTCATAGCAATTCAAAGGGATAATTTCTCCCCAGATTCAAGGGGAAAAACATTGTACTAAAGATTTACAGGGTCTTCTGTTTTTCCAAATGAAATTAAGGACTTTTTTCTCCAAGCCTGTGAAGAAACTCTTGGAGATTTTACTTGGAATTGCATTAAATCTATACAAGAGTTTGGGGAGAATGGACAGTTTTACTATATTAATTTTCCCAATCCATGAGCATGGGAGGTTTTTCCATCTTCTGATGTCTTCTTCAATTTCATTCTTCTGGGGTTCAAAATTTTTGTTGTAGAGATCTTTGGTGTCTTTGGTTAGGTTTGTTCCTAGGTATTTTATTGTTTTTTAGGCTGTTGTGAGTGGGAAGGTCTCCTTGTAGTCCTTCTTCAGTTGCTTGTTGTTGGTATAAAGAAAGGCTACTGATTTTTCTAGGTTAATTTTGTATCCTGCCACTTTACTGAAGCTTTTAATCGTTTCTAGGAGTTTTCTGGTGGAGTTTTTAGCATCCATTAAGTAAACAATCATGTCATCAGCAAAAAGTGATAGCTTGACTTCCTCTTTTCCAATGAGTACTCCTTTAATTTCCTTTTCTTGCCTTATTGCTCTAGCAAGTGTTTCAAGCACTCTATTGAAGAAGAGTGGTGATAGGGGGCAGCCTTGCCAAGTTCCTACCTTTAAAGGGGAATGCTTCTGTCATTTCCCCATTTAGGATGATATTGGCTGTGGGTTTCCTGTATATGGTTTTGATTACATTGAGGAATGATCCCTCCGATCCAATTCCTTCTAGGACTTTAAGCATGAAGGGATGCTGGATTTTGTCAAAGGCCTTTTTTTTTTTTTTTTTTGTATCGAGATGATTGATTGGTTTTTGTCTTTCAGTCCATTTATATGCTTGATGATATTTATTGATTTTCATATTTTAACCATCCTCGATCTGTGGTATGAATCAATTTGTCGTGATGGGATGATCTTTGATTGTGGGTCTGAATGTGATTTGCTCAGTATCCTGTTTAGAATTTTGGCATCCGTGTTCATTAGAGAGATGGATTTATAGTTCTCCTTTTTGGTTGTATCTTTGCTGGTTTTGGTATATAAGAGTGATGCTGGCTTCATAGAAGGATTTGGGAGAATACCTCTGTTTGTGTCCTTCTAAATCAGTTTTGAGTAATAATGGTTGTAAGTCTTTTTTGAAATATTTTATAGAATTCTGCTGTGAAACCATCCTGGCCTGGGCTTTTTTTAGTTGGGAGGGTTTTCTTATAATATCTTCAATTTCTTCATATATTATGGGTCTGTTTACTGTTGAATCTCTTCTTGGTTGATCTTTGGTGTTCCCAGGATTTCATATTTCATCCATTTCTTCTAGGTTTTTCAAACTTAGTAGAAGTAAAGGTTTTTGAAGTATTCCCATATGATTTTTCTGGATCTTTTCCTTGTCTGTTGTGATATTTCCTTTTCATCATGGATTGTATTCGATTTGGAGTTGTTCTTTCTTTTGGTTAACTGGGCTACGGTCTATCTATCTTGTTTATTCTTTCAAAGAACCAACTTTTGGATTCATTGATTTTTTGTATTGTTTTCTTTGTTTCTATTTCATTGATTTCTGCTCTGATTTTTCTTATTATCTTCTTGTCATTTGGAAAAACAAAAAAGACCCCAAATAGCCAAAACAACCCTGAGGAAAAGAGCTACAAAGGGGATCTTATACCAGAATCAAACAATACTACAGGGCTATAGTCATAAAACCAATTAGGTACTGGGACAAAAACAGACTGTTCGACCAATGAAAAAAACTGAAGACCCAATATAAGCACATACAATTTCAGCCACTCTTATTTGACAAGAGGGCCACAGAGACACAATGGAGGAAAGAAAACATCTTCAGCAATGGTGTTGGCAAAACTGGATCACAACCTGGATGAGAAAGAATGGATATACTATATATATAAGTAAGTAACAGATGGATTAAAGACCTCAACGTGAAACCAAAAAATCTATTAAGGCAATAGTTCCAGCAGATGAGAAATACTCAGAAAAAGTAAAAACAAAATTAAAAATTAAGGTAAATATGAGACCAAAATCGTTAAACTCAAAAGCTTCATGTACAAAGAAACAATAAAGGAAGTGAAGAGAAAACCCACAGAGTGGGAGGAACACTTCACTGCAGATAAATCTGAAAAAAAGCATAATTTCCAGAATATATAAACTACTCAGAAAACAAAGGAGAAAGAAAACAAATGACCCATAAAAATGGAGCAAAATGCTGAACAGAGACTTCACCAGTGGAGCATTAAAGATGAACTAAGATATCACAAGAGTGATTCAAGCATCCTAAATAAAGAAATATAAGGAAATGCAAATTAAAACCACTTTAAGGGGCTGGAGGGATGCGCTAGCGTTAAGAGCGCCGACCGCTTTCTGCAGAGGACCCTGGGTTCGATCCCACACCCACATGGCGGCTGAGAACCGTCTGTGACTCCGGTTCCAGGAGAATTCCAGTTCCAGGGGACACCGAGACAGTCTTTGACCTCGGGCATCGCACGACACGGTGGCGCAGACCTGCATGCAGACATACATTCATACACATAAAAATAAATAAATAAATAAAAATTAAAAAAAAAAAAAAAACCACTTAAAGATATCATTCACTCCAAATAAGACGGCTAGGATCAAGAAAACAAAATGGACAAAAGTGCTGGAGAGGTTGTGGGGAAGAGGGAACACTCATCCACTGCTGGTGGGAATGTAAACTCATACAGCCACTATGGAAAGCAGTGTGGAGAACCCTTGGAAGACTTGCAATGAAACTTCCACTGACCCAGCCATACCACTCCTGGGACGTACCCACAAGACTTATCTTACCACAGAGATACATGCACAGCCATGTTTATTTCAGCTCTTTCACAATAGCAAGGAGCTGGAACCCAGCCCAAGTGCCCCTCAAACTGATGAGTGGATTAGAAAAATGTGGTACATCTGCACAATAGAGTTATATGCAGCAGCAAAGAAAGATGACATCATGAACTCTGCAGGTAAATGGTTGGAGGTAGACGATATCATGCTGAGGGAAGTAACACAGTCCCAGAAAAACAAATGATGAATGTTATCCCTCATCTGTGGATGCTAGCACCAATTACCTAATTGTATGGCAAACTGAGCAACATCAATGTGATCTGAAAACAACTGTGCTCTTATATTGTAGAATCCCTTAAAAAATAAATAAAGGAAAAAATTCACACAAAAAATTTATGGGAAAAGTATTGATGAATGTAGCACTTTTAATGGACTTATAGGGTCACCATGGGCTCAGTTTTACTTCATAATACAGTTACTCACCCATTCACTTACTCCTAACCAGTGTGACTATTTGTCCTTACTCCAAGCAAAACAGCACTGGTTTGTGTAGTCATTTTCTTCACAGTGTTAGTCTCCTGCCTATCAATCAATTAGAAAAGTAGTTATTGGCACCATGTACATTACACTGACATGTGAATATGAACCAGACCATAGCTTTAGCAGTCAAGAACCTTCTGAGATGCTGCATCAAACACCGGAAAGAAGGAAAAGGAGGAGGAGGAGGAGGAGGAGGAGGAGGAGGAGGAGGAGGAGGAGGAGGAAGGCATTCAGAGGAAAGTTGGCCACCTAGTTCAGGTAAGAGGAAGATATACATGTAAGCTTGCAATCCCTGGATCACTGCTTACTAAAATCAGGTAAAATTAGTACCTAAGCATTGAAACCATTTATCAATCTATGTCCTTCAGTGTGGATATGCCAAGACATGAATCAGTGTAATAGTTGGCATTGTGTTTATTTTAAAACATTTTACTTAGCCAGGCATGGTGGTATATGACTTTAATCCCAACACTTGTGAGGCAGAGGCCAGCACTTGTGAGATGGAGGCCAGCCGGGTCTACATAGTGAATTCTAGGTCAACTGGCACTATAAGGTGACACTGTCCCAAAAAAACAAAGCAAAATAAAACAAAAAACAATTTCTTTTAAAATTAAGATCTTGTATAACATTAAAGGGAGATGAAGTATGCTTGTAATATGTGGCATTAATGAAGGGAGTCTTACAGATCTGAAAAAACAAAATATATTGCTTTGATATAAGTGACTTGTGTCCCAGTCACACACAGACCTAGAGATTTCCCTCCAACACACACAAACACATACAGGTGCTCAAAGACAGACAGAGACATGCACAAAGCTGTTCTCAGTATGATTTTAGCTTGTAATTATTCCCAATGAAAAAAATGGCACATGTCAAAAATAAGTTGTAAAAATAAAAGCCAATGTTATCTGCACTGAGAAACAACAGGTCTAATTATAAGAGGCTAATAGTTCCAGAGAAAGATATGTATCATCTGTAAATAAACATTAGCTTTAAATCTGTAAGGAATTGGGAGAATGCTTTCATTGACTAAGAAATGCAGCAAAAATGAAAATCAGCATATGAAAGGACTAGAATGAAAATTAAAAACAAAAACACCATCAATTGAAACATGTCTCAGGAAAGTTTAAGCTGTAATTCAGGATCTCAAAAGTCAGAGAAACGTGAGCTGGCCATTCATTCTGGAACTTTTAATACAATCATGCCGTGAGAAATAAGCCCCTTCAAGATGAATTCTGAAGCTCATCATCCATGCTGAGTAACTTTAAACAAAACCACGGGAAGGTGCTACAATCCAGTTAGTTCCCACCACAGTTTTATGATGTTTATCTCTCACTTGATGCAAAGCAGATATCAACACAAATATCCAGTTACAGATGTTGCAGAAACATCCTGGGTTTCTCTCTCTCTCTCTCTCTCTCTCTCTCTCTCTCTCTCTCTCTCTCTCTCTCTCCAGCTATATCCTGTTACTCCACTTCAAATACAGTAACAGATAGACTTGAGATAATTACAAACCCATTTGATTGATTTTGTAGATTTGGCATTACTGGTTAAGGACAATTGGTATCATTCGTATTTAAATATGGCAGTTTGGTTTCCTTTATTTAACATTGTTTTTCTTATTGTAAAGATAACTTTTGTTTTCAGGAAGAAATTATCAAGAAAAGAAGTATATTTTCAATCCTGGGATACTAAAATAATTCCCCGTTTTAAAATGTCTGCACGTGTAGGGTCACCTGTGAACTGTAAATTCTGCACCATGCCTCACTGGGGTTGAGGTCAGAGGTCAGCACTAAACACACTTAACATCAGTTTCTAGCAGATGGGGCAGGTGAATGAGCTCACAGATGCAGCAGAGCCTCAGTTGATCCCAGGGGGACTGTAGTGCTGTGGGGTTTCAGAGTCATCTGAGCAGAGGACAAAACTTCAGAAAGCAGTAATTTGTCTTTTATTTTGAAGATATCTTGACATACCTCATATTATTAGGCTCCCCTCCAAAGAAAAGATTAATGTGGTATACCATTGACATTTTAAAAGACTTGTTCTTACTTTATTGACTGTGTCTGGAGTCTAATATGTACACTACCTCTTGAAATTGAATAGCTTAAGAAGTGTGTATACTAGCTGTCTTTCGAAATGTATCTGGAAGGAGCAAGTTAACACCTCTGCTTCCTTTTAAGGGTTGGAATGTATTCTCACAGCTATATCATACAGGCTGGGAAATTCCTCATTCTGTGCACCGAGCATACAGTTAGGGCTTTTTTTTTTTTTTTTTCAGTGAATAAGGTTTAGCAGAATGACTAGATGTCTCTGCTGTAAACAGTGAACCCATTCAAACATGGAATCAAGGCTCTACGACTGGGAGATGGAGACCAAGATTAACCCTGGAACTCACTGTCACAATAGTGTGATCTCTCACACATACTCTCAAGGAATATGAGTCAGAATATTGCACACTGGTGACATATGTGTTCTTCACTCTACAGGTGATGGGGAAATTACTCAGTGCAGCTTCCCCAATGTCCTTGTAATGATCTAGGCAACTTGTCTGTTCAAGTCATTTATAGCTAAGACTGGGGATGAATGAAAAATTACCCTTGAATTTATCATTAACTAATGCAGAAAGCAGTTCCTCAAAGATTTTTAGGCGCGGCCTGCATCAGCACAGAAAGACGTTTATGTGAGCATTATAGAATGATGAACATAATCTTAAATTATATATGATGCATTGTGAAAAAAATTTTATGAATTAAATTTTTAGTCAAGGTGATATTAAAGTTATACATAAATAAGTTAGATATTTATAAAGATAATTACAAATTTGATATTTAATTCATTTCATACAATGATAATTGCATTTAAAGACAGACATCTTAAGAATCAATAAACTGTATAGTATGCTTTCCTGTCCCAGGTCAAACATTTAGTCAACTAAGGGAGCCATTATTAATGTAATTAATTAGTAATACTTCTCAGCTGTGCCACAAGGTGGCAGCACATGCAAGGGTGCTCATTTGCAGAAGTAGTATACATCCTTTGGATTTTGAAGATGTAAAGCATGAATTGTTCAAAAGCCGAAGTTCAATTGATTATAAACAGTATTGTTAAGTTCAAGAGTAACACATATTTTCACCCTATAATATCAGACCTAAATCTATGCTTTTATAAATCTAGCTATTGGGTAAGATAGATTAGATAGATAGATAGATAGATAGATAGATAGATAGATAGATAATAGATAGATAGATAGATAGATAGATAGATAGATAGATAGATAGATAGATAGATATTCTTAGAAGTGTTTTCCCTGGAAAATCTTTTGAGATGCTTGAACTGCATCTCAGATTCATAGCCCAATCTTTTCAACTTCTGAAGCTTTGGTTGTGGCATGTATGATTGGAGCATTGACAGGAAGAATTGGACCCTTTCTGCTGTCCAATGCCAGCAGCAGGCATCGGTCTTTCGGAAGCATCTCACCAAATGCTGAGCATACTGCTCAGATGTAATTGTTTTGCTTTGACTCAGCAGGCTGCAGAGGTTCAGGAGAACAGCAGGCCACCAAAGGGCAACCACAGCATGTTTTGGTGCAAGTTTGGCCTTCTGAAATGCTTTGAAGCTTCTTCTTGGTCCAGCCACTGATCTGGTCCTCACTAGCTGTTGTATACAATCCACTTTTTGCTGCAAGTCACAATCTCATTGAGAAACAGTTCACTCTTGTGTAGAATGAGAGAAAATTACAGTTCCAAACAATGATGATTTTGATTGTTCAGCCAGCTTTCAAGGCACTCTCTTCTCTAGCTTGATCGCCTTTCCAGGTTGATTGAAATGCCAAAGGACTGTTGAAAGGTCTGCATGTGTTCTCTGGCAAACCTTCATGTAGCTTTAAGGGGATCAGCTTCCATGATTGTTTTCAGTTGGCTACTGTCAACTTCCAGTGACCTGCCTCAATCCCCCCCTTCTTCAAGGCTCTTGTCTTCTTTGCAAAAAACTCCCTTTGCTTTAATTTTAATTAATTTATGTATAGTGTAATTAATTGATTAATTAAATTAATTTATTTAATTTAATTTTTAATTTTTATTTATTTATTTTACATATGGTGTAATTGATTTAATTAATTAATTTATGTATGGTGGGTGAATGTGCTTGAGCAATAGCCATGGTGCTTGTGCGGGGATCAGAGAATGATTTTCGGGAGTTGCTTCTTGGCTCCCACCTGGTTCAAGCAGGGCCACTCTTGTGTCTGTCACTGCCTTGAATCCTCTAAGCTAGCAAGTTCGCAGGCTTCCAAGTACTTCTGTCTCGGCCTCTCATCTCTCCGCACAAGTACAGATATTACAGATGCACACTGCCATACCTGGCTTTTTACCTGAGTTTTTGTGGCTGAACTCAGAATGTAGCTGCTGAGCCATCTCCAGGCCTTTCCTTTGCAAAACTTCTCAAGCCCCATTGTTCTGTGTATGCAGTAGCAGTTTCTGGGCCAAATGGTTTTCTGGATGTTGGTAGATTTTTTTTTTTTTTTAGTACTTTACAACTCATTTTGAACTTGAATAAGAAATCATTTGAATTTGCATTTTAATTTCTTGGCATCAAGTAAATATAAAATGAACAGCAAATGGTAACTCATTAGAAAAAACTCATAAAGTGAGAAATGCCCATTCAAATGAGGTCTAATGTAACTATCCTTATTAAGAACATATTCCAAAATCAAATGGAAAATTTCAGCAATGAAAATTTCATAATTACATTTGTACCAACCTGATAGTAATTTTGTCATAGTTCTTCTCTGCCAAGATGTAAGGACAACTAGAAATAGCTTCTGCCAGATTCGTTTATTGCTGCATCTCTAACTTTCAGAACAGCTCCTGCATAGTGAGTGCTCACTGGACATGTGTTGACTGTATTGCCATAGAGGCTGGAATGCACCGCCACTTCAAGATGATAGATGCATTTAAATGGGACAAGTGGTATAAATGAAGGACAGAAAGGACAAGGTCCCCATTCTTCTGCTCCACTGTGAGGACTGTCATGCTACAGCTCACACACCTCATGGTTCCACGTAGTCAATGTTTGCTTGTACCTTTGTATACATGTGAATCTATGGTAAGATAAATTAGGCAACTATGGATCAGTTTTTAATAACCTGAGAAGATACAGAAGAAGGCTAGTTCTTCAACAGCGACCTTGGTTTTCTGGACACTCCTAACCTCTGATCAAAGATTCATTAAACCTTCCCCAGGACTGTCTGTTTTTCCTTCATTATCAATTTCCTGCCAGATCTCTATCTGTAAAGTGGTTTCTGAAACTTACTGGTTATATTAGGCATACTGATGAAAACTGAAAAAAATATAGATGATGAAGGAAAGGATAACACAGGGACAAATTCTGAATCTGTATATCATCTACCACTTACATAAATGGAGTAGGAAAATGTGACACACACAGACATGGTCTGTGAATTGCTCATGCCTAAGTATTTATTTATTTATTTATTTATATCTTAATTGGTGTACGTTCATGGTACGTAGTAGGTTTCATAAGTGCATCTTCATATATGTATCATATAAGTATGCAACGCACTTCAAACATAATCTCCCTCATCGTTTCCTATTTCCTCAGTCTTACCCTGTACCCTCTCATAAGCCCCTCCCCCACACAGTTTTACTTTTACTTTCATGTCATATATAAGTACATGATTTTATTTCATGTACTTATTTTCTCTGTAAAAAAATCCGTGATCCACCAATGAAATGTGATTTAGTGTGTGTCTTTCTAAGATTGACTTACTTCACATAATAGGAACGTCTCCTGTTCTATCCATTTTCCTGCAAACAATATAAATTTTCTCTTAATGAATGAAAAATATTTGATTGTTCGTATATACATCTTCTATGTCTGCTCTACTGTTGATAAGTACTTAAGTTGGTTTCCTAACTTAGCTACTTGAATAGTCTTGCTACTGATGTGCAAAGTACATCTGTAATATGCTGAATTATGAAAATTCAGCATATTACAGATGTAATATGAATTATGAAAGTTCATCTGAAAAATACCCAAGAGGGGTAGAGCTGAGTGATGGTAGATCTATTTTAGTTTTTAAGAAACATGCATACTGATTTTTTAGTGACTTTATCAGTTAAAGTTATGGTGGAAACATCCTTTGAAAAATTAACCCAGGGGTGGGAGAGATGGCTCAGCAGTTAAGAGCACTTTCTGCTCTTACAGAGGATCTGGGTTTGGCTCCCAGCACTCACAACTATCTCTGACTCCAGTTCCAGGGGATCTGAAGCCATCTTCTGGCCTCCACAGACATCAAGCACATACATCATGCACCTATAGACATGCAGGCAAAACACTCATTCACATAAAGTAAAAATAAGTAACCTTAAAAATTAATTCATGGGCTGGAGAGATAGCCTAGCAGTTAAGAGCACCAACTGCTCTTGCAGAGGACCCAGGTTTGATCCCCAGCACCCACATGTGGCTGAGAACTGTCTGTAACTCCAATTCCAGGAGAACTCCAGTTCCAGGGGAATCCAAGACCCTCTTCTGACCTCTGTGACATTGCATGACACAGGTGCACAAACCTACATGTAGACAGTACATTCATACACATATAAAAATAAATAAAATACTTAAAAAACAAAATTAATTCATATGACTTCTTTTACCCCATGACAGCCTTGCTGTCCCCCAAACTTGTCAACTGAAAGAATGCTAAGACTACACCATGTTTATAGACAAAGGGAATCCTGCCAGTCTCCCTGATATGATCAAGGAGCCCCACAATCATAAAATATTAAAATAAATCACTGGAGCTATAACATGATTTGAAAGGTCAGGCTGACATGCAAGATATAAAGAATTCTGACAAAGAGAAATTATAATCAGTGAAAAAGGAAAAGATGTGTCATTCCTAACATCCCTTATTTTTATTTTGATGACTCAAATAAATGCATCACTGTTCAGTTATGTCACACTTTGACCTTATTTCAACTCTTTTTTTTAACAGTCAACATAACATTTTATTTATTTTTTGTGATTTTTTTGTTTAGTTTTTAAGGGTTTCTACAATATAAGAGCACAGTTGTTTTCAGATCACATTGATGTTGCTCAGTTTGCCATACAATTAGGTAATTGGTGCTAGCATCCACAGATGAGGGATACCATTCATTGTTTCTTTTTCTGGGACTGTGTTACTTCACTCAGCATGATATCTTCTAGCTCCAGCCATTTACCTGCAAAGTCATGATGTCATCTTTCTTTACTGCTTCATATATTTCCATTGTGTAGATGTACAACATTTTCTCTATCACCCATCAGTTGAGAGGCACTTGGGTTGGTTCCAGCTCCTTGCTATTGTGAAGAGAGCTGCAATAAATAAACATGGCTGTGTATGTATCTCTGTGGTGGGGTGAGTCTTATGGGTACATGCCCAGGAGTGGTATGGCTGGGTCAGGTGGCAAGTTCATTCCAAGTCTTCCAAGAACTCTCCACACTGCTTTCCATAGTGGCTGTACCAGTTCACATTCCCACCAGCAGTGGATGAGTGTTCCTCTTTCTGCCACAACCTCTCCAGCACTTGGTATCATTTATTTTCTTGATCCTAGCCAGTCTTATTGGAGTAAGATGATATCTTAGTGGTTTTAATTTGCATTTCCTTAATGATCAGTGATGTTGAACACTTCTTAAGATGTTTCTCAGCCATCTCTAATTCCTCACTTGTGAAGTCTCTGTTCAGGTCTTTGCTCCATCTATTGAGTGGGTCATTTGTTTTCTTTCTTCTTTGTTTTTTGAGTAGTTTATATATTCTGGAAATCAATGCTTTGTCAGATGTTTCTGCAGTGAAGGTTTCCTCCCACTCTGTGGG